>CM076580.1:243318026-243635235 GCA_034641835.2 Pinus albicaulis | reverse complement strand
TGTAATATTCCCAATTAGCTTTGCTAATTGGAATATTGCCTTTTTTTGCTTTATTAGATAGCAATAATAAATAAAGTGAGAAATAAGAGGGGTCACCTCACTTTAGCCACCTCACTTTATAATAAAGTGTTCTTTTTTCCTAGTAGGTTGACGTTGTGACTTAGAGAGGGCCTTGGGGGTCCACGTGGATGTGATGGGGGGGGAGGCATCAGGCTAACCCCAGGTAAACTGCGCAGTTCCAGGGTGAGTTAAGGAGGGAGTTGATGTTATAAAAGGAGAGGCTCTCACCTCATTTGATTCATTCATGATGTGATATTCTTATTGATAGTCAGACTTGTCTGCTTCAGCACGCCGGTTGTTTAGTCGGTCTGCAGCACTGTTTAGTGCACGAGTGTCTCCGGTCGGAGATCTCACCCTTAGCCTCGGGGACTTAATTTTGCCCACAGTAAGGCTGCGGGTACTACCACCCGGCCCAGGGGGACTTCAGTTTTCGTAAGGTAGTTAGAGTTCATTTTTGATGGCGGCGGCAATTTCACGAATTATCGGGCTCTCAAGCCCCTCTTGTGAGCATGATGAGCATGAGCAGAAGGAGGAAGGATTGCTGTTCAATATTCGAAGGGCTGTTGTCCCATCAGAGAGAGACGTACCTTTCGGAAGGAGACATGGCAAAGAAGACGCAGTCAGTCAAACGAGCTTTGTGTTCGAAGAGAGCGAGAAGAATATTTGTGAAGCCCTAGAGTGAGGACGCTGTCCATTTCTGAAGGTCAGAGTTGCAGATCTGAAGGTTTATTGCTAGATCCAGTTGTGGAAAGGGTGGATCTTGCAGATCTAGTCTTGTATGTGGCAGATCTAGTCTTGTATATTGCAGATCTGAAGGTTTGGCACCAGATCCAGAAATTTGAAGGAGTAATGAATTCGAGGAGATATTGATGATCTAGTCCGGATACGAAGAGAATTTTCTGAGATCTAGCCCTAGGGAACAGTCTGAATAGTTCGGATCTAGTGTAGATCGGGTTTGTCTGAATCAAATATGGAAAGACCTTTGAGTTCAAGGAAGAAGGAAGGCGCAGATCGATTGGAAGCCAAGTCTCATCAGTGGTGCTGAATCAGAGACGAGCTTTGGTGTGAAGGGCTCATGGCGTTTTCCGGCATCTTTGTGGCAGTCCATTTGTCACGGAAGATTGAGGGCTTGTTGCACTTTTTGTTTCTGCTGCTCTGTGAGGACGGCGTTTTCAGCATTGGGGTTTTCGACTTGGGATCAAACCGGTTTACGCAGTCATCACCGTCTCAGAGGCGGCAGGTATTGTCAAACTATTTAAGCCATTCTTGTATGGGAGGGTCATCACTTGCCTAGGGCAAGGATAGGTGCACTGATTCTGATTTCTTGTATTACTCTCCATGTACTTTCTGATTAATAAAATTGCTCAGATTCTGGTATTACATGTGTCTTGATTCAGTGATCTGGTTCAGTATTGTTTCCTTTCATATCTGTCTGGCATATTTCTGTTTATTACTGCTTATTCCCCTTTGGGGATATTACAGTGGTATCGGAGCTCTGATCTGGCTCAGCCTGTGGTGCTAGCACTCTATGGCACCTAGAGGTCGCCCCACTCTCCTTGGGGGAGGTGATTCTGATTCAGAAGACGAACGGAGGAATCCAATGGAGGCTATGTTGGCAAGATTGACTGAGAAGTTGAGTGAGAAGATGGATGCAAAGATGGATGCATTCATGCAGGAGGTAACCAGGAAGGTTGCAGGGGGAACGCAGAAAGAACCCCCTAGGGTCTCTCAGGTAGGGGAAGGATCGGGAACATCTAGTTGCATACCAGATGCTATACCCATTGTGACAGCGCAGAAGGCCGATTCCATGGACACGCGACCTACCATGCCTACTTTCCCGGTAGAGGAAGTAGAGCAAACGGCATCAAGAGATGAGGGTCTCGATCTTCATGCAGTTTGGTTTGCAGTGTGGATTTGGGGCCGAATTCAGGGGAGCTCTCCTTTGATCTAGGTGTATGCGATGCGGCGCGGTAAGCCTCATGATCGAATAAAGGGACGGGGTTCCCACCGTGACGATATGGAATTTCATTTGCCGATGTTTGATGGTCCAAAGACCACGACGGCTCTGGGTGGGAAAAAACTAGACCTCTATTGAAGCAATGAGATGGGAGAAAGGAGGCCATTAAAATGTGCATTATCTAGAGGGTGAGGCCAGTGTTTCTGGGTTGACCCTGAGGCCATTCCACGTGACTACATATGCTGAGTTCACCAGGAGGGTGGTGAAACGTTTTGATCAGAAGGACCCCGATCAGCCTTTCCTCGAGCTGACCAAGCTCAAACAGACAGGTAGTGCAGAGGCATACATCTCGGACTTTTTGAGGGTTTCAGTGATGGTACCTGACATATCAGCAGCTCGGTTGGTCACGATGTTTTTGGACGGGCTGTCAGAGCCGCTTCGTGGTCTAGTCCGGTCAAACAAACCGGCTACACTTCAGGATGCTATCGGCAGGGCCCGTGACCTACAGGATGTATTGCCTAGGACTCGGCCACCTTATCCCCAGAGACAGGCTTTCCAGCCTAAGGGTAAGGACATGAGGATTCCGCCTCCCAAGGCGAATCCCGGACGAGGACAGTATGATGATGAGGCTAGGAGAGAGCTGAGACGGAAGCGATTGTGCTTCACCTGCCAGGAGCCGTGGGCACCAGGACACAAATGCACCGCAGGGAAGGCGCATTTCATAGAGGTCTTCTCCGAGGGCAGCGGCGAAGAGGATGAGTTGGAGGATGAGGAGGCAGGAGAGTGTTATGCAGCGCAGAGTGCCTTACCACCTCCACCACCAGATGCGGGAGAGGCATCATTTGCCCCTACTGGGGGAGCTCTAGCAGCATTGCGAGGAGTCCCCAAGTATCTGACATTGCGCGTACGTGGGACAGTACGGGGTCAGCGTGTCTCAGTTCTGGTTGACAGTGGGGCCACCCACAATTTCATCGATGCCCAGATGGTAGCACGGAGAGGCATACCCACAGAGAGCTTTGATGGGTTTTCAGTTCTGGTTCCAGGAGATCAGACCATGGCCTGTGCTCGATATGTACCTGAGTTATCAGTGACGATGGGCACCTATACGTTGACTGATCACTTCTTTGTAGTGGACATTCCGGACACCAATGTGATATTGGGAGTGCAGTGGCTTATCACTCTGGGAAAGGTCACCACAGATTGGAAGGCCTTGGAAATGGAGTGGGATGATCCCAAGACGGGGAGGCATGAGAAGATCAGAGGTCAGAACACATATCCGCCCCAGACAGTATCGGCACACAGCATGGATGCGACATTCCGCAGGGGAGACATAGAGTGGGCAGTTGAGCTGCGGGCTTCAGAGATGGTAGATACAGGCAGGGCGGTGCACCCTGATCTACAGACTCTTCTTGACAGATATGCAGTAGTGTTTGGAGATATTCCCCCGGGACAGCCACCAGATCGGGGGTTTGAGCACACGATAGAGTTGGAGCAGGGGATACAGGCAGTGATCACCACCCCTTATAGGCATCCTAAGGCCTACAGGGATGAGATAGAGAGGGCCATTCAGGAGCTGTTAGCCCTTGGACACATTCGGCCCAGTACTAGTCCTTTCGCTTCTTCAGTGGTGCTGGTGAAGAAGAAGGACGGCACATTACGCATGTGCATTGATTACAGGGCACTGAACAAGAAGACTTTGAAGAACCGGTACCCCATTCCCAGGATCGATGAATTGATGGACGAGTTGAGAGGAGCACGTTTCTTCTCAAAGATTGATTTGAGGTCCGGGTACCATCAGATACGCATGAGGGAACAGGACATTCCCAAGACTGCTTTCAGGTGTCATTATGGGCACTTTGAGTTTTTGGTTATGCCATTTGGGCTGACCAATGCACCTGCCACTTTCCAGTCTTGCATGAACCACATCTTCAGGGATCATCTGAGGAAGTTCGTGCTGGTTTTCTTTGATGATATTCTCATATACAGCAGGACTTGGGAGGAGCACCTCCAGCACATAGAGACAGTTTTGCGCAGCCTGGAGGAGCAGCAGTTCTTTGCCAAACTCTCCAAGTGTGAGTTTGGTTTGACAGAGATGTTGTATTTGGGACACATCATAGGAGTGGACGGAGTGAGAGTCTATGACGAGAAGATCCGGGCTATCAGGGACTGGCCAGAGCCGCGGAATGTGACAGAACTTAGAGGGTTCATTGGTATCTGCACTTATTACAGGAAGTTCGTCAAGGGCTTCTCACAGCTTGCTGCACCCCTCACGGAGCTGACGAGGAAGGGGTCATTCAGTTGGACGGACACCGCACAGCGAGCCTTTGATAAGCTCAAAGAGGTGATGAGTAGTTGTCCGGTGTTGGCATTGCCTGATTTCACTCAGCCCTTTATCCTAGAGTGCGATGCATCAGGAGAAGGGATTGGAGCAGTTTTGATGCCAGAGGGTCACCCGATTGCATTCGAGAGCCGGAAACTCCTTCCACATGAGAGACTTTATCCTATCTATGATAAGGAGATGTTGGCCATTATGCATGCATTGGCCAAATTCCGGCAGTACTTGGTAGGCGGCAGATTTAGAGTCAGGACAGATCATAATAGCCTAAAGTACTTTTTGGAGCAGAAACAGTTGCAGGAGAGGCAGCAGAAGTGGATCAGCAAGATCCAGGCTTATGACTTTGATATAGAGTATGTCAAAGGGAAGAACAATGTGGTGGCAGATGCCCTTTCTCGGAGACCAGCTACATTATCCCTCATGAGCTTGGACGCTGATTGGAAGGCTCGACTGCTGGTTGAGTATTCCAAGGATAGATTTGCATGCGAGGTGCTGGATGGACAGATAGCGGATAGCAGATACAGGGTGGCAGATGAGGTCATCTATTACAAGGATCGGATCTTCTTGACTGAGGGATCTCAGCTCAAGCAGAAGATACTCCATGCCTCTCATGATTCACCATTGGCAGGACATCAGGGGTTCGCCAAGATGTACAGGGCCATCCGGGAGAGATTTGCATGGAAGGGCCTCAAGGAGGACGTACTCCAACATGTCAGGGAGTGCGAGGTCTGCCAGCGGAACAAAGGGGAGATGAACCATCCCGCAGGGTTGTTGCAGCCGCTTCCCATTCCTGAGGGGAAGTGGGAGAGGTCTCGATGGACATCATCACGGGTTTGCCCACAGTGCATGGCAAGGACTGCATCTTCGTAGTAGTTGACCGGCTAACGAAGTATGCTCACTTCTTTGCCATGTCGGCACACTACACAAAGAAAGACAAAAAAGGCGTAAAGAAAGCTCCTGGGGAGGTTTCGCATTGCACGGCTCACTCAAGACCATTGTTAGTGACAGGGACAACCGCTTCATGGGCGAATTTTGGCAGGAACTTTTCCAATTGGTGGGGACAGAGTTGACACCGAGCACCAGCTACCAACCACAGACAGATGGGCAGACAGAGATAGTTAACAAGTGGTTGGCGGGCTACTTGCGTAACTACGTCAGTGGGCAGCAGCGAGCGTGGCTGAAATGGCTGCATCTGGGCGAGTACTGCTACAACACAACCCATCATATGTCTATCGGCATGACACCGTTTTATGCGTTGTATGGATATCATTCCTTGTCTTTTGTGGCTGTGATGTTTGGGGTTAGCAGGGCTCCACGAGCCAAACTATGGATCCAAGAGAGCCAAGACATCCTTCGGACTCTCAAGGACAACATAGCCACCGCACAAAATCAGCAGAAATTATATGCAGAGAGGGGCCGAGTGGAGAGACACTTTGAGGTAGGGGATTTGGTCTACTTGCGGTTACAGCCATACCGCAAGTCTTCACTCAAACAGAAGGGGGCAGAGAAGCTAAGCCTCGCTTTTTATGGACCATACAGGGTGATTCGTAGGATCGAACAGGTTGCATATGAGTTGGAGCTGCCCAAAGGCAGCCGGATTCATAACATTTTCCATGTATCATGCCTGAAGAAGGCACTGGGCCAGCAGGTGACAGTCACCGGGGAGCTACCTCCGACAGATGATGAGGGGCACTTGGTATTACAGCCAGAGGCCATTATTGACACCAGGGAGAGACAGTTGCGTAGCAGGAAGATCAAAGAGTTCCTGGTGAGATGGAAGAATCTGCCAGATGAGGATGCCTCTTGGGAGGATGAGAAGATCTGCAAAGATCTCCCTCCTTTCGCTTGCTTGAGGACAAGCAACGTCATTTGGGAGATCGTAATATTCCCAATTAGCTTTGCTAATTGGAATATTGCATTTTTGTGTTATTTTGCTGCTTTAGATAGGAATAATAAATAAAGTGGGAAATAAGAGGGGCCACCTCACTTTAGTCACCTCACTTTATAATAAAGTGTTCTTTTTCCTAGTAGCTTGACGTTGTAACTTAGAGAGGGGGCCTTGGGGGTCCACGTGGATATGATGGAGGAGACATAAGGTTAACCCAAGGTAAACTGCGCAGACCCAGGGTGAGTTGAGTTTTGGAGGGAGATTGGTGTTATAAAAGGAGAGGCTCTCACCTCATTTGATCATTGATGATTTGATGCAATTATTGATACCAGACTTTGTCTCACGCACGCCGAAGCAGCCAGTCTGCCTCGTTGGAACACCGTTTAGTGCACGAGTGTTCTCCCGACGGAGATCTCACCCTTAGCCTCTAGGGAACTTCGAGTACCCGCCCTGGTAAGGTTTTTCTGGTTTCACCCTTAGCTTCGGGGGACTTCGAGTGCCCGCCCTAGTAAGGTTTGTCCTGAGTATACTTTTCAGTTCCAGTAGCAGCAGCAGCAGTTTCTGAAGCATATCTGAGGAGGAGATAGCCCTCTTGTGGCTGCGCAGAGCAAGAGAAGGAAGGACGCTGATTCTTGAAGGAGAAGGACGCTGTCTCATCTGGAGAGAGGACGCTGATCCTTGCAGGAGAGGAAGGACGCTGTCCAAGGAGGACGCAGTGCTGGTTTGGCAGAGAAAACACTGTTTAGGGAGGCAGAAGGACGCTGTCTAGCCCTAGAGTGAGGACGCTGTCCATTTCTGGAGGTAAGGGTTGCAGATCTGAAGGCTTATTGTTAGATCCAGCTTTGGGAAGGATAGATCTTGCAGATCTAGTCTTGTATGTTGCAGATCTGGTCTTGTATGTTACAGATCTGGAGGTTTAGCACTAGATCCAGCTGGAGGAGTGACAGATCTGAAGAGATATTGATAGATCTAGTCCAGATCTGAAGGGATAATACCAGATCTAGCCCTAGAGGCTGTAGATCTGAGGAGAAAGTTCCAGATCTAGTAGAGATCTGAGGGTTTGGCATCAGATCTGATATTGGAGGACGCAGATCAGGGAGAGAAAGACGCAGATCTGATTGGAGGCTTCAGGAGGGACGCAGATCTGAGGAGCAGGTTATTGTGAGAGGGGCTCATCAGCGTTTTCCAGCATTCAGCAGTAGGTTCATCTGTCTGGAGGGTTGAGGGGCTTGTGCTTCACCTGTTTCTGCGCTGTCACTAGCAGAGACAGCGTTTTCCATTTATGAGGGTTTGCAGCTTGAGGTCAGCCCAGTTTCAGCGCAGTCCATCTCCAGTCTTCAGAGCAGCTAGGACGCTGTCCTTGTTTCAGCCATTTCTTGTATGGGAGGATCATCACTTGCCTAGAGCAAGGATAGGTGCACTGTTTCTGATTTCTTGTACTCCTCTCTATGTACTTTCTGATTAATAAAATGGCTCAGATTCTGGTATTACAGGTGTCTTGATTCAGTGATCTGGTTTAGTATTGTATTTTCTATATCTGTCTGGCATATTTCTGTTTATTACTGGTTATTTCCCTTTGGGGATATTACACAATCTTGGGGCGGAAGGTCTGTAATATTCCTTTTTTTGGTATCACCCATGACAGGGCTAGGAGGGACTTCCAGAGTTAGGAGCAGACAGGTCACATGTACAGATTGGTGCTATCAGTCGGCTCAAGAGCTTTTCGGAGGACTTTTGAGGAATTTTCATGGTGTCCGGAGGCATTTGCTTGATATACTCCATCATCCGAGCAGTTTGGCTTTCGTTCCGATGCATTCCGATAACTTTCAGAAATTTGAGTTATTTATGGGCTTAACTCAGCTGATTATGCTCAAGGTGGCATTCCGGGAGGAATACATGATGGAACACCTTAGTGTAATAGCTCATTGGAATCGGGACGAGAATACCTACATGGTGGGACAGTTAGACACAAATTTC
Organism: Pinus albicaulis; assembly: GCA_034641835.2. Classification (NCBI taxonomy): domain Eukaryota; kingdom Viridiplantae; phylum Streptophyta; class Pinopsida; order Pinales; family Pinaceae; genus Pinus; species Pinus albicaulis. The sequence goes on along the minus strand of CM076580.1, from coordinate 243,627,018 downwards.
AGTGACCGGAGAAGGCGTGGTAGCCGATTTACTCTTTTCTGCATTAAAAAAGAATATTTTAATAAAAGGGAAAAGTGCTCCATGAATAAAATAATAATAAAATAATGCTCTAGAAGGCTCCAAGGGATCTATAAAAGAAAGGGAGGAGGCCATTGGGAGATATCTTTGGAGTAGATCATTTTCTTGTGTATGAGAGGTTTGAGGACGCGGTTCTCTACTTCGTGTCGTAGCCCCAGGACGGAAACCCTTGGGTGATTTGTGAGTGTTGGACGAAAACCCAACTCTCTTGAGGAGACTTCACTTAGAAGTTTCACAGAGCTTCAGAGATTGGTGTGAGGATCATTCAGATCTTCAACTTGGGCTTCATCATCTTCAGTGGGTTTAGTGACAGCTGTTGCTAGAGGGAGAGTGCAGCAGTTCAGTTTTGGAGGCCATCGACGTGTAGCAGTGCAGCAGATCGTATTGTTGGCCACTTTTCCATCTCAGCATTTTCTGGGTCAGATCTATATGTAAACCCCTCTTATTAGTTATAATAAAAGCTGAGATTTCTCCTGTTCTATGTGGTATTGGATTGCAGTATTTTATGTGTTTAATTTTACATGGCAATCTTCTGTTAAATAAATGTTGAATTTATGGCAAATAAGTAAATTTAGGCAAATTTAGTGAAATATCCCATTTGGGGATATTACACTTTGTCTATGTGCATGTATTCAGTTTAGATCTGTATCTGTGTACGCTGTCAAAGTGTTTACTTCGATGTTAATATTGAACATTTCATATTAATAACTTGTATAAGTAGGAGAAGTAAATCGTGATTTAACAGTCATAGCTGAAACAGAGCATATCAATTTGTATCCCCCTGCTAAACCCCTCTGAAGATCAAAAAATACTCATTGGGTTGAAGAAAAGGAGCATGATTCAAAATGTACCCAACCATCTTTAACAATAGCCCAAGCCATGAGCCTTATCGAAATCTCAGAAGAAAATCTGATAAATTGTTATATTTCTAATCCTCATTTTTCACAGCGTTTAGAAGGGAAGTCTAGTCATAATATAGATATCATTACTAATATGCGGGATTTTTATGAACATAGTACAGCCGCTGAACTACATTCAGCCCTCTTATCTGCATTCCCTGCATATTCAATGACTGAATGGGGGGGTAAGGTAAATGGAATTTTTCCTGGAAAAACTTTAAACATCAATTCAGCCTTAACTCCTGAACAAGAGAAACAATTAATTCAAGCATTGAAAAACTTTTCAGATACATTTGCTTGGGAATATACAGACATGAGGGGTATTCACCCAGACACATGCATTCATCATATCTATTTAGAAGAAAATGCCAGGCCTGTGAGACAGCCACAAAGGATGATGAACCCCGCTTTAAGAGAAATTGTGAAAAATGAATTGCAGAAATTGTTAAATGTAGGGTTCATCTATCCTATCTCAGATAGTCAATGGGTATCTCCACATGTTATTGTCCCTAAAAAGAATGGTATATGCCAAGTGTGTGTAGATTACAGGGAGCTAAACAAAGCTACATTAAAACATCACTTTCCCTTGCCTTTTATAGACCAAGTACTGGACACTCTAGCAGGGAAGACGTATTTTTCCTTCCTAGATGGGTTCAGCGGGTACAATAAAACTAGGATAGCTCCAGAGGACCACGAGAAGACAGTGTTCGCATGTCCCTGGGGTTCCTATGCATATAAGGTATTACCATTTGGTTTATGCAACGCACCAACCACATTTCAACGGGCAATTCTTGGTATTCTCTGACCTTTTGCGTGATTGTGTAGAGGTCTATATGGATGACTAGATAGTAATGGGTGGTACTTTTGAAGAAGCTTTACATAATCTAAAGAAAGTTTTGCATAGATGTAGAGAAACTAAGCCTTCATTGTGTAATGTAAAGTGTTTTATGATTATGACTGAAGGTATTGTTTTGGGTCATCATGTTTCTGCTGCAGGAATTAAAGTTGATTCTGCTAAGATTGAAGTAATTGTAAAGCTGCCCCCACCAACCAGTCAAAAGGGAGTTCGAAGTTTATTTGGACATGCAGACTACTACAGAAGGTTTGTTGATAATTTTACAAAAGTAGCCTCTCCATTGTTTAAATTATTGACTAAAGAATCTGAATTGCATTGGAATGTGAGTGTCAGGCTGCATTTGATACACTCAAGGAAAATCTTTCTTCAGCACCTGCCTTGAGAGGTCTAGATTGGAAATTGCCCTTTCACATTTCCACTGATGCCTCTGATTCAGCCATAGGAGCAGTATTGGGTCAAAAGGAAGATCTCATAACCCATGCTATTTATTTTGTTAGTAAAAATTTAACTATTGTAAAACTGAATTACACGGTAATTGAGAAACAATTCCTTGCTGTAATTTATGCTATTAACAAGTTTAGACATTAGATCACTAGTTACGAAGTTTTTGTACACACTGATCATTCTGCCATCCGATATCTCATGAACAAACCAGTCACGAATGGCAAGATCACTAGGTGGCTTTTGCTGCTGCAAGAATTTGACATCACAATATTGGACAGGTCGGGAAAAGAAAATCAGGTAGCTGATTTCCTATCTAGGCTCAACCATGCAGGTGAGGATGTTCCTGTTAATGATAGCTTTCCTGATGAGAATTTGTTTTCTATTTCTATCAAAACACCTTGGCTTGCAGACATGGCCAATTACCTTGCTACTGGAAAGTTGCCACCCTACTTTTCATCTAATCAGAAAAAGAGAATTATTAGGAAAAGTGTTGATTACCCTTGGATTAGGGGAGACCACTTTTTCACTAGACCTGATTTGATTATTCGCAGGTGTGTCAGAGAGGATGCGATATATGATATCTTGAGAGCTTGTCACGATGAACCCTGTGGAGGACACTTTGCAGATAAGCGGACAACCTATAAGATCCTCCGCTCAGGTTACTATTGGCCAAGTCTTTTTAAAGATGCAAAGAAATATGTTCGGAAATGTGATCGCTGCCAAAGAATAGGACGACCTGTTCAATCAGATGAAATGCCTTTGCAACCACAGGTTCTCATAGAACCATTCAAGAGGTGGGATCTTGATTTTGTAGGTCCCATTAATCCTATGTCCAAAGGTAAGAAGTATATTTCGGTTTGTACTGATAATGTTACGAAGTGGGTGGAAGCAAGAGCACTACCTAGAGCAACGAAGAAAGCAGTGGTAGAATTTCCTTTTTCTGATATTTTTGTAAGATTTGGGGTACCAAGGGAAACAATTACTGATTAGGGGACCCAGTTTGTGTCAAAGCTTGTGCAAGGAACTGTACAGAAATATCCTATTACTTATCGAAAGTCCACCCCTTACCATCCACAGGCCAATGCGCAAGTGGAATCAACAAATAAGGTGTTGGAAACATGTAATATTCCAAATAAGAAAAGACAGTAATACAAAACACAATAAATTGGAAACTACAACAATATGGAAATAAACTGAAAACACCATAAAAATAGACAGAAAAACTGAGCCATTTTATTACTATGGAGGTGAAAACAATACAACAGTGCCTCAAAATAGATGGCACTCAAGCCGGCAAAAGCGGGCTGAATGGCCTCAAGCTCTCCCACTGAAAACACTTCTCTCTGTTGCGCTGCTAGAGCTCTTCCTCTGTGTTGCTTTGTTGGAAATGTTGTTGCTGGGTGAATAGGACTGCGTAGATGAGGATGCTTTGATGCTTAGAAAAATCTAGGATTTAGAATCCGGACTCTATGGCAAAAACTCAGAATAACCCAAAAAGGATTTCCGGATTGGCTGACCTCTGAAAATCACCCTCCTAGGGTTTGCAATTCATAACTGTTGGGTATGCAGAACTATGGGCTGAACTGAAGGATAGAATAGCTGCAAGTACTCCCAAGCCCAACTATTGAAGGGTTGATCCCTTAATGGATTCCAAGCATAAATGCTATGGAATTTCACCCTCTTCTGATGAACTCTGCTACTGGACTGCGTAAGTCACTGAGTGACTATGCAGCACTAGAGGGTCTGCACATGGACTGAATGTCAGATGATGAGATCAACTCACATGGACAACAAGAATCCTCTCCTGAGTAGGTACTCGAAGTCCCCTGAGGATGATGTTGGGATCTCCGCTCGGAGACACCCTCATGCTAAACAGCGCTGCAAACTCGGCTAAACAACTCAAGCGTGATCAAGTCGTGAATGATAAGAAAATAATAATAATCCAGGATGCTCTCTATGGCCGCCCTCACCTCTTAAACTTGTGGAACCCTCACACCCCTAGGCCCACATCATAACTGTGCTGCTCTCTTGGTCCATATCCTTCTCCTTGACTGCGTTGTTCACATGATCTCTTGACCACCTCCACTACTGCGATGTTCCACTTTCACACTGGTGAAGTGTTTTTATTCTACTAAAGGGATTTATGGGTCCCTCTACCCTCTTATTCATCTATTAATTAGGGAAGACAAAATTTAGTATTCTAATTAGCTAAAAGCTAAATTAAGAATATTACAAAACAATCCTAACAAAGACAGTGCAATTACATAAGAAGGATTGGTCTGATCGACTTCCTGAGGCATTGTGGGCCTACAGGATCACATGGAGGAACACCATTGGCTTATCTCCATATGAATTGGTGTATGGAAAACAAGTTTTACTGCCCATTGAATTTCAGATCAAAACTTTCAAGATGGTAGAAGATTTGGGTATAGACCTTAATGAGGCACAGCAGCAGAGAATCTTGCAGCTCATTGAGTTGAATGAGATTAGGCAGGATGCTTTTCAGCATACTGATCTGATCCAACAACAACGGGCTAAACAACACGATAGATACATTAAGAAAAAACAGTTCAAAGAGGGAGATTGGGCATTGTTGTATGATTCAAAATTTAAGAATTTTAAAGGGAATTTTAACACACATTGGTTGGGCCCTTATGAAGTTGAAAACGTTTTTGATAATGGATCTGTTCAGGGTAAAACAATTGATGATGGGAATGTTACTATCTTGGTGAATGGGCACATACTCAAGCTATATCAGAAACCCCAATCTAAGGAGGAATTTGTAGAAGAAATTGTGAAGAAAAAGGGGCTGGAAATGGTGGGAGAGGGAGTCATTCCTTTCACTACCTCTTCTTGATTTCCTGCTGACACTTTGAGCTCACTTTGTTCCTCCTCATGCTCAATAAACCATGAGAGGAATGTCTATTGGGTACATGTTTATTCCTTTTTCTGGGCCCAATGGACTAGTTACAGAAAAGGAGCCCCCTTGGAGTCTTCTTTTTCAGTATTTCAAACTCTCTCAAATTGAAATTTGGCAAGCATGGACTGCCCTAGGCTCGTTAAAATCACAGGATAGTAGATCCTTTGGGATCCTCTCAATAAATTATGTTTTTCAGTTAATTTTTGGATTGCTCATGTTGGACTGATGTGGGATTTCTTAAGGCCCTCCTTCCAACAATATTGGCCCATCAACATCAACAAATTATCTGGGTTCAAGATCAGAGCCTTGTGATGCCTTGAAGCTTTTATGCCTTAATGACAGGCTATCTTGCCAGCAACAATGGGGATTCATTATGGATCCTTGACTGTTGGATCCTAAAGGGGGTTCGACTACAACTCATAAATTCACACCTGATAGGATGCATTAGATGTACGTTGGTCCTCACTCTCATTAATGGTGATGGGCCTCGCATTAGTTAACAACTAACCTTAATGGCTGGTAATCCAATGAGATCATTGCACATTCGACATCAGCACCTCCATTCATGTACAATGAACTGTACAAAAAGGGGAAGAAACGGTTTCTTGCAGAAGGATTTCCTGCAGAAAGTTCTACAGTTGTGGTTCCATTTCCTGCAGCAACACCACTGATTTCCTAAAGAATAAACTGTAGACATAACATTATCCTAAAATAATCTGAAAAAGTACTAGTCATTTTCATTATTAAAAGAGACCATGAACTATACAATTGTGCATATGATGTGATTTCAAGGTGGGTTATTATTTCAAGACAAAGGCAGTCGTCATCCAAGTACTGGACCGTTGTAAGGTAAGATCGGTAAGGTACGGTTGACGACATGACGCTTAAGGTAAAAGGTAATGATACTTTAATTTCAAATTTGCATGAATGTAAGTCATGGTAACCCTTGCGGAAGAAGGCGGCTACGAGCCGTTATGTCATAAACCGAGTTCCATTTCCGACCATCATTACTCTAACACGTCCTTTGGTTATCTTTTCGATATTCATTCCGCAGGATGGATCATGATGACAATCATGATCACGACCTGCGTTTTCGAAAGTTTCTACATTCCCAAATACTTCCAAATTTAAACTATCATTGTCGAGTTTTTTGCAAATTTTTAGAGGCATCTCTGTGAGTTGAATCAACTCTGTTCTCTCCCATTCCTAGCTATGTCGAGAATGCGTTCTTCTGTCAGATTTGAACCATAGGGTCCCGTACTGTTGGACGTTGACCCTTGGAGTAAAGCAAGACTGGAGAAGGCAGGGTGGCTGCCTTTGTTTCTGAAATTTAGTGGGCATAATTCGGAGGTAACAAAGTCCTTCGCTCTAAATCTAAATGGCAACAAAGCGCAGGTGGGGAATGTTCAATTTAGGTTGACAGAGGAGCTAGTAGCTCAAGCTTGTGGCATCCCTTTGTGCATCCTTCCTCCGGAAAGAACATGCAAATCCTGATTGGAGTAAAGGGATCCCACAAGAATACCTTCAAAGTAAGTATCGACATTGTTTGTTTTTCCTACAGAAATACATAACCCATGAAGGTCATTTTTGGCTCACATTTTTGTTTCATATTCGTCTTCTCGACCACTTTCGAGACAGGCCTTTTAATTTGCCCTACTATTTAAGAATGTCCCTGATGAAAATGTCCACTGCCGCCAAGGAAAGGGCAACCCACATAGAGGAGAACCTCTATCACCATGGTTTCATAAAAATTATCACGACAGAGGTTCTGCATAAGCAAAAGAAAACGTGGGAAGAATTCTTGTCAGACAATTACTTCGTGGAGGATGAGAAGGACCCTAGTCCTTCAGAAACCAAGGAGGAAGAGCCAACAAAAAAGCCAAAAAAGAAGCCATGAACCCATGGTCCATTAACAGAGGAGGTTAGGAAAGAGGAAGAGGTCGTAGTGACTGGGGAAACCATAGGGAAAAAGCCGAAATTGAAGGGCACTTCCACCCCTGCTAAACGATTTACAAGGAGCCAAGTTGCGAAGCTGGCAACAAAGGAAATTGCAGAAGAGAGGATACCATCAAGAAGAATTGATAAAAAGAATGAGAAGCCCCAAAGCTTGTTTAAGGGGAAAGGGAAGGTTGAGACAGCTGAATTTATTGACAAAGAAGATTGGGAAGGCAGTGTCCTTCCAAGATCCACCGTTGCAAGAAAGCGGGAATAAGAGAGTTGAAGACTGCCAAGGGCAGGAGTAACCGAGCTTGCCCCAGTCCTCCCAAGGACAACATGAGGGGGATGGAACTCCCCAGAAAAAGTGGTCTCGGAAGGAAATGGAAGAAATCATCACTGAACTTACTGTGTTAGAGCTGGATCTACGAAAGGAAAATGAGACCCTGAAGGAAAATAGCCTACGCATGCAAAAGGAGTTTGATGAGTGGCATCAGAAGGCAGCCCGGATTATGAAGAAGAAATAGGCCCAAATTGATCACCTAAAGAAAAAGAATGAAGCATATCAGAGTCAGGTTCAGCCAAAATCCAACAGGGCCCAATTAGACCACTTGGTTGCAGTAGTTGTAGCATAGGGCAAGCACTGATTTTTTTTCTGAGGGTGCAACATTTTTGCTTGCATAAGGGACATGCAAGAAGCTAGGTGTGGGGGAGATGTTGAGTCCCGATTTTGCTCAATTTTGATAGCCTTCTAAGACCTTGCTTCCCCCTTTTTGAACTCTCTTTGACTCCTAATTACTCCTATTTCGTTATATTACCTAAGTTTTGACCAAAAGGGTGTTGTGTGCTCAAGGTATGCAAATTATCTTTAAAAGTACCATAATATTGTTCTCAAGTATCCCTTGAAGCTAATTGTTTCCTAGTTGAATTATCAAGTTGACTGATCGAAGTCTTATGCAGATTAGTCATGATTTGAAGCAACTCCATGATTTCCTGTAGACAGCCCGTGGTCGCCGATTTCCTGCAGACATTCCACGATTTCCTGTAGATGCAGATTTCCTGTAACCGCCCAGATTTCTTGCAGCAGAATCGGTGGTTGGATATGTTCCACTTAGTCTCAAGAAGAACGGGAACATGGGTTTTATGAGGAAATCCACCTACATGGACGTTGCCCTATCGGCTGCCTCGAATTCATCATTGAAACCACCCAAATCGTCAGTCCTCTTCTCGATGGCCGCATTGGGAAAAGCTCCAACAATGTAATGAAATCAATTTGATCCATGCTTTCAGTCATGGATCAAATTTTGTTATTTTGTTCAAGTATTGATAGCAAATAGTTATAGCATATTAGTTTTCCTAATTCGGGCAAAGCATATGCCTCTAAACTTGTATAAATTTCATTATGTTTCATTTGCAAGGGGGTTGGTTGGTCGAACATATCAGACTTGTACATCACTGTAATACTTTTCAGATCAATATAAAGTTACATGTTCTGTTCATTTTGTTGAGTAAACCCTTTTAACAGTAAGGGGTTGTGAGTAAGGGAGGGCTCCGTTTGCTCACAACTCCATTAGTTATAGCATTGTGTTCTTTTGATTATTTTTATACAGTGATAAAATTATTTGCACAGCTAGTATTTCTCTTTTCTGAATCTTAGCAGCACGTGTAAAATGGTTGGATGATGAAGTTTATTTGACAAATGTGTTTGGAATCATTTAATCAGGTTTTAGCCTCTAAATGTTAAACTGATTTGTTATGGCTATTTCCTTGGTCCTTTATCTTTTATGATCAACATCAACAATATCAAGAGTAGTAGAGGGATGATTGAATCCACTCCATAGCCTTTGTTGCCAAGTCTTGATGCAGAAAAGAGACATTAGAGTTGTGTGTGTGTGAGTGGTTTAATTAGAAAGCACTTTAGGTATTAGCCCGCATATATTTTGTGCAGCATATCATAAGCTTACCTACCCTTGGTTGATAATTTATGTTTGTTAAATTATAATTTTATAATTTAACTCAACACTTGCCCTCAAGGAACCATGTTTTTGAGATCAAGTGATGCATCTGATAAGGTGAAGGATGCAACCCTTCTATTTGAGCTTTTGGATGAGATTATTCAGGAAGTGGGGGAGCAGAATGTTGTGCAGGTCATCACAGATAATGCTTCAAACTATGTTCTTGCTGAAAATATGCTTGAGTCCAAATATAGAACCATATTTTGGACTCCATATGCTGCACATTGCATAGACCTCATGCTTGAGGACATAGGAAAAGTGGAGTGGGTAAAACACATTGTAGAGCATGCCAAGTGCATTACAAAATACATTTACGACGACACATGGGTATTGAGCCTAATGAGGAAAAAAACTGGGGGAAAAGAGATTGTTAGGCCTACAATTATGAGATTTGCGACTCACTTCCTCACGTTGCAATGTCTCAATTCTCAACAAAAAAACCTGCAAAAAATGTTTTCTTCTGATGATTGGACTGAATCTCGGTGGGCTCGTAGACAAGATGGAAAAGACACCAAAAAGAAAACTTTTGACAATTATTTTTGGAAAAGGTCTGCAGAGCTTGTAAAAATTACTAACCCCCTTGTTAAGGTGCTAAGGATGGTTGATGGGGAAAAATTGGCAATGGGATACATTTATGAGGCTATTGATCAGGCAAAGGAGTAGATACGGGCAACTTACAAGGACTGGTTAGCTAAATATGGCCGTATATGGGAGATCATTGATAACAAATGGAACAATCAAATCCATCGTCCTATACATGCAGCTGGTTATTTTTTGAACCCAAGGTATCATTATAAAGCTCGGGTAGGAGATTTTCAGGATGGGGAGGTCAAAGCTAGATTGATTGATTGCTTGGAGCGCATGGTCCCTATCCATGCAAACCAGTTGGAAATACATAAAAAAATTACTCTTTTCAGTATGGCAACTGGTACCTTTGGAAAAACTTGGCAAAAATGGCAAGAGATGTGGATCAACCAGGTAAGCAATTAAAATTTGTTTCTCTTTTCAAGTTAAATTGTTTGTAAATAAGTAATGAAATGAACTAAGTTATGAATTAATGACTTTTTCGTTGCAGCACATTGGTGGGAGTCATTTGGCGACCAATGTCCTCAATCGAAAAAGTTTGCAATTAGAGTCCTCAGCCAATGTTGCAGTGCTTCAGGTTGTGAGCGCAATTGGTTTATTTTTTAGCGCATACACAAAGAAAAAAAATCGTTCCGAACAGAAACGGTTAAATGATCTTGTGTTCGTGCAATACAACATTCGACTGAGGCGGAACCAGATGATGAACAAAACACTTGATCTAGATCCCATTGTGTTGGATGATATTGATCCAACATCAGAATGGGTGGAGGAGACTGAAGATCCAGTGTTTGAGGCTGATTTTAATTTTGACGCAGCATTAGCGAGGGATGGAGCAGATTTGGTGGCACCATCAGAACCAAGATTAGTAGCTGCAACAAGAAAAGGAAAACAACCAATGGAAGGCACTAGTCATGCATCTCGACTAACTCGTGATTCCATTAGGTCCACTTCTATTGTTATTGGTGGCAGTGCTACTGAGGTTGCAGATGAGGCTGAGGCATCCTCAGACTTTGATCTAGATGATGTCTATGCAGCTCCTGATGATGATCCTGTATCTAGTAGTGGTGATGAAGTTGATGATTGATCATGTGTACATTGTACAGTCTAGACTATAGACTTGTAGTCTTGTAGTAGGCCAGTGGCCTCATAGCTTGTAGCATTGTTTTTGGACTTTATAGGCCATTTGGATCCTCATTGCTTATGTATTTTTTCGATGATATGTATTGCACTCGATGCCATTTTGATATATTCACCTTTACATGGTATATAAATGAGCAAACTACGCATATTTTGTTTCTATTGGCTTGGAATCATGGTTGCAAATCTTAAAAATAGTTTTTCTTATTAATTATTATTATTATTATTTTTTTTAAAACCGGTTCATCGAGATCTGACCAGTCCCGGTTTGACCGGTTTCAGTTCGAAACCCGGCTCATTAGGTCCATCGGTCCATTTAACAATTCTAGTTTTTAAAACTATGATGTTGGCTCATATATGATGGACAAAGTTACAAACCATTATATATACCAGTGCAAGGACTTCGAATTTCTCCACCTCAGAATCTTGGATAGAATTGTAGAGCTAAGTTCGAATAAGATTTCAGAGATATAGTCTCGGTAATACCACAGTATGGGAGTTTGGTTAGATCACATAAGAGATGATTTCAGACAACATTTCAGAAGGATGATCTTGGAGTCAAGAAGAAGGGTCTCGGTGCTACAGTCAAGAGCCTTGGTGTTACAACAGTTCAAATGAACTCGGTGCTATCTCAGAAAGAAGAATCCGATGTTGTCACAGTATTAACTTCATTCAAGTCACACTCTCGGTGATATCACAGTTTGGGTTCATGTTACCATAGACACGACGCCACCAAATGGATAAGGTTTCAGTGCTATTGCAGTAATGAATATCTTGGTGTAAGAGTTGATTTTTGTAGCATCGGAAAGTGCTCTAAGCCCCAAATTTGGTAGAGAGGCTTAAACACGGGTATTCCAAAGAACCCAGAAACCGTTTATGAAAATTCCACTCGGTTAATGTTTCATTAAAATAATTAATTATTTTAATTGAGACCCTAAGTCTAAACTTAGGAAAATTAAATAATTAAAGGACATTAATAAAACAGAGTGAGAATAATCTAGAAAAGGCAGAGATCAAGTCATTCTATAATCTTAGTCGTTGATTAGAGATCTAATCTCGGCCATTGATATCTCAACGAGAAGAATAGAAAGGAAGGCTTGAGGGTCATTTGGAAAGAGACACATAGAGTGAATCTTGAGATCGAATTCTTCTGATGGAGCAGTGCTCGGACGAAGATCAGATCTAGTGATTCAGTGCAGTGAGGGGCAAAGTAGCTTCCAGAGAGAGATTTTCTCAGCCGGAGAATCATCAACAGAGAGAGGCAGGTGTTGATTTATGGTAGCATCGGATATGATCTAGCCTTGTAATTTTGTCTATGAGCTAAGACACATGTATTCCATAAAACCCAGGAATGGTTTTGGAAAATTCCACTTAGAGATGACTTAATTAAATTAATTAATCATTTTTTTTTATTTTCCTAAGTTTAAACTTAGGGAAATTGATTAAGTCAAGTAAGAATCTTCTAGATAAAGTCATGGATCACCTCCTAGTTAATCTTAGCCCTTGATTATGTTTTAATCTTGGTCGTTGAAGGTTCAACAGAAGAATATAAAAAGGAGAGTGAGGGGCCTATGGAAAATACATAAGACGGAGAAAGAACCAAGTATTCGATTTCTTCAGTGGGAGGAAAAATCGAAGTGGTTCTCATTTGCAGAGAGGGGAAGGTGAAATATCCAGGAGGGAGAATTTCTGAAGTATAGAGAGTACAAGAAGAGGAGTGAGGGAGGAGTTAAAGCATCATCGCAGAGTTACCCTAGTAGCAATTACGTTGGGCCAACGCAGAGAAGTAGAGGGAGTTTCAATTTCTGTTGGAGGGGCAGCTGAGGGTTCATTCGGTTTTCAGAGGCCATTTCTGGAAGGAAGGAACACTCTAGTCCCACACAGTAGCAAGCACAGAAGCAGCTGCGACAAGCAGCAACAACAGTGACGCAGTGACAGCATGAGTGACGCAGTCACTGTGCAGAAATCACGCAGATTCATTCAAAGTGGGTGCAGATCAGTGCCAGAACTTAGTTCTGAAGTGAAAAGTGTCTCACTTAGCCTTTTCTCATTAGAATTCTTCAGGTGATTGATTGACATTACAATCACATATTTGTACTCAGAATTTCTACATAATAAAGAAACCCCAGATCTATTCCACCGGTTTTCCCACATTGGGTTTTTCCGGGGACAATTGTCCAAAAATAACGATGTCTATGTGTGATTACTTGTGCTATTTTTATATGTGAATTGTTCTTCATGAAGTCTGCAGTATATTTCATTTTGATATTTAATGGAAGAGAAATGTTAAATAATTGTGTTTGAAAATGCAATAGAAGAAATTCAATAAGTAGTTGCAGTAGAATTCTCCATTATAGAATTTTCACATGGTATCAGAGCTATCAGATCCAAAGGAAGCAAGGTCAAAAAAGGGACTGCGTAAACCAAGAGCTTCAGAGGGAATGTAGTACAGAGAGAAGGAAGCACAGATAAGTATGACAGACTTAGATGTTTTATCCTCTAGGTTAAAAGAGGATGATATATGTCTATCAAGTTCAGTATCTGCAGGAATCTGGTATATTGATAGCAGAGCTTCAGCTCATATGACTGGAGTACAAGAATAATTCTCGAGCTATAGGGAAGAACAAATGAACTTCCAGATCACTATGGGAAATAGCAATTGCACTCTAGTTGGGAGAGGATCCATAGTATTTCAGACAAAAGCCGGAACTAGTGTCAATATTACAGATGTACTACATGTGTCAGGGCTTGGGATGAATCTAATCTCAGTATCCCAGTTGCAGGACAAAGGGTATGACATACACTTTACTGGAAAGAAAGTATATGTCAAGCATCCCAGTTGGAAGCAAACAAGGCAGATCGGAGTTAGAAGCAACAGACTATACAGGTTGCAGATCGAAACCCGGCACTAGTTAGTAGTAATCTCGAAGACAAGAAAGGGTTGAATGAAATTTGGCATAGAAGAATGGGGCACCTGCATCATGGTGCATTGACGATGCTCAGAGAAACAGTTGATGGGGCACCTTTTCTCAGCACGGAGCATGATGATGTATGCCGAGGATGCGTACTTGGGAAGTATGCTAAGGCAACTTTTCCCAGAAGTGAAAACAGGGCAGTAAGCATTTTGGGATTGATACACTCAGATATCTGTGGACCAATGTCCACTAATGCTCTCAAAGGTGGAAAATATTTTGTCACATTCATTGATGATGACTCCAGGAAGCCCTGGATCTACTTCCTGAAGACAAAATATGAAGTCCTTGAAAAGTTCAAAGAATTGAAGGCTCTTGTTGAAAACAGCATTTGAGGAAGAAGACTCCTGAAGAAGTTTTCACAGGGAAGAAACCGGAGGTAGGGCATCTTCGGATATTTGGTAGCATGGCATACTATCATGTACCCAGTGAAAAGAGAAGAAAATTAGATCAAACTGCAAAAAGGGGGTATCTTGTAGGGTACAATGACACCTCCAAGGCATATAGGATCTATATTCCTGACAGTAGGAAGGTTGTGATAAGATGCAATGTTAAGTTCATGGAGGATAGATTGTTTCAGAAATCGCGTGATATGCCAGTAGAAGATCAAACTGCAGAAGTTCCCTTGGTCCAAGAACAACAGGGGTACCAAGAAGAATAGACAGAAAGACAGACGTTGGTACCAAGGACAAGTACTAACATTTTCACAGAAGAAGATCAGGAAGATACTCAGTCCATGGAGTCGTTAGATCAAGAGGAAGAGTTGAGAGAGCAACCTTCCACCAGTGGTCGGATCAGCAAGGACTGAGGGACACAGAGAATTTTATTGGGACTCCCAGGATTGGGAAGAGACAGCACAGACCTCCTGACAGGTACCAGGCCTTGGTGGCTCAAGTAGAGGAACCTTCCATCTTTCAGGACACTGTTCAGCACCGAGTATGGGTGGATGCTATGATAGAAGAGTACGCTTCTATCATGACAAATGATGTCTGGGAAGTTGTGCCCAGACCTCAGAGCAAATCAGTTGTTGGATCACGTTGGATCTACAAGATCAAGTACGCTGCAGATGGCAGTGTAGATAAATACAAGGCAAGGTTCGTGGCAAAAGGGTATGCCCAGAAGGAAAGCATTGACTATGGGGAGACCTTTGCACCAGTTGCCAGATATACCTCCATCCGGACTGTTGTATCTTTAGCTGCACAGATGGGATGGGAGATTCATCAAATGGATGTCAAGACAACGTTCTTGAATGGAGAAATTGAGGAAGAGGTATATATCGAATAGCCAAAGGGTTTTGAGACTCATGAAAGGGAGTCTCATGTATGCAGATTAAAGAAAACCCTGTATGGGCTTAAGCAGGCTTGGAGACCATGGTATGGTCGGATAGATAGCTATTTGCAAAAAATGGGATTTGTCAAAAGTGATGCGGATCCCAACCTCTACTACTTGTTGGTAGAGGATGAGCCATTGGTACTGGTACTATATGTAGATGATTTGTTTCTCACAGGATCATCCAGGCTCATCAAGGATTGCAAACAGAATCTAGAAGTTGAATTCGACATGAAGGATTTTGGGTTGATGCACTACTTCCTAGGATTGGAAGTTTGTTAGAAAGATGGAGATATCTTCATGGGACAAGAGAGGTATGCCTTGGAAATTTTGAAGAGGTTCAGAATGCAAGATTGTAGACCCATGGCCACACCCATGATCACCAATTGGAAAAAGATAGATGCATCAGAAGATACAGAGGTAGACCCCACCTTATACAGACAGCTCATCAAGTCATTGATGTATATGGTTAACACCAGACCAGACATTTGCTTTGCTGTCAACACTCTTAGTCAGTTCATGGTGGAACTTAGAAGAGTGCACTGGGCCGCAGCAAAGCATGTACAGAGGTATGTACGAGGGACAGTCAGATTCGGTATCATATATGGCAGAGGAGAGGATGTCGGACTCAGTGGATTCACAGATGCAGATTGGGCAGGAAGCTCAGTGGACAAGAAAAGTACCTCTGGCTACTGTTTCAGCGTTGGATCAGGAATGGTGTCCTGGTGCAGCAGGAAACATAAGTCAGTAGCATTGAGCACAGCCAAGGCAAAGTATGTGGCAGCTAGTACAACTACATGCGAAGAAATATGGCTTCGGAAACTTCTTGTGAGTCTATTCAGAAGCAAGATGGAGCCAACTAGCATTTACTGTGACAATCAGATTTGTATCAAACTCTCTGAAAATCCAGTATTTCATGATCGGTCCAAACATATTGACATCAGGTGTCATTTTATCAGAGACAGTGTTCAGTGTGGGGTATTACAACTCCATTACATTCCCACAGGCGAACAAATAATAGATATTCTCAGTAAGGCTTTGGGGAAAATTAAGTTCAGTCAATTCAGGGATCAGTTGGGTATGATTGAAAATCCATTTCAGTAAGAAACAGATCTGCAATGCAGTTGGAAGGAGTTGCAGGACAGTGGCAGTTGGCAGCAACATGCAGAATCAACAGCAATATAGCTGCAGCATTTTTGTGCGATGTTGGTGAGCATCATCAACAGCACAGTAGCAGATGTTCCAAAAGTCAGATCAACAACACATTGGGGTGTTTTGCTAGAGCACTTTCCTCAATAAGAGGGAGTGTTGATTTATGGTAGCATTGGATGTGCTTTAGCCTTGTAATTTTGTATATGAGCTAAGACACATGTATTCCATAAAACTCAGAAATGGTTTTGGAAAATTCCACGTAGAGATGACTTAATTAAATTAATTAATCATTTTTTTATATTTTTCTAAGTTTAAACTTAGGGAAATTGATTAATTAAAGGGTATTGATTAAGTCAAGTGAGAATATTCAAGATAAAGTCATGGATCGCCTCCAAGTTAATCTTAGCCCTTGATTATGTTTTAATCTTGGCCGTTGAAGGTTCAACAGAAGAATATAAGAAGGAGGGTGAGGGGCCTATGGAAAATACATCAGACAGAGAAAGAACCAAGTATTCGATTTCTTCAGTGGGAGGAAAAATCGAAGTGGTTCTCATTTGCAGAGAGGGGAAGGTGAAATCTCCAGGAGGGAGAATTTCTGAAGTATACAGAGTACAAGAAGAGGAGTGAGAGAGGAGCTAAAGCATCAGCGCAGAGTTACCCTAGCAGTAGTTACGTTGGGCCAGCATAGAGAAGCAGAGGGAGTTTCGATTTCTGTTGGAGGGGCAGCTGAGGGGTCATCCAGTTTTTAGGAGGCCATTTCTGGAAGGAAGGAACACTCTAGTCCCACACAGTAGAAAGCACAGAAACAACCACGACAAGTAGCAGCAGCAGTGACGCAGTGACAGCGTGAGTGACGCAGGCACTGTGCAGAAATCACGCAGATTCATTCAGAGTGGGTGCAGGTCAGTGCCGAAACTTAGTTCTGAAGTGAGAAGTGTTTCACTTAGCCTTGTCTCATCAGAATTCTTCAGGTGATTGATTGACATTTACAATCACACATTTGTACTCAGAATTTCTGCATATAAAGAAACCCTCAGATCTGCTGCACCAGTTTTCCCACATTGGGTTTTTCCGGGGACAATTGTCCAAAAATAACAGTGTCTATGTGGGATTACTTGTGCTATTTTTATATGTGAATTGTTCATCATGAATTCTGCAGTATATTTTATTTTGATATTTAATGGAAGAGAAATGTTAAATAATTGTGTTTGAAAATGCAATAGAAGAAATTCAATAAGTAGTTGCAGTAGAATTCTCCATTATATAATTTTCACAGCAGGAAGACGTCCAACAGAGCCAGTGTAGAGCCAATCAAGGTGACATAGAGCCAGTGCAGAGCTAGTCAGGGTTGCGCAGAGGTTTAGAGGGTTTCCGAGATTCAGCTGTCGGATCAGATCCAGAAGCCACAAGTCTGGGTGTGAGACTGGGAGGCTCAGATCTGTGATTCCGAGATTCAGATCGATCTATTGCAGGGGTGACGCAGTCCTTAGAGGAGGTGATGCAGTGACTGCGCAGAGACCTCCAGAGGCAGTCTTTCGAGTGTCCGGATCAGCCGGATCTTCCAGTGATTGTGTGAGGTAAAACTCACAATTTCTTTCTGTCAGTATTTCTCTCTGTAACTGAATAACCCTTGGAGCTATTCAGCGATGTATTTAGAAACAACTACTGCTTAATAATACAAACCCTCAGATCTCCTGCACCAGTTTTCCTACATTGGGTTTTTCCAGGGACTTGTGTTCTATGTGTGATTGATTTCTTTCTCAGTTTCCTTGTTTTGGAATCATATTTTATTCAGTGTAGGCTACTTCAGTAGTTACTTCAATAATTCAGATTTGAATTAATTCTGTAAATGTAATTTACTTAATAGGAGAAGTATACTCAGTTGATGCAGTAGGATTCCTTAGATTGTCAGATCTAGGAATTTTCACAGTAAGATCTCGATGGTATTACAATAATTAAGATCTCAATGCAATGATAAGTTCTCAGTGGTCTCGGTGCAGTGATGAGGTCCCTACAATATTACAATGATGGTGTCTCAGTGCTGACACAGTGACTTGGATCTCGGTATGCAGACACAGTGAAAGGAAGATCAAGGATGACATGATGGAGGGAGTCTATAGTCTAGGATCTTGGTCGTCTCATTTTGAATCTACTAAAGAAATAATTTTGACCAAGTTTTCCCCAAAGAGGGGTTTTTCCCTAGAGTGTGCCTACATCTTGTGTCCTCTTTTCTTTGTTGTTTGGCATTATTCTTGATGATAAGAAAAAATAAATTGAAAGAACACATAATAATAATGAAAATATCACAAGATAATGTCATAATAAGGAAAATCAATTAACTGCCACCTCCTTGAATTTTCCAGCAACCTCTGCAACATATCATGTCATCCCTATGCCTCCACGTGCCAACACGCACATAGTCCGCCTACCCCAACGGGAAAACTCCTCTCCTGTCCATGATATTCTAGGTCACATCCATCTGCCTCAGGGGAGTCTCTTGTGCCCTACTACTCATGATGAGGCAATCAAGGGACAATAACCAACTCCTCTGTGACTATATGTAACTCCCTATGGATCTACTCAAGAGGTGCTCGTCATTGTATATAGAGCTCTATACACCATAGAATACCACGACCAGAGGATGAGTCAGTGTGAAACAACATGTATCCTATCAAGGTCACCATCTCTACTACCACACCTCCATGACCTCGAATGGGTGCACCTCCCCTCCTGATCCTCTCAGAGAGATACAACAAGAAACCCTCCCTATGTGCCAGTGGCGGTGTCACAAAGGTGTTGTTGCCTAGTCTCCTCTGCACCCCACATATCTGTAGGAAAGCCTCATCCTCGTACAATGCTCTATCTGGTGACCTATCGATGCCACCTCCTCTGATCAACCACTGCAAGAGTATGTTGATCATCCTGCGACTCCACGCTTGATCCACATGCCAAGACAACTCATGGAATCCACCTACTCCCCTTTCGATCTAGCTAACCACTAGTGTTACTCGGAACTTTGATAGAAAAATGTGGGTGTATGTGCCCCCAGTCCTCGAATCCAACACATAACTACTACCATTTTTACTAACTCCATGATGTGGTGGGGAATCCCACCGGGATCGAAAAAATAGTTTGGCCCTCGAGCCCCTCTAGTAACCCACGGCCCCTACCGAACTATGGCCATGGACACACATCCTGACACCTAACACGCTCCATCGGGTACCAACTCAATACCTCTCACCATCCAACCCTATGAGAGGGATCAAATGCAAGAGCACCAATATATGCAACAACTCCACCCTGCGAATGTTGCGTCATGTGCAACTCATGTTGCCTCGTCTCACTGTCCTAGCCAACACATGAGATATGACTAGGTAACTCTGCGTCACTCTCTCCAACGTGCAAAGGAAACCTACTAGTGCTACCAGCCTCATCTATGTATGTCTAAAGAAGGTTGCTCCTACTCTCCAAGGTGTACTCTAGCTACAACATTAGGGAATCCATCCGTTCCCCAATGCAAGTCAACTTGGCCGCTGACTCGGCACAAACCACTCTCAGTCCCTCCAACTCCTCATTCTGCTGCAGAATGGCTTCCCGAACTATCTTTTCCTTATTTCCCAATGCTAGAAGGTTCACACTAAACTGTCGGATCACCTGAGGACAGCTATCATTTGGAAACTCAGTCAGGGTTCTGGACATCTCATCAACGGGTGCATCATCAATGGATGGCACCTCATCAGCTAACGATACCTCACCAACAGGTGGCGCTATGGGTGTACGCTCTACTCCCTCAACCAAGGTGTCACTCATAGCTATCAAATAAGTTTCCATCGATGGTGACTCCTGTGCCACACCAGGTATATCGATGTACCCCTCACCATTCTGCGTATCCTCCTGCTCAATCTCCTCCTCAAGCTCCTGATATCTAAATCTCGGTCTCCACCAGTAGAAATGCCCCCTGGTCTCATCCAATAATTTCCCTCCTCTTGTCCACTCCCTTTGAGGGGTCTGGTGTCCCTCCAGTCGAATCTCTCCACTAGCCTTTGTGTGAACTCTATGTAGGATGTGATACGTGCATGACCCAACGGGATCAACCCATTGTACCACCACTCCATAGCATCTCCATCCAAGTGAAAAGTGGCATGTCTAATAGCATCTGCCTCCCTCATGGGGTTTAGCCAGAAATATGTGTCCAATTCTTGTACCCATTTTCTGACAGAACTCCTATCTAAACCATCAAAGTGGGTGAGGGTCATTTTTCCCTCAATGCTACTTACTCTCCCTTAAGCCATGGGTTTGTCTATGGTTCACCCCTCACAGTGCATACACGCCCAACGCCCTAATGGTCCTGCTAGATTCCCCACAAGTGGCCAAGATGATCTCTGATACCAATGCAATATTCCAAATGGAAAACTAACAGTAATAACGAAGCATGTGCAGCACATTCAACACAATAAAATTTACACAGATCAGACAACCAAAAATGAGCCAGAAAATACACCAAAATGAATGCACCTGGGCTTGCTTAGAGTAAGCTATAAGCCCCAGGTGGATAAGTAACGGGTGCCAAAATGACGTAGAAGGATTCCCCAACAAATGTCTGTGTTGGTCCTTGAAGAAGTGCACTGCTGGATGGATTGGGACCACTGTTTGACCCCTCAAATCTGCCCATACAATTCTGCAAAACTAGATTTGAGATCCTTGTCAAAAATCCAGAGAAACCCAAAAAGGATTTTTTCTAGTTTCGATGCTCCAAAATTGACCCCAAATTCCCAACACCTCTCCATTGCCAGTAAATTTCGGTCTGCAGAAATTTCTGTCTTTGCAGCCCTCCAAAATAGTGTAAAATCTCCCCTTGGCTCTCTTTTAACACCCACACAACAAACCGACTCCAAATACCTTTGACCAAGACCACCCACAATGATTCCTTCTCAAATACTATGCAAGCCTGGGAAGTATTATGTAAGCTTCAACAAAGGAAATTCGTACTGATGATATGGCTCCTTTTTCTCTGCAGATTCTCTCCTTTCCTCCAGCAAATTCCGTAATGGATTACTCGACAACTATGTAGCTTCCAATTTTTGGCACCAACTCCCAAAGACAATGTAGCTCTAATTCTGCATCCCAACTGAGCTTAGAAATTTCTTGGTACTTGTGGTATGCCTCTCCTTGCCTCCATAAGAAAATGGTGATACCTTCCTAGGGTGGCACTCGTAGTCCACCAAAAAGAAGGGTGAGTTTCCTCCTTGGGAAACTCTTGTGCTCAATAACACTTTGTGGCTCAGCTAAACAACTTGAGAAACAATGTAATTTGTCAAATGATCAAAAAGCCCCAAATGTTGTTGTCTTCCTCATATTTATAGTTGTCGCTTTCTCACTTCATGTGGGCCCCTCCACCAAGTAAATCAAACTCCCTCCTAAGCCACTCAAACTCCTCCACCAAGGGGTGTGTAGTTCCTCATGGGCTGGTCCCCACATCCCATTATGTAATTAATCTTCCCTTTGTCTAATGTTTGGGGCCTCCCCTACCGCACAGAATTAAATTAATTAATTTTCACCCATTTTTCGTAAGTTTGTACCCAGAATTTTCTCCATCCAACATTTGAAAATTTTGAGAAAGGCACTTAGCAGATTTTTATCGAAAGGGATATTACAGCTCCAAGACTAACACCACTCTCCCTACTTTAGGATCTAGACATCATCATAAGTCACCCAAATGTCGTCCCAAGCCTTGTCACCTCAAGATGCTTCATCTCTCCTTATCAACTAAACCAGATATGTCCACCAATCCAAACATGCTTCAAATATTCAACCTTCTAATGGAGAGATCTGCATAAATACAACCCCCATTAGTAATAAACTTTCACTATACATATTTAACACAAACCTTTGGGGTCCTTAATCATTTTGATGTTGTTTAAATCATCATATCAGACACATCTAGTCGGAAGCTTTACTTCTTTAACTTTCTCAGCAACACCAAACTCAACCTCAACCCTTCTTCCAAAACCATCCAAGTCTTGTTCACAACTTTATCAATCACGAACAACCATCAGTATTGCTTCAACTAAAACATCCTTATGGCATTTTCATCAAGTCATTCACTTCTCTTTAAGCTCCCTCTTTCCATCATGCTCCACATCATCATCAAATTATCATCAAATATGAGGTAAGCATCTTCATCATCTTGAAGACTATGTACTTGTAAACCTTTAACAACAAGTGCAACCAAACACAAATATGTAAGTGCAATAGCATGTCATTATAAAATATTATATTTTAGACATTCAAGAACTAAACCTAGTTTGGATTTATAATCAATCAAAAGTTTCATCCATTAGAATTTTTGCAGCAACATTTACTAGGGTTTTGTCATAAACCTTAGATTACATCATGAAAATAAAATCATATCAATAATCGAAAACATTGTACTTCTAAGGTTTCATTATCATGCCCTAGAATATCGCTCTCTACTAGGGTTTTTGCTACAAACCCTAGATTTTAAAAACTAAAACATGAATATCAATAGTCAAGATAGCATACCAACATGTCATCTCTAGGGTTCCATTATTATTTCCTAGAAACTTATATTAGTCTCATACTAGGGTTTTATCGTAAAACTCTAGATACAAACATGAAACTCCAAAATCAGATACACAACAATTTTTTTGACCAAGCTAGGGTTTCAATTATACATAAGCATATATACCTAGAGATCCATTTCTAGGATTTTATATTGAATATTACAAGGGTTTTGTCATAACCCCTAATTTACCAAACCCTAAGAAAACTAGGGTTTCTAGACATCAACAACAAACCCTAAAAGGCTAGGGTTTTACCATACAATTACCAAAACCCTAAACATTAAGAAAAGAAGAAAATTTGAATTTCGAAAGTGTCATTGTTCCTCCAAGTTGCCATGTCATCCCTCTAGGTAGACAAGTCGGCCTGCCCAATGGATGTGACCCTTCGCATGAAGAAACAACTATAAATTGGAACCTATCCTCCACCATTTGGCAAGAAGTTCAGTGAACATCCATGGTAAAGAATTCGGATTGCTGAGGCAGGCCGCAGATCTTTATATGACATACAAACTTTCTAAGGCACAGTTATTTCTAAAGAACACAAGCTATATGAAGAGTATTATCTCTGTGGATAATGTAAGCTAAAGATGGATTGTTATCTATGTGAAACACAAGTTGCAGGAAGGATCTATATCTCCGTGATGAGAGTTGCAGGAAATGTCTTTATCTCTGTGACGTGAGTTGTACGAAGGGTCTATACCTCTGTGATGCAAGTTGAAGGAAGGGTCTATATCTCTGTGATGTGAGTTGCAGGAACGGTCTATATCTTTGTGATGCAAGTTGCAGAAAGGTTCTATATCTCTGTGAAATGCGAGTTGCAGGAAGGGTCATTATCTCTATGGAATACAAGTCATCTAAGATACCCTATCTCTATGAGACATGACCTCTAAAGACAGGCACGTGTCAGAATTATTGAAGGCAGAATTTGAGCTATGGATGGAGGGTTGACTTGGCATTTGGATCAGTGGTTAGTTTGATTTGGATTTCTCTTGTTGGCGAAGAATCTATAAGGAAAGGATTGTTGGGGTTTCCCCTTGTGGGTTTTGCCCTGGCCTCTGGTGTAATCTTTTGTTTCTATTGTCTTCTTTGTGCATATTATTTGTATAATTTCTTGATGATCTAATGAATGAAGTAAAAACTAAATGGAAAATACATACATAAACAATCACAAGTAATTATCATGATAAGAAATTCAACATTGCATTTGGATTTCAATAGTACCTTCAATCCATCTGTCTCAAAAGATTTGGGTCTTGTATCAGTATTTGTAAAATTAATATATCCACTTGTCTCTATTAAGATAAAACTTTTATCATAAAATCAACTTAGACATGAAGTTAGAAGTTTACACCTTATAATGACAAACCAAAGAAGAAAATTGCACCAAGGAAAACTAATAAAAAAATAAAACATGCAGTTCAATAAAGTTGGCATTATATTAAATACAAAAAGAACAAATAAAAATATTGTTCATATCCTTCTCAATGATCAGAAATACATGAGATAAAACACATACCGTTTCAACCTTCTTTAGAACTGATTTCCCAGTGTTCATATCATAGTCATAAATGGATGGAGGTATATGCAATGAACCATACGTGTATCTGAGTATATGAGAATTGAACTGTGATTCCACTGGTGATACTGAATAGATGGGATCAATAAATTGAATAGTCTGACCACTGGAAAGGCTTTCAATAGGTTCTCCTACAGGTGGCAGGTGATAGATAGTTACTTTAACCAAACCATTTTCACGCTCATACACAACAAGATGATCCTTGAATGCTTGCAAGCGCAGCAATTTTATACTGTAGAAATAGCAAATATTTATCAGTACTTTTGTCTCTCATACTTAAATTAATGCATCTCAATTTTTACCATGAACTAAATTACATCCTTTTTTCCTTTTAGTAGAACAATGGCCCTTTCTTTTGAAAGTAGGCTCCCAGAAAATAAAAATAAAAATGCTTATGTGGAAAACCAATTTATATAACAGCAATGTTTTTTAAGCGTACTAAACATTATAGCCATTAGAACATAGTTCAGTTTGCTGTTTACTCCTTCCATATATGATATGTAGTAGTTATAGAAGGATTCTACGAGTGCTTTAATCTAGAAATGAGTATGTAGTTCAGAATTTTCACCATTACCTAAATTGCCTCCCAATACGTATTGCGGATAACAACACAGAAAAACAATTTGTAAAACACCATCATCGTTCAGCTTACATGTTTATTCTTTACAGAAATAGAGTTTTGTTTGTGCAGTTAGATGATTTGGAAAGATATACTGTTTATAGTATATACTACAACTATACACCGTTATGCAATGCAATAACGAATGACAAAAAGAAACTCAATAGCTAAAGTAGATATTAAATCATTCCCACCTCTTATTTGACTTCAGAATGCATATTAAAAGTTAGAAGAACATCGATAACTGTAGTATTCCCTTTTTTGGTGTCACCTACAACAGGGTTAGGTTGGGCTTCTAGAGTTAAGAGCAGACAGGTCACAGGTACAGATTGGTGTCATCAGCGGGTTTAGGGGCTTTTTGGAGGATTTTTGAGGAGTTTTTATGTGGTCGGATGGCATTCGCTTGAGGTATTCCATCATTCGAGCAGCATGCCTTTCGTTCCGGTGTATTCCGACAACTTTCGGAAAATTGAGTTATTTTTGGGCTTAACTTAGTTAATTACTCTCAAGGTGGCATTCTGGAAGAAATACATGATAGAACACCTTAGTGTAATAGCTCATTGGAACCAGGACGAGGATACCTACATGATGGGTCGGTTGGACAAGGGTTTCAGTCACTGGAGGAGAAGTGGTAGCCGATTTACTCTTTTCTGCATTAAAAAGAAATATTTTAATAAGAGGGAAAAGTGTTCTATGAATAAAATAATAATAAAATAAGGCTCTAGAAGGCTCCAAGAGATCTGTAAAAGAAAGGGAGGAGGCCATTGAGAGATATCTTTGGATTCGATCATCTTCTTGTGTATGAGAGGTTTGAGAACGTAGTTCTCTACTTCAGCAGTAGCCCCAGGACGGAAACCCTCGGGTGATTTGTGAGTGTTGAATGGAAACCCAACTCTCTTTGAGGAGACCTCATTCAGAAGTTTCGCAGAGCTTCAGAGATATTGGAGTGAGGATCATTCAGATCTTCAATGGGTGCTTTAGTGGATTCAGTGGTAGCTATTGCCGGAGGGAGAGTGCAACAATTCAGTTTGGGAGGCCAGCGCAGTGCAGCAGTTCATATTGATAGCCAATTTTCCATCTCAGCCATTTTGGGTCAGATTTGCATGTTACCCCAGTTTACCATTTATAATAAAATGTTGAGATTCTTCCTATTCAATGTGTAATGGATTACAGTACTCTATATGTTTTTATTTTTACATGGCAATCTTCTGTTAAGAAAATGTTGATTTTATGACATTAAGTTGTTTTCTGTAATATTAGTTGAAATATCCCATTTGAGATATTACAATGGTATCAGAGTTGGTGATCTTGCCAGTCCGAGGGTTTACTTGCCAAATTACCAAGAAAAACCAAGTTCAAGGGTTTTACTCCAAGACAACTTCAGGAGAAGATTGGGGTTTTTATTGCAAAGCAACTCAAGGGTTTTTGATAAATGTCCAACAATTTGGGCCTGACATTAAAGAGACTGTTCGATTATTGCACATAAATATTTGGGTACCATATCCATTGACAAAGCAGCCTACGTGCGTCCATTCACCAAGCAGCAAACTGATGGAGGGTTCCATGGCTAAGTCAGCAAATTATGGGAGCAGTATGTATTATCTACTTCGTAGACCAAGAAATTGTAGAATCCAAATTTATTATTGTGCCGGAATAAGAAAATACGACACAAATCCAATCGGCTGCGTGACCAGCCAGACTAATGGATATCCGAGTTGAGCTCACCAGCAAGCCCCGTGTAAAGCAAGTTAGATCGACTGCAGCGTGGGGTCGACTAGCTGATACGATATCAATCAGGAATCAGAGAAGTGAATCAATTGGTAGGGCCGATTTCGTTAAATAAATAAAAAAATTGGGACGCGGGCCGTATTCGCAAAATTTGAAAGGTTGAAAATGAAGGAGCTAGCCGGATTCTTATTCCAGCATTGTGCTAGCTGGGGCTCGATTAAATTTAGCTGAGGCCTGATTAATTTATATAAATTCCAATCTTATTAATGCGGGAGCGTAAATTGAATTAAAATAGCTAGGTGTGCCTCGGGCGGAGATTACAAGTTGGACAGGTCTCTGGTTGTGTTTGGGACTAGTTGCAAATATCACGTGGTTACAGGCAGCTCAGACCATTTGTGAGGACGTGATAATTTCATTTGGTACCTGAAATCGTTCCCAGGACAGAGTTTCAAATTGTTCCTACAAGGGTCGGAATTCGTCATTTGATCAATTGGACGAGTCGCCATTGTGCTCGTAATTTCCTTGCTCGTCGTAACCAATTTGTGGAAACCGACCGCAAAATCTGGGAGGAGAAATACGCAGAATAGAGAGGTAGAGTTAATTTTCTCCAAAGGGAGACGACTATGTTTTGCGCAACAGAGCCTAGAGAAGATATCTGCGAAGTGTTGTGTTTGCATACGTTGTGCTGTGAGATGAATTGGAACCACGATCAGAGGTTGATTGGTGGAAAAATCCTATGTGGTTGTGCGAATGGCAGAATCCTGGCTTTGATAAAATAATGTTGCTCCTACAGTTCACAGTCAAACAATACTTAGAAAACCAATTTTCCAGAAGGAGATCGATCATATTTTCTGTTTGATTATTTATCTCAAATATTGAATTCATTGGCCGGACTGTCATTCATTGTTATCCACAAGTTCGCAGTGCCAAAAAGAAGGTTCGAATCACCCAATGGTGGAGGGTAGCCTATCAAAGCCATTTGCTGTTCGATTTTTCCTAGTGGAAGTGAATCAGATTGCTATTTTTTTTTTTTTTTTTTTTTTTCGGTCCGGAACGAGTTCTCTTGAAGGACGACATCCACCTATCATTCTGGGCGTATAAACATCAAACAAAGACCGTTGCTGAGCAGGATCGCTGCGAGTTAAAGATAAGGCAAGCACTCTTCTATATTCTGGTAGCTTCCTCCAAGCATATTGAGTATGGCAAATAGCAAAAAGGGACTCGAGATTCTTGGTTTCCTGTGTGGTTGAACGCAAATCTGAGCACTGCACAGGACGTGGAAAGACTGTCTTGCATCAACTCAATCGACATATCAGTCCAAGTTCTACTGCACATCTATTCATAATATTTATTTCTGTTATTTGAAGATTGAGGAAATCCATGCTATGAATTTATGGGTTGTTTCTATGCTCAGATCTGTATTATTCTTCATTGTGAAATTGTTTGTTGAAGTTATAAATCATTGTTGATAAATTTAAACTACCCACAAACATCTCCCATAGATTATACGCTGAGTGTGGGCGACATTACATATCTGTGAATTTTGGACAACTAGGTCCAAACTCCATGTTGTGATGCTCAGATGAAGATGCCAATATTTTTATTGGATTCCTCTTTCGGAGAGATGCAAGATCGATTTAAAGATCATCTTGATCCGATGAGCAGAACATTTATTTTGAATTTATTCAAAATATGTGCAAGTCGGCCTTAAGGTTTTGTGCCCCAGCAGTTGTGTCACACACCCTCATTGATGGATATAAATTGGTCAACGTTGGAGGACATTTTCACTCATCTCATCCTCACACATTTCTCTTTCCTCATCTAATTGGTTCGATGACCTTGGAGGCTCTTCTCTCCACACGTGGAAAAATTTCAGCAACAGCGCATTTTTGTTTTCGGCCTAGGGTTTCTGCAGCAGCTTTGACCAGCGTTGACTTTGGTCAACGCAAGAACAAACGGACCTGAAACTCTCCCTAAATTTTGATCTTTCAAATCCGCATTTTTTGGCACTATTCTTGAGGCTAGACGTTGACTTTGACTTTGCTGCGTTGACCTAGCTGCTGCTATTGTTTGCGTTGACTGTTGACTGATAGCGTTGACCTTTGAGTTGACCGTTTTGGCTGTCCTAGAGGGTTGTGTGACATTGCTGGTTGGCTGACCATATTGAGACTTTACTGGTGGAAGCATTCCGCTGATCGCCGTAACGCACCATCACACATATATTTTTGGCTTGTCTTCTGTCAATCCACTTGTATGTTCTATCATCATTTTACTTTGTTGTTTATGTGATTGCTGACTAATATTGGGATAAAAAGTAAAGTTTCATCAAGCATAGAACATCTACAAAAATTTACATGGTATCAACGCTGAGGTGAAGACAAAGCCCTAGTTTGTAGCAATCACCGAAGAAAAGGATGGGTTCCTCAAACTACAATGGCTTTAAGGCTGATGACAAATTTACTAGGAAGGGTGACTTCCATGCTTGGAAAATGACATTGCATCTTAATTTGGAAGACCAAGATGTCATGGACTATGTGCAGGGTAAAATCCAAGAGCCTTTATCCACTGCCAAAACAAAGTACAAGAAGGGAGAAATCAAAGCAAAGCTGATGATCAGGGACTCAATTCATAAGACTCTGGTTGCCTACCTCTCTGAGCTGGGTACATCCAAGGAGATGTATGATAAGTTGGTCAACATGTTCAAGGCCAACAATGCGAATCAAGTCCTATTCTTCAAAAATCAATTGAAGAATATGAAGAAAGGCAGGGATGAGTCTGTTCGATCATATTTCTTGAAGCTGATCGAGATCAGGAATAATCTGCTGGATATTGGGGAGACAATACATGATCGAGAGATGGTTCTCACCGCACTTCGAGGTCTCTCATCCGAATGGTATGTATTCAACACTACCATTCTCAATAATAATGTGATACCTGATTTTGACGAAGTACTATCGAGATGCGTACAAGAAGAGACAAGGATGAAGGAATATGAAAATGAAGGAAATGTTGCCTTCGCTGCTCATTCTAGAAAGAAGAACTTACGTGGTCCAAGGAACAAAGAAAGAGCAGGGGCCCAAGGAAAGATGGGCAAGTGTTACACTTGTCACAAGCGAGGTCACTATGCTAGAGAATGCCCTTTCAAGAAGGATTCCCTCGATGATGATGACAACAACAACAACTGAATGAATGGCAATCAAAGGAACAACAGGTTCAAGGGAAAGAGGAAGGCTCCCTCCAGTGGAAATGGTCAACCTTTCAAAAGATTGAAAAATTCCATGTATGAGGAATCAAATGTTGTTGATAAAATAAATGAATTCATTCTTGTATCTGCCCTCTCTGCTGCATCTCCACCCGACACTATGGATGTCTAGTTGATAGATAGTGGTGCCTCAAGGCACATCCCTGGGTTCAAAGAAGCACTTTCTGATATGGTTGAGAAGGATACTAATCTGGAGATTATCCTTGGAGATAATGCCACATATCCTGTGAAAGGGACAAGGACTGTGACCCTCCATTTGTCTCAAGGTCAAGTCCTCCGCTTGCAGGATGTACTCGATGTACCTGATTTGAAGAAGAACCTTGTGTCTATTTCAGCCATGGAAGACAAAGGTTTCAATGTGGCATTCATTGATGGGAAGGTGCGTATCTGGAAGAAGAGTTTCAAGGAAGCTATCATGATTGGGTTTAGAGTTGATACACTCTACCAGGTTGGAGGAAGTCCACTGGAAGCGATGACGTGTGATACTATTCGACAGACTGAACTATGGCACCGGAGGTTTGGACACCTTCACTACAAAGCCCTTCCTGAAGCAAGGAAGGTGGTGACGGGAATGCCCGAGTTCTCAAATAATCATGAAGGTGTATGTCAGGGTAGTGTCGAAGGGAAGCATACAAGGGGACCTTTCCCCTCAAGCGTCACAAAGATATCTGATTTCTTGCAATTGATACATTATGATCTGTCTGGTATGCTGCCCGTGACATCCTTGGGAGGATGTTCTTATTATATGACGTTCATAGATGACTTCTCTCGCAAAATCTAGATATACTTCAGAAGAAAGATGAGGATTTCATGTGGTTCCGTACCTTCAAAGCCTTGGTGGAAAATCTGACAGGGAAGAAGATCAAGATATTGAGGACCGATAATGGCACTGAATATGAGACGAACGAGTTCAAGAACTTTTGCAGAGAAGCTGGCATCAAGAGGGAGACCACAACTGTCTATACTCCTGAGCAGAATGGCATTGTTGAACGAAAGAACAAGACCATTGTGGAAGTTGCTCGTGCCATGCTATGTGACGAAGGTCTATCAAAGTTTCTGTGGAGAGAAGCTGAGAACATTGTTGTGTACATACAAAACCGATCCCGCATTCCATTCTAGACTCCAAAACCCCTGAAGAGGTTTTCTCTGGTAAGAAACCTGATGTCTCACATTTCAGAGTTTTTGGATGTCCTGTTTATTTTCATGTGCCGAAGGAGAAGAGGAGCAAGTTGGATACTTTTGGAAAGAAGTGAATGTTTGTGGGCTACAACGAAACTTCGAAGGCCTATAGAGTCTATGTGCCTGGTCAAAGGGAAGTGGAAATATGCCACGATGTTACCTTTGACAAGATCAAGCATGGATCTGATGGAAGTCTTGAAAAGTTCAAGGCAAGATTCGTTGCCCGTGGCTTCTCTCAAAAGGAAGGCGTAGACTATGATGACATATTTGCACCTATGGCGCGATATACCACCATCCGATCTATCATAGCCCTTGCTACTATGCAAGGATGGAGTCCTCATCAGATGGATGTGAAGGCCGCATTTCTGCATGGTGTGATAAAGGAAGAGGTGTATGTGGAGCAACCACTGGGGTTCGAAGTCCAGGATCGGGACACCCATGTCTGCAGGTTGAAGAAAGCCCTCGATGGGTTGAAGCAAGCACCCAAAGCTTGGTACAAGAGGATAGATAGCTACCTGATGAAGCTGGGCTTCACTCGTAGTAATGTTGATCCGAACCTTTACTTCAAGGTTGATAGAGAAAAGCCTCTCATTCTAGTGTTGTATCTGGACGACCTGTTCCTGACAAGTGCTGACCCTCTCATTCACCAGTGCAAGAGAGAGCTCACTGCTGAGTTCGAGATGAAGAACCTAGAACTGATGCATTACTTCCTAGGCCTGGAGGTCTGGGAGAGACTTGGCGAGATTTTCCTTTCTCAAGGAAAATACATTGTGAAGCTTCTGGGAAGATCTGGTATGGTGGACTGTAAGTCCGTGTCGACACCGATGGAGCTCAACTTCAAGAAGTTGAGTGGCAGCGCTGCTGGGCCCATGCTAGCAAATCTTACTGAGTATCGTCAACTCGTAGGGGCCCTGATGTTCTTAGTGAACACCCGTCCGGACGTATCTTTCGCAGTGAACACTTTGAGTCAACATATGGTTGAGCCTCATCACATTCACTAGGTTGGTGCCAAGAATCTATTGAGAAATCTTCGGGGCAAGATAAACCATGGGCTGAAATACACTGCCGGGAGCGTGACACTCCATGGATATATTAATGCCGATTGGGCTGGTAGTGTGGTGGATCGTAAGAGCACATTGGGATGCTGCTTCACACTTGGTTCTGCTTCGATATCATGGATGAGCAGAAAGCAAAAGTTGGTGGCTTTAAGCACCGCGAAGGCCAAAAACATTGCAGTGAGTATGGCCTGTTGTGAAGCAGTTTGGTTGCGAAAGCTCTTCAGTGAGTTGTTCAGGCATGTGCTAGATACCACCGTGATACTCTGTGATAACCAAAGTGGGATTCGGTTGTCCAAGAATCCCGTGTTCCACGATCGATCCAAGCATAATGATATCAGGTACCACTTTATCTGGGATATGGTACAGCAAGGCACCATAAGGCTCGATCATATAGGAACTGATGAACAGGTTGCGGATATTCTCACAAAGCCCCTGGGGAAGGTCAAGTTCCTAACCTTCCGTGAAAATCTTGGGATTGTGGAACGACCCTATTCTGAGGGTCCTGTTGGACGATGAGCTCTGGGAGCTCTTGGGGGCTTTGGGGATAGCTTCTCGGAGCTATAAGCAACCACAGGGCTAGGCTTGCCGAACCTTGTTGGTGTGCTTCTGCCCCACCGTTATGATGATTGAGTTGGTTCACCTCTCATGATCTGTGCCCCGTATGCATCCTACCCATTGAGTTCAGGGCTCATGGGAAGTACCTCTCATTTGGCAGTGAGGTGGGAAAAGCTAGAGACTAGTAGCAAAGACTGATGGATTCATCAGAGATTGCCGTACTCTCTATCTATGATGGCACGGTCCAACCACTTGATCTGGGATCAAGTATAGTGAGGTTTTGGACCTCCAACTAACTTCGGCTCAGGTAAACCAACTTCGGGTTGGTATGAGACCTTTTGTGAGTCCTATAGAGGTTTCAGACCTCTGGGCTGAATCTGTCAGCCGAGAATGATGTCTTTGTGACTGACCCACTTCTGTTTTGGAATAAAGAAGCCAGCAAAGCAAGTTACGGCGGGATGACGCACGATGTTTGGATTGCACAGGTGGATGGAGTTCTCCCTAGTTGAGAGGGAGTGTTAATTTTGGACAACTAGGTCCAAACTCCATGTTGTGATGCTCAGATGAAGATGCCAATATTTTTATTGGATTCCTCTTTCGAAGAGGTGCAAGATCGATCTAAATATCATCTTGATCCGATGAGCAGAACATTTTTTTGGATTTATTCAAAATATGTGCAGCTCGGCCTTAAGGTTTTGTGCCCCAACAGTTGTGTCACACACCCTCATTGATGGATATAAATTGGTCAACGTTGGAGGAAATTTTCACTCATCTCATCCTCACACATTTCTCTCTCCTCATCTGATTGGTTCGATGACCTTGGAGGCTCTTCTCTCCACACGTGGGAAAATTTCAACAGTAGCACATTTTTGTTTTCGGCCTAGGGTTTCTGCAGCAGCTTTGACCAGCATTGACTTTGGTCAACGCATGGTCAAACAGACCTAAAACTCTCCAGAAATTTCAATCTTTCAAATCCGCATTTTTTGGCACTATTCCCGAGGCTAGACATTGAATTTGACTTTGCTGCGTTGACCTAGCTACTGCTGTTGTTTGCGTTCACTGTTGACTGACAACGTTGACTTTTGAGTTGACCATTTTGGCTGTCCTAGAGGGTTGTGTGACATTGCTGGTTGGCTGACCATATTGAGACTTTGCTGGTTGAATCATCCAGCTGATTGCCGTAACGCACCATCACACATATATTTTTGGCTTGTCTTCTGTTGATCCACTGGTATGTTCTATCAACATTTTACTTTGTTGTTTATGTGATTGCTGACTAATATTGGGATAAAAAGTAAAGTTGCATCAAGCATAGAACATCTACAAAAATTTACAATATCTCTATTGACAGTCATTTTATATCAAAGAGACTTTTATCGCAAACATTCCTGTCATCATTGGGTTGAACCATGGAAGAACTCCTAAGAAAATTGAAAAAACTAAACAATGTAGAAGTTAGTTCCTTGAAACAGAACAACAAACCCTTCTCCAAGAAGGTACATAAATTGCTCCAACAAAGGCATTTGAGGAATTTACAGAAGGAGAGAGAAGTGGGAAATTGGCTTTATGCACTTGGGATGGACTTAAAGAGTGGAAGACCAAAAAATGACTTTTCCATGTTGGAGAAACTGGAATCCTGTCCTCCAAAGGTAGAGCAATCTGATTGGAGTTTAAATTGGGCTTTGGAGCCATCTATGCTTGCATTAGTATAAGCCAGATTCTTGGAACATCCAAGTGAGAGAGTCAAGCTTATAGTGCCTCTTGTTTCAATGATATTTTGAGGGTAACAGCACCCTTTCCTCCCTACACTGATGATATTATGAAAAGAATTTTCAGACTGATAGCAGGAACTTTTCAGGACTTGGAAAACTGTGCAGGCTCTACAGTTGGGAGGAAGCTTAAGGTTTTGAAAGTCATGGCCATGACCCAGACTTATGAGGTCATGTTTAATCTTGAGTGTGATGACTTGATTCTGCAGATGTTCCAATAATTCTTCAGCGTTAGGAGACATCATTCTGACACAGTCATAGCACACATGCAGTCCAGGAGAGGGAGGAGCATCACATTCCCGATCAGGAGAGGGAGGAGATGTTGGAGATGGTGGAGCATCCATCTTTGGGCCGACACATTAATGAGGTGTAGATAGATGCACATGCAGTGCGCAGAGCTGCAGTACTTTCAGGGAGTAGCACTCTCTAGGAATACATCGATGGGGCTTGCAGTATATCTTGCCCACTTTGGCCCATTATAGATAGAGGGGCCTTCTTTTGCAAGCAGATCTCGTTGGCAGACAGGATGGAGCAGCGTCAGTTGATTACGGGCTGGTGACAACACTCCAAGCGTGTTTCGTATGTAGT
Source organism: Pinus albicaulis (assembly GCA_034641835.2). NCBI lineage: Eukaryota > Viridiplantae > Streptophyta > Pinopsida > Pinales > Pinaceae > Pinus > Pinus albicaulis. Next base: position 243,591,778 of record CM076580.1, on the reverse strand, counting down.
TGTTGCTACATTGGATCCTTCTTCCAGGATGAATTGGCAGGAGATCATGAGTTGGTACCCTCTTGATGGTATGATTTTCTTCGTAGGGAGCACAGCGGAGCAGGGGCCCTTAGACATGGCAGATTCCAGTTGGCAGTGGGGCACAGATCGACATTTCTTCAGCATTCCATCTCGGTTTCAGGAGAGTAGGATCAGCATTGGATTGAGTCAGGGGTTGGATTGGAGAGAGGTGATTAGTTGGTACACAGGTTGTGGGGCAGCCTACATAGTTATACCTATAGCATAGCAGGAGCCGTGGTCTTCACCTCATAGAGCATCAGCTATAGCCAGAGGCAATGCGTAGTCCGAGCCGTGAGACTTGGGCGATGATTGGCCATGGTGGCGTTGGCATCCGGGAGGATTGTTAGATGACAAGTACAGTGAGGGATCAGTTTCGGATCCTGGCATTGAGGGGTCTATTCCGGGTGGCTTGACACAGGCACATAGCAGCACCAAGGGGTTTGTATGGGATCCGGGCATTGGGTCTCAGTTGCGTTGGACCGACAGAGTGGACCACATATTTGGATTTCTTGAGGGCAAGGAATCTTGGGGCGGAAGGTCTGTAATATTCCCTTTTTTGGTGTCACCTACGCCAGGGTTAGGTTGGGCTTCTAGAGTTAGGAGCAGACAGGTCACAGGTAAAGGTCGATGTCATCAGCGGGCTCAGGGGGATTTTGGAGGAGTTTTGAGGAGTTTTTATGTGGTTAGATGGCATTCGCTTGATGTATTCCATCATCCGAGCAGCTTGCCTTTCGTTCGAATGCATTCCGACAACTTTTGGAAAATTGAGTTATTTTTGGGCTTAACTCAGTTAATTACGCTCAAGGTGGCATTCCAGAAGGAATACATGATAGAACACCTTAGTGTAATAGCTCATTGGAACTGGGATGAGAATACCTACATGATGGGTCGGTTGGACAAGGGTTTCAATGACCGGAGGAGACATGGTAGCTGATTTACTCTTTTCTGCATTAAAAAGGAATATTTTAATAAGGGGAAAAATGCTCCATGAATAAAATAAGGCTCTAGAAAGCTCCAAGAGATCTATAAAAGAAAGGGAGGAGGTCATTGAGAGATATCTTTGGATTAGATTATTTTCTTGTGTATGAGAGGTTTGAGAACGTAGTTCTCTACTTTAGCCGTAGCCCCAGGACGGAAACCCTCGGGTGATTTGTGAGTGTTGGACGGAAACCCAACTCTCTTTGAGGAGATTTCATTCAGAAGATTCGCAGAGCTTCAGAGATATTGGAGTAAGGATCATTCAGATCTTCAACGAGTGCTTTAGTGGATTCAATGGTAGTTGTTGCCGAAGGGAGAGTGCAGCAGTTCAGTTTTGGAGGCCAGCGCAGTGCAACAATTCATATTGATGGACAGTTTTCCATCTCAGCCATTTTGGGTCAGATTTGCATGTAACCCCAATTTACCATTTATAATAAAATGCTGAGATTCTTCCTATTCAATGTCTAATGGATTGCAGTGCTGTATATGTTTTTATTTTTACATGGCAATCTTTTGTTAAGAAAATGTTGATTTTACGACATTAAGTTGTTTTTTGCAATATTAGTTGAAATATCCCATTTGGGATATTACAATATCATACCATGGCATCGGCATGCATTGGTTCAACAACTTCATGGAGGCTATCCATCTAGTCTTGACAGGGATAAAATAAGATACAACTAGAGCCTTCATGTGAAAATTCTACTACGGTATCATGGTTTACTTCTCCTACTTGATTGAATTATACAAGTTATCTTCAGAAATTAGATTCAGAAAATACCAAAGTAAACACAACTAACAACCTACACATGCAGATCATTTATTGAATATTATGCTCATTCAAACAAAGCGACATGAGCACAGCTAGAACACTCGCCGCATGGTCCTTGATGCCATACTCATCCTGGACTGATAGGATCCTAGCCCTCTAGATGACAAAGTTGGACACACAGTCCAACCTGTCCAGATCTCTCAACCCATGAGAAGCCATCTAGCTCAGATATGATAGAAACAATACTCTTCTCCCTTTTTCTGTGGCTACAAAAAAACCCTGGATCTGGGTTTCTTGGTGACTAACAACCCTCTAGTAAATGATTCTTCTAAAAACTAATTTCTCTCCTGGAAATCTTCAGCCAAAAACAATCGGACAGTTCTCTCTGATCCTCCTGATCGAATCTAAGATCTGTTTGGCTCAGATCTGCTAAGTGACTGTCTTCCTCTCGCTCTTTGTTGACTTAGCTAGGCACAATTTTGCACCGGCAAAATCTCCACCACACCAGCGATGTTGAAGATCTGAAGCACTGCTTCTGGATCTTGGCAAGATTTTTCTGCAACAGGAAGAATGACTGGACTGCGTCTCACTGACTGGCCCAGCGTAACCTCAGCGCTGCTCAAAAGTGGACTGCGTAACCCCAGATTGGGTGACACAGTCCTTACGCTAGCCTGGGAAGGCTCTGCATAAGCCTAATGGCCTTCTATAGCTACAGTGCTGCCCTTTCCTAGGTTTGCGTCCTCCTACTGCTAAGCTGCCCTTTCCGGATTTGCTACTTCTGATGCTATCCTGTAGAAAAAATATTCTTCAGCTGATTTGTTGGAGATTTAACTTGATCTGCTATCACTCTGAGACCATGTGCAAATTCTACTACAGTATCATGGTTTACTTCTCCTACTTGATTGAATTATACAAGTTATCTTCAGAAAATACCGAAGTAAACACAACTAACAGCCTACACATGCAGATCATTACTGAATATTACGCTCATTCAAACAAAGTGACAAAGTGACACACTGATTTTTGGACATAAATCCCTGGAAAAAACCCAAAGCAGGAAAACAGGTGCAGTAGATATGAGGGTTTATTTTATTAAGTAGAATCTGAGTACAACAAATCTGGGTTCCAGATCTGGAAAACTCGACAGAGAATAAAAGAAATCTACAACTAACCTGTTGTTCCAAGACCAAATGTCTAACTGATCCACACCCTCAAACGGGATTTATAAGACTCAGCCTGGATCTAGCCCTAGAAACCCCAGCGCTGCCCCTAAAGCCCCAGCGTCAGCCCTACTAGGCTCTACGTGCCACTACACTACTCAGAGAGGGACTGCGTAACCCCAGAGTGGGTGATGCAGTCCTTACGCTGCTTCTGGAGGCCTTTGTTGAGATTTTGTGTATTTGGGGTAGCATCAGTTGTGCTCTAGCTCCCAAGTTTTGTGGAGGGACTAGAGTACACTTGTTCTACAAGACCCTGAAAGGGATTTGGGAAATTTTTCTTTTAATCTTAGCCATTGATTCAAGATCTGATCATGGTTGTTGGTTTCCCAATGAGTTAAAGTATAAAGGAAAGGCTTGAGGTCATTTGTAAAGACACACAGAGGCAGAGCACTGAAGCTAAGCTGAGATTCTAGGGCGAGTTTGCTAAGAATTATCAGAAGTGTTTCAGCTGCAGAGAGGGGAGTTTAGACAAAGGGGATGATCTGATCCCAGTGTCTAGAATCAACAAGAGATAGAGATCAGCTCAGAGAGGCAGCGCAGAGAAGCAAGAGACACAGAGGCAGAAAGGGTAGCAGCTGCGCAGCGCAGAGGCAGCTTCCGCTACACAGGTGCTGCGCAATCCCTCCCAGGGCAGTGTAATTCAGCTGGAAACCCTCGGGGGTCACGCAGAGACCCTAAGGGGTAGCATAAGGATTGCATCACCTAGTTTGGGGTAACGCAGCCCTTTCCAGGCCAATGCTGAGGGACGCAGGGGCTTCAGGGGCAGCGCTGGGGTTTCTAGGGCCTAACTTTGGCTGAGTTCTGTAAATCCCGTTTGAGGGTGTGGATCAATCATTATTTTGGCTTCAGAACAACCGGTGAATTGCAGATCTATTTTATCTCTGTCGGGTTTTCCAAATCTGGAACCCAGATTTGTTGTATTCAAAAAACTCTTAATTATAAAACCCTCCAGCAGCTAGCAAACTGGTTTTTCCGCATTGGGTTTTTTCGGGGACTATTTTCTAGAAAATCACTTTGTCTATGTGTGTATGTACTTTTTTCTAGATCTGAATTGGTGAAAGTCTGTTATGGTTTTTGCTTCGATATTAATCTGAAATTTTCAGTTAATAACTTAATTAAGTAGGAGGAGCATAACCAGATCTAACTGTAGATTTCTACATAAGTGTAACATTTAGAAATTTTCGCATGGTATCAGAGCAATTGCAGATCTAGGAGGGTCACCAGTAGAAGGCTGAAGGTTCTTGTTGCAGAAAGCTATAGGAAGAGCAGCAGAAGGGCAGATCTGAAGGGACAACGCAGTTTTCAGAGAGGTAGAGTTACGCAGAGGGCAGGGTGACGCAGTCTAACGCTGTCTCCTAGCATGCCCACGCACTTACTGCGCAGAGGGAGGATAGAGGCAGTGCTGGGATTGTCTGAAGCCAGCCAGTGTGAGGCAGATCTGAATTTGTCAGATCCAAAAGAGCTTGAAGCATAGCTGCAAAATTCAATAGGTGTTGTTGGGGTTAAATTTCTGAAGTTTTCAGATTTTTAGCCTTAGCGCAAGTGACAAAGGACGGGAGGAGATCAGCTTCTTAGAGAGTTTCTTGCCAAAGAAACTTGTAGATTGATCGGAGGATCAAAGAGAGTTGAATCATTGATGATTTGGCAAATTTCCAAGAAGGGAGATCAGTTGTCAGAGAGAGCAGAAGGTACCTATTTCGCCAAGGGCCTTAGATCCAATTCTCTAGCAAAGAGAAAGGAAGCTCCGACACATTTCTAAGCAAATGGCTCCTCATGGACTGCGTGATCAGGATGGATTGGATGGCCTTTCCAACTTCTCTATTTGGAAGGCTAGGATCCTGATAGTCCTAGAGGCATATCATCTAAGAGACCATGCAGAACAAACTGTGGCCACACCGACTGATGCAGATCTCCTAAGGAAGCATAATGAAGCTACTGGACATGCCAAGCGGTTGATCATGGATGGAATTAAGGACCATATTGTCCCACACATAGCTAAAAAGAAGACACCTAATGAAATGTGGAAGGCCTTAACTTCCCTATATGAGGGAAAGTTTGTCCAAAGGAAGATGTTGTTGGAGACTCAGTTGAGGTCATTCATGATGACCAAGGGAGAAGGCATGGAACATTTCCTCTTCAGATTGCAGTCAATCAGAGATCAATTGACTGCAACGGGTGCTAAAGTGGAAGATAATGTGATGGTCAGGACTGCTCTCAATGCAGTCACAGATGAGTGGGAAACCTTTGTCCAAAGTATCTTGGGCAGAGCGGGCCTCCCAAATTAGGACATCCTGTGGGCAATTCTGCGTCAAGAAGAACTCCGCAGAATCACCAAGAAGCAGTACACAGCTCTGGTTTGAGCAAACTGAAGAAGGAAGATGAAGAAGATGCAGCCTTGGCATAAAGAGGCAGCAGGGAAAGAAGAAGAAAGATTTTTCAAAGATCAAGTGCTTCCAGTGTGGTGAATTAGGACATTTTTCCAGCAATTGTCCTAAGAAGAAAAGGGACAAGGAAGCTTCTTCTTCCAAGGTTGCTGTGGCGGATGATGGGTCGGAAGATGATGCAGCGATGAGCGCTCATGAACCACGAAAGTGGGGCGACATGGATCTGTAGAGTAGCTACAGAATGATGGCGGGATCCTTGAGCAGTTCATCTCTCGGATCACATCCGAGCTACGGGAGCCTTAAGACAGTAGCGGGACAAGTAGAGTAGTGGGTGCATAGATCACGAATGAAGCAGAGGTAGATATGAAGACTGGAAGGAACAGCGCAGTGCAGATGCAGCAACAGCGTAGAGGCAACAACAACGTAGGGGTTGATGTGACTTCAGCAACGCAGAGCAGAGTTGCAGCAACATGGAGGCTTTAGGAGGATAGCGCAGCACAGCAGCAGCGTGAGAGATTTCAGCACAAGGGGTTGATGTGGCTTCAACAGTGCAGAGGGAGTCTGCTTACACAGTACAGAGTTGTCGTTGTGCATCATCCTTCAGACGCCAGTAGAGATCAACAGCCTATGGAGCTCAGTGATGAGGATGTAGCTCAATTTCAACTGACTTGTCTGTCAAAGATTGGGCAGGAGATTTAGTTGTTTCTCTCAACAACTGAAGTTGTAGTGCAGTAGATCAGCAGTGGTAGTGCTATGAACAACACAGATGCAACAAATTGAGAGGGAGTTGCAGTACAGATGTTGTAATGATATTGGCAGAGTCATGGGCAGCAGTATAGAATGGCAACAACAGTGCAGAGTTGAGTGGCAGCGGGCCAAGCATCAGCAGCACAGAAACCAGTGCCCAAAATCTTGTAATGCATGGTGTGATGTATTGCTAGAGCACACTCCTGATGCTAAGAGGGAGTGTTGAGATTTTGTGTATTTGAGGTAGCATCAGTTGTGCTCTAGCTCCCAAATTTTGTGGAGGGATTAGAGTACACTTGATCTACAAGACCCAGAAAGGGATTTGGAAAATTTCATCTTGTTTGGGAGATATTTAATTAATTAATTATTTTAATGTATTTCCTAAGTCTAAACTTAGGAAAATGAAATAATTAAAGTTAATTAAATTAAACATGTGATGAAATTGTCTTAAGTCACACAGATCAAGCTTTCTTTTAATCTTAGCCATTGATTCAAGATCTGATCATGGCCGTTGGTTTCCCAACAAGAAAAGTATAAAGGAAAGGCTTGGGGTCATTTGTAAAGACACACAGAGGCAGAGCACTGAAGCTAAGCTGAGATTCTAGGGCGGGTTTGCTAAAAATTCTCAAAAGTGTTTCAGCTGCAGATAGGGGAGTTTAAACAAAGGGGATGATTTGATTGTTGATTTATGGTAGCAGCGGATGTGCTCTAGCCTTGTAATTTTGTATATAGACTAAGACACATGTATTCCATAATAGTAAATACCCAAAAAGGATTTTGGAAAATTCCACTTAGATATGGTTTAATTAAATTAATTAATCAGTTTTTAATGTTTTCCTAAGTCTAAACTTAGGGAAACTAATTAATTAAAAGGTATTAATTAAACTAAGCGTGAATCTTCTAGATAAAGTCATGGATCAACTCCCAGTTAATCTTAGCCCTTGATTATGTTTTAATCTTGGCCGTTGAAGGGTTAACGAAAGATTATAAGGAGGGTGAGGGGCCTATTGAAAACACATTGAGCATTTGGCATTTTCGAGCTTGTGAGAGAGACAACTTTTTGATCAAGATCGAATCATTAGGGCAAGGTTTTCTAAGTGATTTTGATTCAGTGATCAGTTCCAAAGAGGGGCAGATGCAGTAACTGGTCAGGAGGATCAAGAGTACATTTCAGAAGGACAGGCAGCAGTAACGCAGTAGAGGAAGCACAGTCATATGCAGGGGTGCCGCAGTTCCTCAAGGGAATCACGCATAAGTGACACAGTGCCTTCTAGATTCAGTTCGGAGATAGTTGGAAGCTGGTGTTTCTGAGCTAGGAGGGCCAAAACTCAATTTCAGATCAGCTTGATAGTTTGCAGAGGAGAGGTGACGCAGCACTTCAGCTTTCCCACGCAGGTCTACACAGTAGCTGCGTAGGCATCACGCGGAGGCAGAGAGGGCGCTTCACAAGCGTTGCACCAGATCAACCAGGGACTAGCATAGTGAGGTATATCTCACATTTCTTCTGTTGCCGAGATTTTCTCTGAAGGGTGAGCCGGATATTGGCACCCTAGTTGTACTCAAGATTCTGCTGCTTAATAATACAAAACCCGCAGATCTGCTGCACCAATTTTCCCAAGTTGGGTTTTTCCGAGGACTTGGTCCAAAAATAATTGTGTCAAATGTGGATTTTTTTCATTGTCTTTTGTTCAGTTTGTTTCAGCACTTAGATTTATTCCGCAACATTATTTGTGTAGACTGCTTCAGTAATTACTCCGATATTTCACTGTAATGAAATAATTATGAAAAATAATAGGAGAAGTAATTCAGATTTGTTGTTGTAGCAATCCAGATTTAGTATTTTTCACACTGATCCCAGTGTCTAGAATCAACAAGAGACAGAGATCAGCTCAAAGAGGCAGCGCAGAGAAGCAGGAGACGCAGAGGCAAAGAGGGCAGCAGCTGCGCAGCGCAGAGGCAGCTTCAGCTATGTAGGTGTTGCGCAGTCCCTCCCAGGGCAGCGTAATTCAGTTGGAAACCCTCAAGGGTTACGTGGAGAAATATGGCCTAGTGAAATTCTCCTGAACAACAAATATGGCCCAGTGAAATTCAGGGATTTGGTTTCGATGTGTTTTTTGTTTTCTCTTCTTGTCATCCCCAGAAATTCTGGGGAACTACTAGCTGTTTCAAACATCAGCTCCGTTTCCCCTATTCCCAAAACTCTTAGAATATAGAATGTGACTAAGCTATAAATAGCTTTCAGAATCTCCAAAAACATATTGAAATTGCCATGATAATATACTAGAATATTGCCACCCCTCCTTAACCAGGCAAGAATCAGAAAAATGTTTATAACATTGATTTGAAAGATCAAATTTATGCACAAATTCCCATGACTTGTAATAGGTTTGTAGCGCCATGGACCAATAGGAATAAATAGAGTTTTTAAAGCTTCATTGGCATTGAAATCCATTATCCTTTAGGAGTATATTCATTAGTCTTGATCATTTTATTATTCAGTACAATAATCTTATTGATTTGCTTGCTTGAAAGAAAGCCTTTTTCCTTTAAGACCATTTGCTTTGTCTTGGTATCATTGCCTGCCGAACCTGAGCCATTCATGGACAGGGCCTTTCATTTCATTGTGCAACAAAATTTACAAAGACAATAACATATGTATTATCTGTTTGACAATTGTCTTAATTTTCTGCTAGCATTTTAGCCTTAAAAGGATAGAAACATATAAATGCTTTAAAATAGTTTCATTTCAGAAATAGCGCAAATAACAGAAAGCAATGAACACAAACATTCAATGAGTTTATTTTCACACCAAACGTGTAATGTTCACAACTGAAACGCTTTAAAATAGTTTCATTTCAGAAATAGCGCGAATAACAGAAAGCAATGAACACAAACATTCAACGAGTTTATTTTCACACCAAACATGTAATGTTCACAACTGTTGTTAGGGTCATTAACTAAGGTGACTCTCCTACTTGTATCAGAACTAATAACAAAGGCCCAGCTTAGCTAATAGAGATATATAGGAGAAGCAACATTAAGCAACGCAAAACTTCGTAGAAGGTTAGTAGTTTTCTTCTAAAGCTGATGTCTACTCTATAAATCACCAAAGGAACACCTTCAGGAGTTTCTGATCGGAAGAAATTGACAATAGGACACAAAAGAAAGTTCTACTCAAAACCTGATGTATGTGACCCAATCAAAATCTAGTTTGAGAATTCTTAATCAAAATGAATCTGCAGAAAAATAACCAAAAAAATAAAGTTAATTGAACTTATAAACGAGTAAATATGAGTAACTGATCTTTAAAAAACCTTGGCTTGTGAGGAAGTAGCACAGTTGTGGCAGTTAAATCATCTATGGGGCAAACGAGTAATTCAGAGTTGAAGATCTCTTTGCTTCTCCTTTTGAGAAAAAAGTGGTTTCCTCGATGGCTTACATGAGTCTCAACTCCCTCAACGCGCTGAGTTAAGTATTTCAGTACCTTCTGTGGATCAGAAAGATTTAGGTAGAGGACAAAATGTGTGGTTTTACTTCCAGATACAACAAAATGGTACTCTTTGCTTTCAGATTCATGAAGCATTAAAGAGAATTCTTCATCCTTTTCATGATATAGGCAAGTATCATCAGACTGATCTGAACCCAGATGGTGCCACCATACCTGAGAAATAAGAAATTACATGAATAGCAGTATGAAAGAACAAACATGAAACGACTAAGCATGATACAAACATAACCCAGTAAATAACCAATTTGTGGCTTTCTTCATAGTAAAGAATATCTGATATTCTCTTCCATGTTTTAACATTGTACCATCTACAGTAAAAATTAATTTATAAAGCTCTTTAGAATTATATATATATATATATATATATATATATATAATGCATTTGAAACAGAGTAAATAATATATAATTTTTTTTTTGGGATTTGTACCATCTACTGTATATTTGAAACTAAAAAGTTGCATTTTCAAACAAAACATAAAAAAAACAATTGAACTTTTCCATGCAACTATTAGCTTCAATGATATGGACATCGAATGGGACAGAAAGGAACATCAACAATTGAGATCTGTTATCACAAAATTTAGCACCTTAGTGCAAAACCTTCACAAGGTGCTAGGACTAGTGGAACAGTAAAAGTGTTGCCCCTGTCACCCAAGCAACAACTTTCCTTGCTTTAGTGAGATGGACAAATCAAATTAAGGGAGGCTTCCCTGGCAGGATTTAGGACTCCTAAGACAAGATACAATAGAGTCTAAGATGTCCCAACTCCTAAGTATATACCCAATCCCCCACCAATGGAATGTATCGAGCAAATTAAAAGTTAGGTGGCCAATCAAAGTGAATTTCAAATTTTGTTTTAAGTGTTCTAAGGCTGATCTGGGGGTTTATTAGGTAACAATCTCATGCAAAACAATCACCAGGCCGCTCAAATCTGAAAATTACCGATGGCTGTTGTAAAACTTGCATAAAAGATGGCAAACTACAGCAGTAAACAAGTTACAACAGCCATCAATTTAGCCCTCAAAATGGGTTACAAACTAGAAGAAAACAGACTAAAATAATGAATAAATCTAGAGTTTTGATTAATTTCTAAAATCTGAAAATTACAAGTTATATAAGAGCCAACTAAAACAAGATGTCTGGTTATAATTCTGCAGATATATAAATCAACAAAAAAAAAATTATGCAATAAAATGATTTTCGGTCAAACACGCAAGAAAACCCTAGGATTTTAGGTCAACAATATGCAAGAAAACCCTACAATTTTAGGTAAAAAATATGCACAAAATCCCTAGACGTCTAGGGTTTTTGATGGCTGAAACAGTGAAAATCAATTGATAACTAACAGAAACCCTAAATTTACCCCAAAACATAAATAAAAAGTCAAATTTAAGTTTATGGTTGACTAAAAGGCAGAAGATCAGTGTGTACTATATTTGTTTGGGCATATGTGGTCAATTAAGGACTCCATTGTGTGAAAATTTGGTGACCCGAATCCTATTGCTGCAACTAGAAATAATTCTCCTAATTGTTAAATTAATTTTTAACAATTTATTTACCGTTTGCTACAGCAAATACCAAATCAATCATACTACAACCTACACAAATAAATTGCAGAAGAAATAAACGCTGGAAGAAATGCTAGCATACACACATAAATTTACACAGTTATTTTTGTACTAATATCCCCGGAAAAACCCAACATGGGAAAATCGGTGCAGCAGCTGAGGGTTTTATTATTATGCAGTAGTGAAATAATCTGAGTACAATTGGATGCCGAAACTAGCAATCCTACAGAGAAAAAACTGGCAAGAAAAATCTAGTGAGGAATTTCCTCACTCCACAGGAAAATCTAGGCTTTGACCTCAGCTCAAAATTGAGCCGTCCAAATTGGCTCTGCACAGTCACTGCATAACCCTAGCATAGTCACTTCTACATTCAGCTCGGAATAGCTTCTCCTCAAGCCGTCGGGTCTGTTGTTGTTTGGGAAAATGTCTCTCCTGGCCTTTGGAACCTCTGTCCATTTTCTGGCACTAAAACTCGATTTTTCCCCAACAGAATCGAATTGCCTCTAGAGGCTACTGCATTGTCTCTGTGTTAACCTCTCTATGGCTCTTCTGCCTCTCTGAAAATGCACTCACCAGAACTGGAATTCTTCCTCTGACTTCACTGTCTCTACCCCTCTTCCTCATTGCTTTGATCTCAGTAGCTCTCTCTCCAGCAACTGGCTGTTGTTACTCTCGAAATTGATATGCTCGTGAAATCAAACTACTGAAGTGTATTTTCCATGTGCCCATCGAATTCTTCTTATAATCCCCTGTTGAGACTTCAACGACCAAGATTAGATCTTAATCGATGGATAGGATAACTTGAAGTCGATCCGCGTGAGTTTCAAGATCATTCATACCTTGACTTAATTAATTCTGATTAATAAACCATATTCAATAAGTTAAGACTTAGGAGATATTTAAAAACTGACTAATAATCTAATTAAGTCATTTCTAGGCAGAATTTCTAGAAACGATTTCTGGGTTTTGGAGAACTTGTGTATTCTAGCTTCTCCACAAAATTTTGTGGCTAGAACACATCCGATGCTACAAAAACTAACACTCCCTCTTAGCGAGGAATGTGTTCTAGTGCTGCACCTGTTGCCACAACAACCTGTTTCTGCACCATCTCTTGTCACGCTGTTGATGTCTGGCCATATTGCCCACCAACTACTGCGCAAATCTGATATGAGTTGCATCTATGTTGCTGTTGACCCTGCTGAACTGCTGCCAACACTGCATCTGCACTGCAACTCCCTCTCATCTGTTGTTGTTGCAACTGCAACTACTGCAACTGAGAAGCATCCAAAATACTGAACCAACTATGTTCAATATGATGCATCTGTCGGACGCGAATCACTCGGTGCAGTAGAACTACGGATCTCGGTTCTCGGAATGGCGTCTAGGGTTTTTTCCTTCTCCTCACAGACAGCCGCTCTCTCATCTGATGCTTCCGCGCCAGCTAAGACTGCGGCTCAGAATCCTCTTCCCCCTGCAGCAATCGATCCTGCATTAGTTCCTGAAGCCACGCAATGCCCCCTCCCTGTTGCATTGATACCTACGATTCTGATCAAAGGCCGGAAATATGACTGGTGTGTTGAGGGCTCTGGCCGAATGCCTGCAACCCTGCACAACAGCAGCCTGGTCTTCTCTCTCGAGCCAGAGACTCTGGGCACGTTTGCAGCGGCGGCCCCTCTCGAAGCACAATTTACAGGCAGCGATGCAGGGGTTTATTTGCAGCATATCAACCATTGCCCCTCCCACAGCTCTGCCCCCGTGTCCTTAGCAACAGATCTGGGCTGGAGCGGCAGTCTCCTTACAAGGGAGAAATTTCCTCCTCGACCGCTACCAGGTAGTTAGGCTCTCGAAGACACAAAAGAATCTGGCATTAGGTCATTCCAGAGGGAGCTCAAAAATACCTCTGCATCCTTTCAAATTCAAATCTCACAACTTTCAGGCAAAACCATTCTGCAATGGGTTTGCTCCTCAGACTTGGTGCAGAATCTCAAGGCAAATCTAGAACGTCGGATCGGGATACCCTCTGCCCTCCAGAGACTTCTTTTTCGAGGTAAACAACTCGAGGATCTTCTTCCTCTCTCTGCTTACAATATAAACAGAAATGATTCTTTGGTTTTTTCCCTTCGTTTGCGAGGAGGCACTGCTGGGCAGTCTTCTTCTGCTCCTCCCTCCTCCTACAAAGATGCAGTTCGCTCTGAGGTTCCCAAACCCCCTGAGGCTCCTAAACCCAGGCCTTTCTTGGTTGACAAGGTAGAGGAGGTTCCTTCTGTTGAGATCTCCCATCCTGGCCTAGCAAATGATCTTCAAAATTTTTCCGAAAGGGCCATCATTTGCAGGTTCAATGGGCTCTAGCCGCGATCTAAGGAACTCTATGACTGGATCCATGCCAACTGGACTCACCAGTGCAAGGTCAGCTTTTGTTCAAAAGGATATTTCATAGTTTTGTTTAACAAGATTAAGCATTACAATCAGGCCTTAGATGAAGGCCCCTGGTTTATGGGAACTGCTGGGCTTTTCTTAACTTCATGGTTCCCAGATTTTGACCCAGCAACTGCTGTTATCACCAGGATGCCTGTATGGATCAGGCTACCAAACTTTCCAGCCCATCTATGGCATATTGCAGTCTACAAGGGCATAGGCAACACCTTGGGCCGCTTCTTAATGGGGGATTACTGGCGGGAAAATCAAGGGCTTTACACATATGCCAGAATATGTGTGGAACTTGATTTGAGCAAGGGACTGCCAGATCAAATCAATCTCAAGATCAACGACTTTGTCTGGACTAAAAACCTGGATTACGAGAATACTGCTTTTCGTTGCCGCCACTGTCACCAAACAGGGCATCTGCAAAATTCCTGCCCATCTCTCCCTGCAAAAATGAAAAAAGATAACATCTCTAAGACCAAACCCAAGCGATGGACTCCCTGCTCTCCGCCGCCGGCCGTAAGCTCTAACTCCTCAAGCTCGGAAGACAGAGAGAGCGATGCAGAACCTGATCATCTGCCTCAGATGACGGGCCTGACATTTGTTGCTCCTGCGCGTCCTCCTGTTACAGATATCGCCCAGAAACGGGCCCATGAGACCTCCTCCTCAGAATCAGATAAGGAGACTCCCCAGTTGGAGGACTCCAGTCTTCAAGTTGTTTTAGCTCATACTCCCCAGGATGGCTGGGTAAAAGTCAATAAAAAGAAAGGGAAAAAACTTCGTGTGGAAACTACTGCCCATGTTGGGTAGAAGTTGGTCCTTCTCGCATTCTAGTCATTCGTTGTAGCTCCTTGCTTGGATCAGTCCATCTCCAGGACCGAGGTTGATAGTTTTATCATTTCCGGTCGACCGGTGTCTTGTCTCTCTAGTTTGTACTATATTTTACTTAATAGAAATAGTTCAATTCAGGAAAAAAAAAATATGATGCATCTGTCACCCAAGTTTTGACTGTTCCTAGCATTTACACTGTCATTGAAGAATCTGCGTCGTTGCGGACTCTGCAATGTTGCCAAATTTGCACTTCGTTCTCCAGCATCTGACTGCTACTAGTCTTTGTGAAAATTTATGAATATTACTTATGCAGAATCCCTACTGTTAAATCTTGATTTACTTCTCCTACTTAATCAAGTTACTAATCTAATTTATTCAGCATTAACATAGAAGTAAACACATTAACAACCTACATAGATACAGATTTAAACTAAATACATGCACAATGACAAAGTGACACACAGGATTTTCTGGACAACTGTCCCCGGAAAAACCCAATGCGGGAAAACCGGTCTTCTGGCTGCTGGAGGGTTTATATTATTAAGTAGATTCTGAGTACAACAAATCTGGGCACCTTACTAGTTACCCGACAGAAAAATCTGCAACAATACCTCTGTTCTGGAGATAGAAAATCTGACTGATTCACACCCTCAAACGGGATTTATAGAACTCAGCCTTTTTCAGTCTTCAGAAACCCTAGCACTGCTTCGAAGCCCTCTGCGTCAGCTCTGATAGGTTGTGGCTGCCCTTGCGCTGCTCAAGAAGGGCCTACGTCACCCTAGACTGGGTTACGCTGCCCCTACACTGCCCTGGTT
Organism: Pinus albicaulis; assembly: GCA_034641835.2. Lineage (NCBI taxonomy): Eukaryota > Viridiplantae > Streptophyta > Pinopsida > Pinales > Pinaceae > Pinus > Pinus albicaulis. The sequence goes on along the minus strand of CM076580.1, from coordinate 243,576,473 downwards.
GGGCCTGCGTCAGCCCTGATGGTCTCCTATTGCCTCTACGCTGCCCTTTCTGGGCATTAGTAGCACCTGAAGCCCTCTGCGTTGCGCAGCTGCTGCATAGTTGCTGCTCCCTCTGCATTGCTCTGACTGTTGCTTCTCTGCCTCTTGCTGACTCTTGGCCTGGGATCAGATCATCCCTCTGGCCAATACTACCCCTCGCTGCAGCTGAAAAACTTCTGGAAATTCTTAGCAAACCACGACCTAGAATTCCAGCTTAGTCTCAATGCTCTGCCACTGCGTGTGTTCTCCAACTGACCCCAAGCCTTTCCTTTATACTTTTCGTTGGGAAACCAATGACCGTGATCTAATCTTGAATCGATGGCTAAGATTAAAAGAAAGCTTGATCCGCGTGACTTAATTCTTTTCCATAACAAGTTTAAATTAATTACCTTAATTTTTTAATTTTCCTAAGTTAGACTTAGGGTCCTTAATTAAAAAGATTAATTAATTAATTTTCTCTTAAACAGGATGGAATTTCTCAAATCCCTTTCTGGGTCTTGGAGATCTCATGTACTCTAGTCCCTCCACAAAGTTTGGGAGCTAGAGCACATCCAATGCTACCCCAGCACTCAAAAATCTCAACACTCCCTCTTAGCGAGGAATATGCTCTAGCACAACACTTCACCCCGAAGTACTGCACTGATCTCTGGTGTGGGTCTCTGCGCTGATGCTTGCCCTGCCACCCTTCATCACTGCGCTGTTGTTGCTCACCCGTACTGTTGCCCATGATGCTGCCACCGCCACTGCCACATTTGTACTGCAGCTCCCTCTCAATCTGTTGCATCGTGCTACCAACTGCTGCACTGCAACTCAGTTGCTGAGAGAAGCAACTGAAAAATCTCGCCCAATATTTGACAGACAAGTCAGTTGGGTTGCATCCTCATCACTGAAGCTCCATAGGTTTGTTGATCTGTGTTGTCATATGGAGGTTGTTTCACAACTACAACTCTGCACTACGTAAGCGGACCTCCTCTATGTTGTCTCTGCGCTGAAGTCCCTTACGCTGCTGCTGCGCTATGCTGTCCTCCTGAAGCCTCTGTGTTGCTGCAGCTCTGCACTGCGTAAGCAAGCCTGCTCTGCACTGTTGAAGTCACATCAGCCAGTCTGTGCTGCTGCTGCTGCATTTGCACTACATTGCTCCCTCTCAGCATCCAGCTCTGCCTCTGCTCCATCCGTGATCTTCTGCACCCACTACTCCACTTGTCCCGCTACCATCTTAAGGCTCCCGTAGCATGGATGTGATCCAAGAGTTGGGCTACACAAGGATCCTGCCACCACTTTGTAGTTTCTCTACAGATCCATGTCGCCCCACTTTCGTGGTTCATGAGCGCTCATGGCTATGTCATCTTCGGAGCCATCGTTCGCCACAGCAGCCTTGGAGCTAGAAGCTTCCTTGTCCTTCTTCTTCTTACGACAATTGCTAGCAAAATGTCCTAGTTTGCCGCATTGTAAACACTTGATCTTTGACAAATCGCGCTTCTTTCTCCCTTGCTACCTCTTTGATGCCAAGGCTGCATCTTCCTCTTCTTCCTTCTTTATTTTGCTCGACCCGATGCTGAACTGCCTCTGGGTGATTCGACGGATTTCTTCTTGTTGGAGGATAGCCCACATATTGTCCTAGTTAGGAAGGTTCGCTCTACCCAAGAAACTTTGGACAAAAGTTTTCCATTCCTCTGTGACATCATTTAGTGTCGTCCTCACCATAACATCATCCTCCAACTTCACCCCCATGCCAGTCAGTTGATCCCGAATCGCTTGAAGTTTGGACAGAAAAGGATCGATCTCCTCCCCCTTGTTCCTCATGAATAACCTCAACTGATTCTCTAGAAGCGTTTCCTTTGGACGGATCTTCCTTCATATACTGTGGTCAGAGCCACCCACATCATGTGTCGTTGTCTTCTCGACTATGTGAGGGACCACATGATATTTGACCCCGTCCATGATGAAGCGCTTAGCATGTGCCGTTGCTTCTTCATGCTTCTCCAGGAGCTTCGCATCGGTCGGCGTGGCCAGGACTTTCTCTGCATGTTCCCTCAGACCATATGCCTCCATGACTACCAGGATTCTGGCTTTCCAGATTGCAAAGTTGGACAAGCCATCCAACCTATCTTGATCATGTAGTCCGTGAGGCGCCATCTTCTCAGTAAATTTGTCGGAATGAATCCTCCTCTCTATGCTAGAGACTTGGATCTAGGGTCCTTGGCGAAACAGGCACCCTCTGCTCCCTCTTACAACTGAATTCCTCTCTTGGAAGTCTGCCAAAACAAAACGAATCAGCTCTCTTCGATCCTCTGATCGATCTACAGATTTCTTTGGTTGGAAATCCTCTGAGAAGCTGTTCCCCTCCCGCTCTTTGTCAACTTGCTCAGGTTAAATTCTGAACCGACAGAATTTTAACCCCACCAGCAACTACCGAAGCTCTGCAGTACTGCTTCCGGCAATCTAAATCAGCAACAGCTTCAGGACTGCGTCACCCTAGTTGGCCTCTGCATGAGAAGACAGTCCCAGCACGACCTCTGTGTCGCCTCTACGCAGTAAGTACGTGGGCCTCTGTGGAGACTGCGTCACTATGGCATATGTGTGGCTCTGCTCCCTTCTGCTGCTACGCTGTCCTCTCTGGTTCGACTTTTAGTGGCTGTTGCTGCTTTCTGCAGCAAGGATTCTCAGTCTTCTTGTTGGTGATTCAGCTAGATCTTATGCAGAAACCCTACTGTTAAATCTTGATTTACTTCTCCTACTTAATCAAGTTATTAATTGATTTATTCAGCATTAACATCAAAGTAAATTAACAACCTACACAGATACAGATCTAAACTGAATACATGCACAATGACAAAGTGACAGACAAGATTTTCTAGACAACTGTCCCCCAAAAAACCCAATGCGGGAAATCGGTCTTCTGGCTGCTGGAGGGTTTATATTATTTAGTAGATTCTGAGTATAGTAAATCTGGGCACCTTACTAGTTAACCCAACAGAAAAATCTGTAGCAATACCTCTGTTCTGAAGACAGAAAATCTGACTGATTCACACCCACTATCTCCTATCGAGCCTAGTCCCTGGCTGGGACCCTTCCTTTCTTTGAACTTGTACTAGACAACTCGCACTTCATCCGACAACTAGAAGTCGATCTGCTGCCCAGATCTGCATTCTGGCTAACTCGCACGACCTCCTCTGGAAATCTCGTATGGTCATCCCTGCAAAGCTGCAAAATTTATGAAACACAAAATTGGAGAAAATAAACCCGAAAATCTCTCTCTTTCTCGTTGCTCGATTGTTGGATCTGCTACTCGCACTCCCTTCTAGAATGCGTGGCTCTACTAGCTGCTATTGTCGATCTGCAATTGGAAATTCATACTTCCGAGACCAGAAGTTCCCTGAGAGAAATTTTCTCTCAATGTGTGCTCTTCTTCCACCCGACGCAGGTTTTGCATTAGCAAACTATTGCAGAAACCCTCTGCGTCCAACTAGAGATATGCCCAACAAATTTTTTTGAGTTGCTCCCTCTGCCTCTAGAATCACTCGATCTGGAAAACTCGAATTTTTCTGCCTTCAGTGTGGGAAACAGATCGAAATTCCCTAGGGAAGCGCAGTCATTTTTTCTGGGGGCCGAGTTGCTTGAAGAAATTTGATTTTTTCTGCCTAGGTAGTGATTTTTTAGATTTCCCGCAAGTCAAAAATTGCAATAAAAATTGTAATTGAATTGTAATAAGTGTTGCCTAGAGAAGTTGTATGGGGTATGAGTAATCAGAATTACACCTCTCACCCTCAACTTTCTACTATGACACACTTTAAGAGGTTAAAAATGTGTTTTGAACCCTCAAAACCTATTTTTCCTAAGTTTACTGGAAAATCTGGCAATTAATTAAGCCATAAATTAAATAAATTGACAAGAATAAATATCCACACATGCTAAATGAGGTGGAAATGAGGTGGAAAATTATGGAGTTAAAGTGAAGTCACAAGGTGATGTGGACTCCTAAAATCAAGGAAATGACATGTGCTCAAAGAAAATCGAATTTCTTGAATTAAATGAGAACTGCTTATTTGGAAATTCGAGTTTATGAAGTTAAAGCACATTTGGGAGGATTTGGGAGAGTATTTGGTGGAGATTTTTGTGGGAAATTGTCCCCACATGGGTTACCACCTGTTATTGCTTTTCGCCTACACCTACCTACAGTTAGCAGGAAAAGCCTTTAACCCCACAAGGTGTAGTTGGTGGCAAGGAACTCAGAGGTGGGGTTGTCACACTAATCCCAAAGCTCTCCGTTTAATCTATCTCCTAGGCTAGCTAAGGGGGGTGGTCCCTAAATGGAAAACGAAGTTAAAGATTTGAGTTTCTAGGAGAATGTTAGAGTCAAACAGATTACTTCTTAAGATTTATAAGCAAAAAGTGATGTGAGCAATAACCATAAATACATAAACTAAGCGTAAAGCATATGAAACTAGTGCCTTCAAAGTATTTCTCTTAAAATGAAATTTTATTTTCTTAAATGAAATAAAATGCTTTCAAATGGAAAGAAAAGTAATCCTGAAAAATTGAAACAAGAAAATGTTAGCACAAGATATTATAAATGCCTTCAAGGTAAACAAATTTATGAATCCAAGCAGGAGAAGCTATCTTGCTCAAAAGGAAACAATTAGTGTTCTTCTTGCAAAATGTAGAATAAAAAAATATTTGCCACAACAAAGTATTCAATTTCAACAATGATAAGAGGAATAAACAATTTGCAAGTAAAACCATGAGGTGTATTAGCATGAGATGCAATTATACTAGATTTGGATGCAATTAATCTTGGTTACTTTAATCTAAAATGCCTAATCTGTTGATTTATGGTAGCATCGGATGTGCTCTACCTTGTAATTTTGTATATAGGCTAAGACACATGTATTCCATAATACCCAGAAAGAATTTTGGAAAATTCCACTTACAGATGGTTTAATTAAATCAATTAATCATTTTTTAATGTTTTCCAAAGTCTAAATTTACTGAAACTGATTAATTAAAAGGTATTAATTAAACTAAGTGTGAATCTTCTAGATAAAGTCATGGATCATCTCCCAGTTAATCTTAGCCCTTGATTATGTTTTAATCTTGGTCGTTGAAGGGTCAACGAAAGATTATAAGAAGGAGGGTGAGGGGCCTATGGAAAATGCAATGAGCATTTGGCATTTTCGAGCTTGTGAGACAGACACAGCTTTTGATCAAGATCGAATCAATAGGGCAAGGTTGACTAAGTGATTTCAATATAGTGATTAGTTCTAGAGAGGGGCTGATGCAGTAACTAGTCAGGATGACCAGGAGTAAATTTCAGAGAGAGAGGCAGCAATGACGCAATAGAGGCACCGCAGTCATATGGAGGGGTGACGCAGTTCCTAAAGGGAATCACGCAGTAGTGATGCAGTGCCTTCTAGATTCAGTCCGGAGATAGTTGGAAGTTGGGGTTTCTAAGCCAAGAGAGCCAAAACTAAGTTTCAAATCAACTTGATCATTTGCAGAGGAAAGGTGACGTAGTTCTTCAGCTTGCCCACGCAGACTTACGCAGTAGCAGCGTAGGCATCACACAGAGGTAGAGAGGGGCTTCACCAGCGTTGTTCCAGATCAGCCAGGGACTTGCAGAGTGAGGTATATCTCAAATTTCTTCTGTTGCCGAGATTTTCTCTGAAGGGTGAGCCAGATATTGGCACCCTAGTTGTACTTAAGATTCTGTTGCTTAATAATACAAAACCCTCAGATCTACTGCACCGATTTTCCCAAGTTGGGTTTTTCCAGGGACTTAGTCCAAAAATAACTATGTCAAATGTGGATGTTTTTCATTGTATTTTGTTCAGTTTGTTTCAGCACTTAGATTTATTCCACGACATCATTTGTGTAGACTGCTTCAGTAATTACTTTGATATTTCACTGTAATGAAATAATTATGAAAAATAATAGGAGAAGTAATTCAAATTTGTTGCAGTAGGAATCCAGATTTAGGATTTTTCACATGGTATCAGAACTTATTCAAGCTAAAAAATAGGAGAAACAAAAGCGAACCAGCAAATCAACGCTGAAGAAACTGGTAACTGCGTAAGCAGCAGTAAACTACCCCAGTAGTTACGTAGTCCAGGCCAGGAGGGCAATCCAGCGCAGAGAAAGCTCCCTCTGAGAGAGTTGGCAGAGGGGTAAGCTTTTTCAGTTGCAGAAGAGGGAGCGCAGCAGACCAGCGTAGCTGAAGGATGCAGTAGCTGCACAGCAGTGAGTGCTAGTGCATAAGCGTCAAAAATTTCTGAAAAACACAGTTGGGGATTTCTTGACCTCAGAGAGTTCTCTTACTCAAAGAGACCCAGTTGTTTCCCGTGCAGTAGCAAAAGCATTGACTTACTCCTCAAGGAGTGCGTAATTCTAATTTCTAGCTGAGCAGAGGGTTAGAGGGAGAAGTCGACAGTTGAGGGGATGGCCAATAATACTCTACCGCTTTCTCACACAAAAAAGGTGCCTCCAACTATGTCATTTGGAAGTCAAGGATTCAGTTTCTCCTTGATGAGCATGATCTAAAGGCCCTCATTGACAATGCAGTTGCAGAACCACTGGATGTAGCACATCTGAGAGCCTTCAAGAAGAACATGGTAAGAGCCAAACGATTGATCCTAGATGGCATAAAGGATCACATCGTACCCCACATAGTGGCAAAGTACACTGCTAGAGAAATGTGGGTAGGGTTGGAAAAGCTGTATCAAGGATCTTCCGAGGAGTGAAAGATGTGTCTGGAGGAAAAGTTGCATAACACCAGGATGAAGAAGGGAGATTGTTTTGACTCTTTCCTGTCTCGAATTCAGGAAAACTGAGACCAACTATTAGTAGTGAGGTCAGCACCTAGAGACTCAGAGCTGGTAAGGCTCACTCTGAACTCTGTTTCAGAAGACTATCAGGTCTTTGTGTAAAGCATTCTGGGCAGAGAAAGACTCCCAGGATGGGAAGCGATGTGGGCAGCCTTGCAGCAAGAAGAGCTAAGGAGAGATCTCCTCAAAATCCATATTGAGAATGGTAGCAGCAGTTCGAAAGTCAAGAAGGAGGAGGAAGAAAATACAACCCTTGCATCAAAGGGGCAACAACGACAGAAGAAGAAAGATCTGTCCAAGATCAAGTGCTTCAGGTGTGGGGAAATGGGACATTATGCCACACAATGTCCTCTTAAGAAAAAGGACAAGGAGGAGAAGCAGGATCCTCAAGTCGGAGCTGCCAAGATTGAGGCAGAAGATGATTGTGCTATGTTAGCTCATATTCCGAAAGGAGGGAAGTGGGCTGACTTGGAGTTGTAAATCCAGAATCTACTAGAGGCAGGATCTTTGAGTATTTCCAAACTCTTGGATCACATACGAGCTACGGGAGCCTTAAGACAGTAGCAGGATGGACAGTTGCAGCAAAAGAGGAAGAGACAATGTAGTGGCTAGTAGTACTAGAGTCTGATCAGCGCAGAAGAAGAGCAGCAGCGCAGAGCACACTGGTCCAACGCAGTGCTCACGCAGCAGCAGCGCAGCAGTTTCAGAGAGCTAGTGCAGAAGTTAGCAACAGACAGTCTTATTATTCAGATGCAGTATTACTTGTCCAATTTCGGATTTTTTTCTGTTGCAATTAGCAACAATGCAGTAGTGCAGCAGCAACAGCAGTTGAGCAGCAGCAGTAATGGAGCAGCAACAGCGTAGTGCACAATGGTGTAACGCAGTGCTCACGCAGTGCAGCAGCATGATTGCAGAATTCAGAGGGAGTTGCAGTACAGTAGTAGTTGGCAACAACAGGCAAAGTCAGTAGTAGTACAATTGCAACATTTGTGCATTGTTGGTGAGCAGCATCAACAGCATAGCAGTAGATGTTACAGAAGTCAGAGCAACACATAGAGTTGTATTGCTAGAGCATTTTCCTTGCTAAGAGGGAGTGTTGATTTATGGTAGCATTGGATGTGCTCTAGCCTTGTAATTTTGTATATATGTTAAGACACATGTATTCCATAATACCCAGAAAGGATTTTGGAAAATTCTACTTAGAGATGGTTTAATTAAATTAATTAATAGTTTTTTAATGTTTTCCTAAGTCTAAACTTAGGGAAATTGATTAATTAAATGATGTTAATTACTAAGTGGGAATCTTCTAGATAAAGTCATGGATCATCTCCCAGTTAATCTTATCCCTTGATTATGTTTTAATCTTGCCCGTTGAAGGGTCAACGAAAGATTATAAGGAGGGTGAGGGGCCTATGGAAAATACACTGAGCATTTGGCATTTTCGAGCTTGTGACAGAGACACGGCTTTTGATCAAGATCAAATCACTAGGGCAAGGCTAGCTAAGTTATTTCAATCTAGTGATCAGTTCCAGAGAGGGGTTGATGCAGTCACTGGTCAAGCAGACCAAGAGTACATTTCAGAGAGAGAGGCAGCAATGACGCAGTGGAGGCAGCGCAGTCATCCGAAGGGGTGATGCAGTTCCTGAAGGGAATCACGCAGAAGTGATGCAGTGCCTTCTAGATTCAGTTTAGAGATAGTTGGAAGCTAGGGTTTTTGAGCTAGGAGGACCAAAACTAAGTTTCAGATCAGCTTCATCATTTGCAGAGGAGAGGTGACGCAGTTCTTCAACTTGCCCATGCAGGCTTACGTAGTAGTAGCGTAGGCATCACGCAGAGGCAGAGAGGGGCTTCACCAGCATTGTTCTGGATCAGCGGGGGACTTGCAGAGTGAGGTATATCTCACATTTCTTCTGTTGCCGAGATTTTCTCTGAAGGGTAAGCTGGATATTGGCAGTCTAGTTGTACTCAAGATTCTGCTGCTTAATAATACAAAACCCTCATATCTGTTGCACCGGTTTTTCCAAGTTGGGTTTTTTCGGGGACTTAGTCAAAAAATCACTATGTCAAATGTGGATGTTTTCCATTGTATTTTGTTTAGTTTGTTTCAACACTGAGATTTATTCCACAACATTATTTGTGTAGAATGCTTCAGCAATTACTTCGATATTTCACTGTAATGAAATAATTACGAAAAATAATAGAAGTAATTCAGAATTGTTGCAGTAGGAATCCAGATTTAGGATTTTTCACATAATCTAGGTGAGAAGTCCTCTTTTTCTACTCTTACCAAGGGGTAAAAATTGGAGTCACTATAAGAAAGAGGGGGCAAGGACACGGGGGTGTCATTAACGATACCCGTCCCCTGAATCTTACGAGCCAACATGTGCCTTCGTTCCTACAAGGGGACAAACCACCTTCATAATTGCAGGGTCACGCGTGTTTACCTTACTTCGTACCAGATGGAAGAACTTTCCAAGAAAGCCTTTTTCGCTATAGTTTCTATCAACCAAGCTTATGCTTGGAGGTAATTTTAAATATGCAACTAAGTTAGAATGCCTACTATGATATGCAAGTAAGTTTGCAAGTGTTATGTAAAAGATAGAGATGCTTTAATTAAATATGCTCCAAAACACAAGATTGCATAAGCTTCATAACACATGAGATTGTGAAATGAAAGTATTTGTTGACTTATGATAAATCGATGACCAACTAAAATCTTGATGCTTATGAGCAATTAATATGCATGTAAAATAAATTGCAACTCAAGATTTGTGTTCAAAATAGCCTTGCGGAAGGAACTCTTAAATTTGAGAAAATGAAAGAAAACTTGCATGACATGGAAGTAAATGACTGTCTTGAAAGATAAATTGCCCAAATACACAATACTTCGAATATGTTTCAAAATGGAAATATCGCACAACCATAAAGCATAGATGATTTAGACAATAGCCAAGCCAAGTATATCAAATTTTGCTAAAACAAAATAATGAAGAAGTTTGCACAAAATGAAAGTAAATTGCTTTGCAAAAATGGAAATGTAACTTGAAATTTGTAGCAACTATGATCAGAAATGCAAACTTAAAATTTGTGAAGCAAACTTGAGGAAAAAGAAATGTGATTTGTGTTACTTCCCAATTAGAGCATGCATATGTGATGTCAAAGAAAATGGAAATGTCAAAAGCAATAAGTTAATCCATCTACAAATTCTCTCCCTGAAATGGAGAGATAGGGATGCCAATGGCTAAAACCCATGCTCCCACAACAAAAACGGAAATTTTTATTATTATGGTGTTACAATGAGGTTAGAGCCTCTTTGAGGGCTTCCCAAGGAATCAATGAGAGAATACAATGTGAAATATTGAAGCAAGAAGAAAATCCCTTCAAGTATGGGAGCCTCAAAAGAGATGAAGGAGTTCTACAATTAGAGAATACAAGCTCCAAAGTGGTGTATGACCTAGCCTTCTTCCACAAGCTCTCCTAATGCCCACGGCCACTCCTTGAAATGCAACTTGAAGCTAGAGAGAACCTACAAACAAGAAAGTTAGGGCTGCAAAAATAAAACCAAAGATAGTGTGAAAAGAGAGCATGTAAGTAGGTGAATATGCTACAAAATAATATACAAAGGCTAAATCAAATGATGGGAAAATATCTCAATCATTTGTCTAGCTTATGAGAAGCTCTTTAATAGCTATATAATGAAATGAAAGCACAATTAAAAGATGTAAATGAATTTTTTAATATTTTGATTCATGCATAGACTATGTGAAGGAAAAATCTGCAAGAACAAGTACTTTGAAAAAGCTTAGTTCTATGAAATTCAAATAACAATGAGAGCTCCTTGAAAACAACGCCAAAAGTGGGTTGGTCTCTTTAAGACTGCCCCTCATGCTTGCTAGTTGATTCAACAATGATCCTCGACAAAACTTCCAACAAACATTAGCTCATATGGATTAAATCAATAAACAATGGCAAGAGAACTCTAGAATTTGTATGAAAATAGATGGAGTTTTCTAGCCTAGAGCATATCAAATAACCAATTGTAAATGTAAGATAGCTATGCATCTACAATTCAACACAAGCATATGAGAAAAATGAAATATAAATCAAAGACACAAGTAGAGATATACCATCAATGATCCAAGCAATGCTCCAATGGAATAACAATCACGAATGAAACCCAAAGTCTTTTTATTTATATCAAAAACACAAGTACATAGAAGCAAAGCTGAGTTGCATGAGACGGGGAAACGAAAATGAGTTTCTGAAATGGGAAGTGATACGAAACACGACCTCCCCAAATTTTGGAAACGGGGAAACATGGTATATATATATATATATATATATATATAATTTAAATTTATATTAGAATTTAGAACATTTAAGAAATGTTATATGAAATCATACAAGTTTAAAACATACATGATAAATCATAAATTCAAAGCATAAACTATTACAAATTTACAAGTTACAACACATTTACTCATGAATGATCATTGATAACAGACACATAATGAAAATAGCAATATCGGAATATCCAAAACCAGCTTTTATTATATATCAAAACCTCAAAATCAGCCTTTATTATATATATGAGGCTACAAGTACAATAAAGTCAAAAGACTAATACTCATTATCAAAATCCTCATCAAATATAGCAACAGAAGCATGCTCAGTAGTGGATGGTGTAGCTGAAGAAGATGTTTGGCCAATTCCACTTCTATGATCCTGGTCCTCAATATTCAAGGCAACAAGAGAGAGATCCAAATCAGGATTTTTTGGATCCACATCCCACTCCTTAAAAGGACCATTGCCATATTCTGGACCCCAACGAGATGCAAGCTGAAGGTTGGAGTGCACATAAACAAGATCCTTTGCCTTCTGTGAGCCCAACTTGTTGCGCTTCATAGAATGAATAAAACCATAGGTGCTCCAATTCCTTTTTGCTGATGAAGAGCTTGTCACTTGTGAAAGGAGGCGAATGGAGTTTATGGCTGTCGGCTGAAGACAATCTAGGAGAAAAATTTCTCCTACGAGTGTCACCCACAGGTGGTGGGTAACAGGGCTTATAAAGAAATATAAGCCTACTAGGAGTGGAAAATCTATTTTGGTCATGGACTGCAACCAAGAGAGCGAAATTGATGGCCCTATGTTGAATGTTGGAGAAGGATGTTTGACAATCATAATGGGAAGCCTCCATGCCCTAAGTTTGTCTTCATTAGAGCAGCGCAGGAAGGAAATAATGGGAAGAAGTCCAGCAATAGTGGGCTATCTCGATTTGTTCACAAATGGAGTTGTGAACAACTCAACAAAAGTCCCTATGTGTTGAGACATTGAAGGACTAATGATTAGATAGAGGGCGAATTGGTGAGCCATGTTCAGTGACCTAAAGGAGTTGGACCATTGATAGAGGCAAAGCTGCAGATTGGGAACAGATGGTCCAGCAGATGTGTTCAAGGTATGACCAAGAGGAGCTATGAAGCGTGCTACATCAGCTAGACGGTTAGTTGTACTTTGTTTAGGGTAGATTGGTTGTCATAGTAGTTGACACCAAACCCTAGTTTGTATTCTTGTATTAGTGTGATTGTATGAGCGCCATGATCCCTGGTACGGGAACCCTAGACCGTTGTATTATAGTTTGTTAACATAATAAAGTTGGGCAATTAAAATTTGTTAAAAGTTGTTGATATTGTGCGCATATTCATTTACTACTATTTTTATTCCAATGTGCAAAGTAGTTTGTTGTGGTATTTGGATTGGTAGTGTCAGAGATTCTAATACCCTAACCTATATTCCAATGCCATGGAAAAACAACATGGTATCAAAGCTACTTTGAGGGCCAGTGAATTAGAGTGTGCACAACAAAGCAACTTCAGAGGGAGCAACCTTATGGAAGTTTTGAGGTCGTAAGGTTCAGATGAGATGCGACAAAGGCACTACCAAGATATCATGGTTCATTCTATAGAGTATGTTGCAATGATGGATGTTAGATGGGCTAGTGTCGCCGATGATTATGATGGAGACTTCCTAGTGTTGGAAGTACCTCCAACACTAGCCCATCTCGCATTATGATTATGATTATGATTAGAGGGAGTGTTGAAGTGTGTAGCTCGAGAGGTATTCCACAAAACCCTAGGAGTTGGGTTTGTGTGAGTTTGGTCACAAATGCGTTTGTGGGCAAAGAACACGAGAGAAGGGGTCTAAAATTTTAAAAATAAAATTAAAAGAAAAAATAAATTCCTAAGTCTAAAAAAGGATCAAACCCCTAAGATCTAGAGGGTTTCAAAGAAGGCTCAGGAGAAGTTATTTAAAGGAGGGCTAGGAGAGGCTAAAGGCTTCAAGTGAAGAGGAGCTTGCTTGATCTTTGAAGGAGGCCAAGATGTAGTCCTAGAATGCCCTAGTTTGATGGCAGAGTAGGGTTACAAGAAAGCCAGTTTTGATCCCAAGTGCATTCACCCTCAAGTGGCAAATGAGTAGGGAAATTGGACAGCGAGGAGCTCATATGGCTAGGGATGAGATCTCTGTCGTGTAGAGGAGAAGAGTTGTAGCTCTATGAAGAGGGTCAAGCCTCAGAAGAAGAGGTCGTAAGGCCTGTTTTACTCATGGAAAAGGCATCCAAGAATCTCCAAGCATAGTGTAAGTGGAGGAAAGTTATTTTGGCCAATTTGAGGATTTTTCCAAGCCTAGAAGGACAACCACAATCCTGAATTAGAGGGCCAAGCCCTTGCTATAGTTGACAATGCATAGAAAGGGTGGCCAAAGGCTAGATTTAGACTGTGGAAAGGTTGTTAAGGGTTTCAATGCCAAGGAGGATGGATTGCTAGTGTTGGAGAGTTGCTCTTAAAGGATTAGGACAACAAATCTACAAGCCTAGTTAAGGCTTCTTCTATGGTTGATCAGTCCTCAAGGTTTTGCTCTAAAAGTATGCTACACTAAGTTGCAGGAAACGTTGGGCAAAGGGTCGTTTCCCCTCGAAAATGAAACAAAAACGTGGAAACCCGTACCATATGGCCTGGAAACGAGTTTCCGTTCGTACTGGGCCATTTCACATGGAGGAAACATGCCCAGTACGAACAAAAACGCGTTTCCAGGCCATACGAGCACGTTTCCACGAATTTCTATTATTAAATTCATTTTTTTTGGCTTTTTGTTTTTTTAATTATTTTATGGGGCGAGTAAAGTATCTTTTGGATGCTTCTAGATGGCTCTCTCAACTTATAAAAAGATTCTCACCTCATTCACACATCACACGAATTGAGTAAGTCGTTTCACTTAGAGACGGGTGATTTTAACAAGGAGAGAAGAGGAAGAGAGTAGTGCTTCAGCTATGGCATTTTCACCAGTGAGCAAAGGAAATTTCAACAATCAGAGAAAGAGATTTCAAAAGCAGATTTTGAGTGCGAAGTTTCTAGCTACGACATTCTTGGTTTTTGTCTCAGCGACAACCATATTTCTCGTCTTTTATGGCATTTTGGGGTAGCTTAATGTTAAATTTGGACAACTAGGTCCAAACTCCATGTTATGATGCTCAGATTAAGAGGCTAATATTTTTGTTGGAATCCTCTTTCGGAGAGGTGTAAAATCCATATATAATATGTCTTAATCCGATGAGCAGAACATTTTTTTTGAATTTATTATTCTTAATAAATTATATGTGCAGGTCGGCCTTAAGGTTGCACGCCCCCAGCAGATGTGTCACACGCCCCAATGATGGATATAAATACAAGCAAAGTTGGAGAGCATTTCATCACAACACAACTCACATCTTCTTCTCTCATCTGAGATAGTACGAGCTACTTGGAGGACGAGTTCAGCCACACGTGTGAAGGAGAAGAAGGACAACACAGTACGGCTGAGTTGAAGGACGATTTTTCTGCAGTTAGGGTTTTGCAGAAAGTTTGACCAGCGTTGACTTTGGTCAACGCATGGTCCAATTGGGCTGAAAATTTGTGGGAAGTTCGATTTTGGAAGGCCGTACTATTTGGCACAGAAATTGAGGTCAAAGGGTTGACCAATCTGCTGCTGCGTTGACTTTTAGCTTGCTGCCCTGCGTTGACTTTTTCAGGACAGCGTTGACTTTTTGGAGTTGACTTGGGTTGACTCGTTTGCTGATTGGAGGACTGTTGTGACACATGTTGGGTTGGCTGACCAAGGAGACTTTGCTGGTTGAAGCATCCTGTTGACCGCCATAACGAACCAACACATTTTTCCTGTTTCTGATTTGTCTTCTGTAAGATCCACTTATATGTTCTATCTGCATTTTGCTTAACTATTTATATGATTGCTGTGAAAAAAGTAAAATTGCTCCTAGCATAGAACATCTACTAAAATTTACATGGTATCAGAGCTGAGGTGAAGACAAACTCTATCTTTAGCAATCATCACCGGAAGAAATGGGTTCCACTAGTCTTGAATTCAAGGAGAATGACAAGCTGACTGGAAGGGATGACTTCCATGCCTGGAAGATGATATTAGATCTCAAATTGGAAGATCATGATCTCTTGGATCATGTGACGAGGAAGATTCAAGAACCTCCATCCAATGCCTCTGCGGCTGTTAGAAACAAGTATAAGAAGGGAGAAATCAGAGCAAAGCTGCTGATCAGGGAATCCATAAATAAGAGTCTGGTTGCCTACATATATGAACTAGGCACATCCAAGGAGATGTATGACAAATTGATCCTTATGTTCAAGGTAAACAATGTGAACCAAGTGCTATTCCTCAAGAACAAGTTGAAGAATATGAAGAAGGGCCGGAATGAGTCTATTCAAACTTTCTTTCTGAAATTGACCGAAACAAGAAACAATCTGCTAGCTATTGGGGAGACAATAGCTGATTGTGAGATGGTTCTCACCGCACTTGGAGGACTCCCATATGAATGGCAAGTATTCACAACTACTATTCTCAACAATAATACCATTCCTAACTTTGATGAGCTTCTGTCTAGATGTATGCAAGAAGAAACAAGGATAAAGGAATTCGATAATGACAGAAATGTTGCCTATGGTGCTCATTCCCGAAAGAAGAACTCTGGTGGTTCTAAGGACAAAGGAAGAACGAGGACTCAAGAGAAGAAGGGTAAATGTTTCACCTGCCATAGGCCTGGTCACTATGCTAGAGAATGCCCCTTCAAGAAGGATTCTCCCGATAGTGATGATAACAACAACAACCGAAGGAATGGGAATCGAAGAAATGACAAATCCAAAGGAAAAAGGAAGGCTCACTTTGGTGGAAACAATCAACCTTCTAAAAGGTCTAGAAATACCAGGTATGAGGAGTCTAATGTTGTTGATAAAAGAAATGAGTATATTCTTGTATACGTTGCTCTCGAATTTGCATCTGCTTGAGCACTATGGATGTACGGCTATTGATAGTGGTGCCTCAAGACACATCACGGATTCAAGGAAGCACTTTCGACATGGTTAAAAAAGGATACTAATCAAATTATCCTTGGGGATAATGCCACTTATCTGTGAAAGATGAGGCCCATGAGCCCTCCACTTGTCTCAAGGACAAGTCCTCCGTTTGCAAGATGTACGCTATGTACCTAAATTGAAGAAGAACCTTGTGTCTGTATCTGCCATGGAAGACAAAGGATTCAATGTAACTTTCTCTGATGGAAAGGTGCTCATGTGGAAGGAGAGCTTCAAGGAAGCTATCTCAATTGGTTTTAGAGTTGGTACACTCTACCAGGTTGGAGGGAGTCCGTTGGGAGCTATGACTTGTGATACTATCCGTCAAACCGAACTATGGCACCGAAGATTTGGACACCTTCATTACAAGGCCCTTCCTGAAGCAAGGAAGGTGGTGACAGGGATGCCTGACTTTGGAAATAATCATGAAGGTGTATGTAAGGGCTGTGTCGAAGGAAAACATACAAGGGGACCTTTTCCCTCAAGTGTCACAAAGACATCTGATATTTTGCAATTGGTCCATTCTGATCTATCCGGTATGTTGCCCGTGACATCCCTGGGGGGATGTTCTTACTACATGACATTCACTGATGACTTCTCTCGCAAAACCTGGATATATTTCTTAAAGAAGAAGGATGAGGCTTTCATGTGGTTCCGTACCTTCAAAACCTTGGTGGAAAATATGACCGGAAAGAAGATCAAGATTTTGAGGACCGAAAATGGCACTGAATATGAGTCAAATGAGTTCAAAGACTTTTGCAGAGAAGCTGGCATTAAGAGGGAGACTACCACTGCATATACTCTTGAGCAGAATGGTGTTGTTGAACGCAAGAATAGGACTATTGTGGAAGCTGCCCGTGCCATGCTATGTGACCAGGGTCTACCGAAGTTTCTGTGGGGAGAAGCTGCAAATACTGCTGTGTACATTCAAAACCGATGCCCTCATTCCGCTTTGGACTCCAAAACTCCCGAAGAGGTTTTCTCTGGTAAGAAACCTGATGTCTCACATTTTAGAATTTTTGGATGTTCTGTCTATTTTCATGTGCCGAAAGAAAAGAGAAGTAAGCTGGATGCTACTGGGAAGAAAGGAATGTTTGTGGGCTACAGTGAGACTTCTAAGGCATATAGAGTCTATGTACCTGGTCAAAGGGAAGTAGAGATAAGCCATGATGTCACTTTTGACGAAGATGCTTCCTTGAAGAAAGTAGTAGATCTTCCTAGATCTGGAGAAAATCATGAAGAAAGGCCTGGAAATCTGGAAGAACCCCAGGATGAGACTATGCCTGATATTGAAGGACCAATGGACCCTATTGATCCATCACCTTCACTGGGAAAGAGACCATCATGGCTCAGGGACACCCTCGAAGACGCTGAGGGTCATGCTGCCCCAAGGGGGACATTCCGAGAAAGCAAGAAGCCGTGTAGATACCAAGGGTATCTAGCTGCCATGAGTACTATTGTACAGTCTGAACCTGGATCTTTTGAGGAAGCCGTAAAGCATCAAGTTTGGAAGGATGCTATGCACACGAGTCCATAATGAAGAATGATGTCTGGGATGTGGTTCCGAGACCGAAGGACAAATCTGTTGTCACCGCAAAGTGGCTCTATAAGATCAAACATGGATCTGATGGGAGTGCTGAAAAGTTTAAGGCAAGGTTTGTTGCCCGTGGCTTCTCTCAAAAGGAACGAATTGACTATGATGACATATTTGCACCTGTGGCACGATATACCACCATTCGATCAATCATAGCCCTTGCTGCTACGCAAGGATGGAGTCTTCATCAGATGGATGTCAAGACCGCTTTTCTGCATGGTGCAATAAAGGAAGAGGTGTATGTGGAACAACCTCTGGGATTTGAAGTTCAGAATCGAGACACTCATGTTTGCAGGTTGAAGAAAGCCCTCTATGGGTTAAAACAAGCACCCAGAGCTTGGTACGAGAGGATGGATAGTTACTTGATGAAGCTGGGCTTCACTCGAAGTAATGCTGATCTGAACCTTTACTTCAAGGTTGTGCAGGAGAAGCCTTTCATTCTAGTGTTGTATGTGGACGACCTCTTCCTGACAGGTGCTGACCCTCTCATTCATCAATGTAAGAGGGAGCTCGCTGCTGAGTTCGAGATGAAGGACCTAGGACTGATGCACTACTTCCTAGGCCTGGAGGTCTGGCAGAGACCTGGAGAGATTTCCTTTCTCAAGGAAAATACATTGTGAAGCTTCTGGAAAGATTTGGTATGGTGGACTGTAAGTCTGTGTCGACACCGATGGAACTCAACTTTAAGAAGTTGAGTGGCAGCGCTGCTGGGCCTATCTTGGCCAATCCTACTCAGTATCGTCAACTCATAGGAGCTTTGATGTTCTTAGTGAACACCCGTCCGGACATATGTTTTGCAGTGAACACTTTGAGTCAACAGATGGTTGAGCCTCATCATTTTCACTGGGTTGGTGCCAAAAATCTTTTGAGATATCTTCGGGGCACGATAAACCATGGGCTGAGATACACTGCCGGGAGTGTGATACTCCGTGGATATACTGATGCCGATTGGGCTGGCAGTGTGGTGGATCGTAAGAGCACATCTGGATGCTGCTTCAATCTTGGTTCTGCTTCGATCTCATGGATGAGCAGGAAGCAGAAGTCGGTGGCTTTGAGCACCGCGAAGGCCGAATACATTGCTGCTAGTATGGCCTGTTGTGAAGCAGTTTGGTTGCGGAAGCTCTTTAGTGAGCTGTTTGGACATGTGCTAGATACCACTGTGATACTCTGTGATAATCAGAGTGGGATTCGTATGACTGAGAATCCTGTGTTCCACGACCGATCCAAGCATATTGATATCAGGTACCACTTTATCCGGGATATGGTACGGCGAGGCGCCGTAAGGCTCGATCATATAGGAACTGATGAGCAGGTCGCGGATATTCTCACTAAGCCCCTGGGGAAGGTCAAGTTCCTAACCTTCCGTGAGAGTCTTGGTGTCGTGGAAAGACCTTATGATGTGGGTCCTGTTGGACGATGAGCTCTGGGAGCTCTGGGGGGCTTTGGGGATAGCTTCTCGGAGCTATAAGCACTCATAATGCTTCTGCCCCACCCTTGTGATTATTGAGCTAGTTCGCCACTCATTTATCTGTGCCCCGTATGCATCCTACCCATTGAGTTCAGGGCTCATGGGAAGTACCTCTCATTTGGCCAATGAGGTGGGAAAAGCTAGAGACTATTAGCAAAGACTGATGGACGCATCAGCGATTGCCGTACTCTCTATCTAGGATGGCACGGTCCAACCACTTGATCCGGGATCAAGTTTAGTGAGGTCTGGGACCTCTGCCTGACTTCGGGTCAGATGAACCAACTTTGGGTTGGTTGGATACTCTTCATGAGTTTGATAGAGGTTTTGAACCTCTGGACTGATTATGTCAGTTGGGGGATGATGTCTTTGTGACTGACCCACTTCTGTTCTGAAATAAAGAGGCCAGCAAAGCAAGTTACGGCAGGATGACGCACGATGTTTGATTGCACTGATGGATGGAGTTCTCCCTAGTTGAGAGGGAGTGTTAAATTTGGACAACTAGGTCCAAACTCCATGTTATGATGCTCAGATTAAGAGGCTAATATTTTTATTGGATTCCTCTTTCGGAGAGGTGTAAAATCCATATATAATATGTCTTAATCCGATGAGTAGAACATTTATTTTGAATTTATTATTCATAATAAATGTGCAGGTCGGCCTTAAGGTTTCACACCCCCAGCGGATGTGTCACACACCCCAATGATGGATATAAATACAGGCAAAGTTGGAGAGCATTTCATCACAACACAACTCACATCTTCTTCTCTCATCTGATTTAGTACGAGCTCCTTGGAGGACGAGTTCAGCCACACGTGTGAAGGAGAAGAAGGACAAAACAGTACGGCTGAGTTGAAGGACGATTTTTCTGCAGTTAGGGTTTTGCAGAAAGTTTGACCAGCGTTGACTTTGGTCAACGCATGGTCCAATTGGGCTGAAACTTTGTGGGAAGTTCGATTTTGGAAGGCCGTACTATTTGGCACAGAAATCGAGGTCAAAGGGTTGACCAATTTGCTGTTGCGTTGACTTTTAGCTTGCTGCCCTGCGTTGACTTTTTCAGGACAGCGTTGACTTTTTTTGGAGTTGACTTGGGTTGACTCGTTTGCTGATTGGAGGACTGTTGTGACACATGCTGGGCTGGCTGACCAAGGAGACTTTGCTGGTTGAAGCATCCTGTTGACCGCCGTAACGAACCAACACATTTTTCCTGTTTCTGATTTGTCTTCTGTAAGATCCACTTATATGTTCTATCTGCATTTTGCTTAACTATTTATATGATTGTTGTGAGAAAAGTAAAATTGCTTCTAGCATAGAACATCTACAAAAATTTACACTTAAGCTACACAAAATTAATTTTGGTAAGAAGCATTCATTTTCTTGGTTTTTTCCCATTGTTTCTTCTATTTTTCGAGGGTTTATGCTACCAAAATTATGAAAAACGGTTTTTCTTTATAGATTTGTTTTTTCAATTTTTTTTTTACAGCAATGGCTTCCAACCAAGGTTCAAGTTCAAGCCCCAAGTCCAACCCAAGGGCTGAATATTAGCCTCTTTGGAAGCATGTTCAGAAGCTTCAAAAATGTGGAGGTGGTGGCTCATGGGAATGGCGATGTAATCTTTGCAGTAATTCGTATAAGGGCTCTTATCCAAGAGTGAAGACACATCTTTTGCATGGAGGAGGACAGGGGATTGCAGATTTCACAAAAATTACCACCCATTGGTGAGGAGGGCATATCAAAGAGAGCAAGATCAGGCAGATGGAAATAAAAGAAGGCATGAAGAGTTTAGTCAAGCTACTCCTAAAGCTCTAGCAAACATTGAGACAAGGATTGTAGTTGAAGCAAGGAAGAGGAGAGCCACTCAACAACCAGAACAACCACCATCCAAATTTCCATCTGCTATAGTTCAAGATAGCATAATTGCTAAATTGGTGAATGTGCAAGCAAGAGAAGAAGTTGATTCTAGAGTGGCTAGGTGCATCTATGCATGTGGTAACCCATTCAATGTTGTTCGCTCTCCTTACTGGCAAGATATGATAAGGGAAATTAACAAAGCTCCTCAAGGGTACAAGGGGACCAACTATGAGAAAGTTAGAACTCAGCTTCTCAAAAATGAGGAGGAACTTGTGGAGGATATCTTATCACCAATTTGTTCTTTCCGGAGTAGCTCTGGGGTTACCATAGTCTCAGATGGATGTACAAATACAAGGTGCAGACCATTGATAAATATCATTGCCACTTCACCAAAAAGAACAATGTTTTTAAAGGTAGAAGACTGCTTAGGAGAGGTAAAAGATGCACAATTCATTGTTGATGTTATTATAAAATCTATTGAACAAATAGGTCCTGACAGGGTGGTGCAAGTTATTACGGATAATGCACCAGTTTGCAAAGTTGCAGGTTTAATTATTAAGGGGAGGTATGACCACATCTTTTGGACACCCTGCATTGTCCATAATCTGAATCTGATCTTAGAGGAGATCGACAATAAAGTTCCATGGATAAAGGAAATCACAGGGGAAGCAAGGGAGATTGTTAAATTCATCACCAACCACAAGCAATCTCAAGAAATATTTCGAGAGTACTCCAAATTGGAGTTGTTAAAAGTTGTTGAGACAAGATATGCCTCAACTACATAATGTTGTGTTGTCTTGTTGAGATTAAGTAAGCATTAGTTTCTATGGTGGTGAGCCAAGTTTGGGCTGAGTGGAGACAGGCAGATTCAGAGCGGGGATATACAATGCATAGATTGTGCCTTGATGAGGATTGGTGGAGCAAGATAGATTTCTTGCTAAAGTTCACAACCCCTGCATTTGAGCTTCTTTGGAATGCTGACACTGACCAACCTTTCTTAGGAGAGGTATATGATGGCATGGATTCCATGGTTGAGAAAACTATGGAAATCATTTCACAAGAGTCTCCACAACTTTTGTTTGTAGATGATAATTTTGCTGATTTAGTAAAGAAAATCATTGTTGATAGGTGGAACAATTTCAAGACTCCATTGCACACTTTTACAAATGCCTTGAACCCCAAATTTTATGATGAAGAGCTTATTGCTCAAAGCAATGGGAAGAGGAAGGCACCCCATAAGGATAGAGAGGTGGCTAATGGGTGAAAAAAGCCCTTATGAGAATGTTTCCATCTCATCTACACAGGGAGGTGAAGGAAGAATTTGCCAGTTTTGCTGCAGGAATAGATGATTATTTAGATATATCATCTTTGGAGGAGAGAAGCACCATGAATCTAGTTAGGTGGTGGATTTTTCATGGAGAAAATGGTGTACAGCAAAACCTTGCCATTCGCGTCCTTTTACAAGTGGCAAGCTCTTCATTAGCAGAAAAGATTGGAGCACCTATGATTTTATTCATTCTGTGAAGCGCAACAGGTTGGGCTCACAAAAGGCAGAGGATCTTGTTTATGTGCACTCCAACCTTCACCTTGCATCTCGTAGGGGTCCAGAATATGGCAATGGTCCTTCTAAAGAATGGGATGTGGATCCAGAAAGTCCTGATTTGGAGCTCTCTCTTGCCACCATGAATATTGAGGACCAGGAGCATAGAAGTGGAATTGGCCAATCATCTTCTTCAGCTACACCATCCACTATTGAGCATGCTTTTGCTACTATTTTTGATGAGGATTATGTAGAAATTTTAGACCCAACCCCGATTATCAGTTTCTCCTTATCACTCCCATATAGTTAAATGCCCATTCCCATAATCATCCATTCAACAAGCTGGAAATGATAAATATTTCTGAAAACACAAATTCTGGAAATTTCACAGTGCTGGAAATTGCAGAAATAAAACACAAAAAATATTTCAGCCACACACACAAAAAATGAGACGTTGATTTTTGGTCAATATGACCCTGGAAAAACCCCCTACAACTCTTGGGGAAAACTAGTTCGAAAGCTCTTCTTTATTTCTAAATATTGCTTTTACAAATAAATGAAATGTACAGTAAAAATTCCAGCAACCATTAATTTTTACTTATCTCGAAAACCGTGCTTGTACTCCACCTCGATTTTCGTGCCAATGCAAAACAAAAAATTACAGCGAAAGGTAGAGCCTTAAATGTTTTACGAACAACATAGAAACGTGTTGGAACAGCTGTATGAACCTCCTCGAAAACTGTGCTAAAAGCTGCCTCGAAAATTGTGCCAAAATGCTGTTGTACAGACCTCAATTTATGTGCTGCTTTGTTGTCGTACGAACCTCGAAAGCAGTGTTTCCTTGCTGTTGTATGGACCTCGAAATCTGTGCCTCCTTTGCTGTTGTACGGACCTCGAAATTTGTGCCAGTATGCTGCAATAAATGTTGTTCTTCCTTTCCTCGATTTTCATGCCACTTGCCTTGAAAATCGTGCTCCTACTTTGCTGTACGGATTTGCTGAAATGAAACTGCCTTGGTAAATGTGCCAAGGTACTGTTTCTCCTTCTTCTCTACTCAAAATTTTTCTCTTGCTCTTTTCTCCTTCTCTCTCAATCTACTCATGAAAGAGTGAATGACTTTTTCTTTTCTTTTCCTCCTTTAACCTAACCCTAAGTGACTTTTGGGAAATCCCTAAACCCAATGGCTGAGATAACTTTAGATCTAGGGCTAGAATTAAATGTGCATTTAATTCTCACTTTCTACTTTTTAATTCACCCCACTTTAATAAAGACCCACTTAGCCTTTTATTCCTATAGTCACTTTTCACTTTCTAATTTAACATTGACTTTAATAAAGTCACTTTAAAATTATACTTAGTAACTTTATCACTTATAAAGTTACTTTTAAATTAGATTTGACTTTACCACTTATAAATTCACTTTAGGAGAAAAAATTAAATACATTTGGACACTTTTCCCTAGGCCAAAGATCAAAGCCTTAGGGATCCACTTGTCCTCTGGTACCCAAAATTTAACACTCCCTCTTACCGAAGAAAGTGTTCCTCACCACACCCATCTTGTCTCTGAAGTAGACATGCTTGCGCCGTGGTAAGGCTTTGGTGGATATGTCGGCTACCTGCCCATCTGTGGGAATATACTCAAGCTTCACAGCTCCCTTCTGAACATAGTCTCTGATGAAATGATCAGGGTTGCGGGGAAGCTTCACCCCCCCTCGTTCCCGCTCCCGAAACGCGCTCCGTGCGGGAGCATTTTGGGAGCGTTCGGAAACGCACTCCCGAAAACGCTTCCTAAGGGAAGCATTTTCGGGAGCGCGTTTCGAAACTATTAAAATGCTCCCTGCCTTTTCGGGAGCGTTTCCGGAAGCACTCGGGAGCAAACGCCGGAAGCGGTCGGGGAGCGTTCGCTCCCGAACGCTCCCCGGAACAAAAAATGCTTCCCGCCGGCGAGAAATTTTTTTATTGAAAAAATCGTTTTGTTTATAAGAAGGAGGGAGGCTCAATTTGTTTTATTGTTTGTTGAGTGAGTGAGAGAGAGCAAGAAGAGAAAGAAGGAGAGAACTGGAGAGCAGAGCAGCAGAAGTGACAAGGAGAGCTACAAGGCAACGAGAGGATTGCAAGAAAGAGGTAGGTCTTCTAATCTAATTTTGTATTTTCTAGGATGAATTTGTAAGTTGTTTAAAAATGAAAACTTGATTTTTTTCTTGAATGTTGCATTTTATTGTGTTTAAAACTTAAAAAATGAATTTTTTTTTTCCTATGTTGCATTTCCTATTCCCATTTGGCATTTCTCCATTTGTTTTGCAAGCTATAACTAGAAACATCATGGCTATATGGCTAGGGATTTTCCTCATATTGGTTCCTTTCTTTGTAATAATGTGTTGGAGAGTAGTAGAAGAAAGAGACAAATCAGAGAAGAGGAGGATGAAGAGGAGGGTTATGGTGGATTTGAAGAAAATCCTGAAGAGGAGGAGGATTATGTTGAGGAGGAAGTGGGGAGTGGAAAACATGAGGACACAGATTCCCCAACTAGACAAGACCAAACTCAGACACCTTTGTGGAAATATGTTCAGAAACAAGAAGGAGGGAAAGGTGGTGGAACCACTAAATTTATTTGCCCCCATTGCAATAAACAATACCATGGTTCATACACCCGTGCGAGAAGGCACCTTTGTGGGAAAATGCCAGGGGATGGAGAAAAAAATATAGGAATCAAAATTTGTACTAGTGTGCTAGCAACACAGAGAGAGAAATATAGAAAGGAAGAGGAGGCTGCCCTACAGAGATCTAACAGATCTAGGGGTTTCATTAGTTCGTATTCAGGCCCAACACGTCATGGACAAACAAGTTCAACTTCCACCCATGCCAGAGGTTTTGGAGGCAGTGGCACACCTGGATTAAGGCGTAGAACCATATCCGATTTCCTGGACGAAGGGTGTAGGAATGATGTGGATTCAAAAGTTTACCGGTTTCTATATGCATGTGGGGTGCCATTCAATGTTCTTCGCTCACCTTATTGGCATGAAATGGTTTCTGCCATTAATGATGCCCCCAAAGGATACAAAAGCCCTGGGTATGACAAGGCCAGAACCGTCGGTCTTGATCATGAAAAAGCTAAAATAAACCATTCTTTGGCTAGAATGACAAATTCGTGGAATGAGCATCGGGTATCCATTGTCTTTGATGGATGGACCAATGTAAAAGGAAAGCCATTGATAAGTGTTTTGGCTATGTCGGTTAGTGGTGCAATCTTCCTATCAGCATATGATTATTCAGACAAATTCAAAACCGGCATTAACATTGCAGAACCATTACTTGATATAATTGAAAAGACTGGGCCATACAATGTCATACAGGTCATCACTGATAATACTGCTAACTGTAAGGCAGCAGGAGCAATTATTGAGGATAAATACCCCAACATTTTTTGGTCTGGGTGTTTGGTTCACACAATGAACCTTTTGATGCATGATATCATCAAAAACAAACAACCTCAATTCAAATGGCTTGGTGATTTGTACAAGAGGTAAAAAAATGATAAAATTTATTACAAATCATAGCAATACCCATGGGATTTTCCGTACTCACTCCAAATTGGAGTTGTTGAAGATAGCAAAGACTAGATTTTCTAGCTATTACCTCACCTTCAGGCGCCTTTTGAAGGTAAGAGAGTCATTGGCTGCAATGGTATCAAGCCCACACTGGCAGGTATTAAAGGACAGAGCAGCGACAATAGTTGACAAGCAAGGTTTCGAACATGTGGAGGAGACCGCCCTTGACCCTTTGTTTTGGGCGCGTGTGAGGGAAATTTTGAATTTCACCAAGCCCATTTATCACATGATTTGGTTT
Organism: Pinus albicaulis; assembly: GCA_034641835.2. Lineage (NCBI taxonomy): Eukaryota > Viridiplantae > Streptophyta > Pinopsida > Pinales > Pinaceae > Pinus > Pinus albicaulis. The sequence continues at coordinate 243,549,908 of CM076580.1, read as the reverse complement.
GCAGATACAGATAAACCAGTGATTGGGGAGGTTTATGAGCAGATGGACAGCATGTTGGGGCAAATAAAAGATATTGTTAAGGATAATGATCCCAACTTGTATGCTATGATTCATGACTGTGTGTGTGCACGGTGGAATAAACTCAATGTTCCACTACATGCCTTGGCATACATCCTTACGCCAAAATATTACTCTCCATCTTGGTTGGGCCAACCTGCACCTGGAGGTGGGGTTAGGATCAAACCTCACACAGATCTAGAGGTATAAGAGGGGTACATGAAGGCATTAGACAAGTTGGTACCTGACAAGGAGGAGTGTGCTAGATTGCGCCTTGAATTAGGCAAATACTTCAGTTGCACTGCTAACTTTGGTTCTTTCCATGCAATGGAAGACAGAGACAGATTTGATGCTCTCACATGGTGGGAAGCATATGGCGGCATGGGACTTTTGCCAAAGTTGGCAAAAAAAGTTCTCTCACAGGTTGTGAACACTTCTTCTGCAGAGAGGTGTTGGAGCACCTACAGCTTCATACATAATGTGAGAAGAAACAGGCTGAATAAAAACCGAGTTGAAAGCTGGGTTTATGTGCATTACAACTTGAGGTTGTTGAGCCATTACTGTGAGCGGGCAAATGAGGATCAATCATACAGAGTCTGGGACAACAACCTAGAGGATGATAATTTGGAGGACGACACGGTACATATGGAAGAATTGGAAGCAGAACTTTTTAGGGATGATGATGAAGCATCAGCAGCACCGCCACACACAGGGCCAGTCCCACCATCTACTAGTAGCAGTGCGAGTGCGGGTGCCAGTGCCAGTTCTCGATATCAAACTATTGTTCCTTTGCAGATTTAGCCTCCACCTTCTAGTCATGGTCGTGGTACTCCTGAGAGTACTAGAAGACCACCATTTCCTCGTGGCTCGCACAAATTAGACATTTCTCGTGGGTGTGACAAGGGGCCAGCCAGTAGAAAAAATAGATTTGTTGTTTACTAGTCTTTTCTATTTTCTAGTAGTTTTTATCTTTTATAACTGTGGACAGTTGAACAGTTGAAACTTGACTCTTTCATATATTTAATGACAATTTAAGTTTGAAGTTTGAATTTGAAAAGTGAAAATTTGAAGTTGGCATTTATAAGTTTACAAGTCATTATGAATTATGAATATGATGCTTCATGAAATTTATATGGTGATCAATGAATCAATGATGATAAATGTTAGATATTGAAATTTGAAATCAATGATGATAAATGTTATAAACTTATATATCAATGATGATAAATGTTATATATTGAATTTTGAAAGCTTGAAACCTTCAGATTGATGATTCGTGAGACTCAAGAGTCAATATGTTGTATTCTTCCAACTTGTGGGCGCGGTTGATGAAGATTATAACTTCTAGATGATTGATGTTATATGATTCAATCTATGTTTTTATGTTTTTTATGTCTAATTCATCATTCTACATGTTTTTGTTGACATATATGCATCAAAATATATATATATATATATATATATATATATATATATATATATATATAAACGCTCCCCAAAACGCTCCGGACCGGAAGCTTCTAGAAATGGTGCTCTCGCTCCCAAGTAACCTTGGAAATGATATTTCATCCCGATATGCTTTGACTTGTCATGAAATACTGGATTCTCCGTGAGTTTAATGCAACTCTGATTATCACAGTTTATCGCTGAAGGTCTCAACACTTGACCAAATAAGCCAAACAACATCTTGTGAAGCCATATGGCCTCCCAACTAGCCAGACTGGCTGCCATGTACTCTGCTTCCGCTGAACTCAATGCTACTGACTATTGCTTTCGGCTGAAACACGACACAACTGTCGAACCCAACCCAAAACAACACCCTGAAGAGCTCTTCCTATCAGAAGCACAACCTGCCCAATCAGAATCAGTGTACCTTGCCAATCTCACTCCATCTCCCTGTCTATAATCCAGACCATAATCCACTATCCCCTGCAAGTAACGCAAAATGTGTTTTGTAGCAACCCAATGCACTCTCCTGAGCACACACATGAATTGGCTCATCGTGTTGACTGCAAAACATATATCTAGTCTAGTGTTGACCAAATACATCAAGGAACCAATCAGTTGTCTATACAAAGTAGGATCCACCAACTCGGAATCTGAAGGGTGAAGCTTCTTCCAGTTAGTGATCATAGGTGTCGACATGGGTTTGCAATCCTCCATGTGAAATCTACTAAGAATGTCCACAATATATTTCCCCTTTCCCAGGAATAAATGCCCCTTCTCCTGCCACACCTCCAATCCCAAAAAGTAATGCATCAAACCAATGTCCTTCATCTCGGACTCCGAAGAAATATCTCTCTTGCAACCCTCTATAAGTCTCTCTACACCCGTAATGACCAAGTCATCCACATACAGCACCAGAATGAGAGGATCTTCACCTACCAAAATAAAGTATAGGTTCGGATCTGCATCACTCTTTGTGAAACCCATCTCCTGCAAGTATGTATCAATCCTGGAGTACCAAGCTCTAGGAGCTTGCTTCAGGCCATAAAGTGCCTTCTTCAGTCTGCATACATGGGACTCCTTCCCATGCACCTCAAAGCCCTGCGGCTGCTCAATGTATGCCTCCTCCTGTATGAAGCCATTGAGAAATGCGGTCTTCACATCCATTTGGTGGATCTTCCAACCCATCTCTGTTGCTATCGATATAATGGAGCGAATGGAAGTATATTGAGCCACGGGAGCGAAGGTCTCCTCATAGTCAACTCCCTCTACCTGGGAGAACCCTCTAGCCACAAATCGAGCCTTGAACTTCTCGATGCTGCCATCTGCAGCATGCTTTATCTTGTAAATCCATCTGGAAGTAACCACAGATTTCCCTTCAGGCCTCGACACCACCTCTCAAACATCATTCTTCGTGATAGAAGAATACTCCTCCTGCATGGCCTCTCTCCAGAATTGCTAGCTAGCAGCCTCCTCATAGCTAGAAGGCTCAGAGTCAACGATGCTGGCAACCAATGCCATATAGCTACAGAACCGCTTAGGAGGTCTGATTTCTCTAACATGTCTATTCGGCCCAACAACAAATGTGGCCTCTCTCAAGGTGTCCTGAAGCCACTTGGGCTTCCTCTTCCCTGACTACACTTCTCCCACTAGAGAGGGAGAATCCTCATCCTCATTAGAAGCCTGAACTCCTAAATGTCTGTCTGTTGACCTCCTGCCTGAACCTGTGCCTGTAGATGCTGAAGTACTGTGTGAACTGTTGAGATTTTGTGTATTTGGGGTAGCATCAATTGTGCTCTAGGTCCCAAATTTCGAGGAAAGACTAGAGTACACTTGATCTACAAGACCCAGAAATGGATTTGGAAAATTTCATCTAATTTAGGAGATATTAAGTTAATTAATTATTTTAATGTATTTCCTAAGTTAAAACTTAGGGAACTTAAATAATTATAGTGAATTTAATTAAACATGTGATGAAATTGTCTTAAGTCACACGGATCAAGCTTCCTTTTAATCTTAGCCATTGATTCAATATTTGATCATGGCCATTGGTTTTCCAGCAAGAAAAGTATAAAGGAAAGACTTGGGGTCATTTGTAAAAACACACAGAGGCAGAGCACTGAAGCTAAGCTAAGATTCTAGGGCGGGTTTACTAAGAATTCTCATAAGTGTTTCAACTGCAGAGAGGGGAGTTTAGGCAAAGGGGATGATCTGATCCTGGGGTCTAGAATCAGCAAGAGGCAGAGATCACCTCAGAGAGGCAGCGCAGAAGCAGGAGAGCAGCAGCAGTAGCAAGGACAGCGTGATTTTCAGCAAGAAGCCCTCAGGGGTTATGCAAAGACCCTAAGGGGCAGCGTAAGGACTGTGTCACCCAGTCTTGGGTAACACAGACCTTTCCGGAACAACGCTGAGGGACGCAGAGGCTTCAGAGGCTGACGCAGAGGCTTCAGGGGCCGCGTTGGGGTTTCTAGGCCCTAATTTTGGCTGAGTTCTGTAAATACCGTTTGAGGGTGTGGATCAGTCATTATTTTGGCCCTAGATCAGCCAGTGAGTTGTAGATCTATTATTTCTCTGTTGAGTTTTCCAGATTTGGAACCCAGGCTTGTTGTATTCAGAAAATTCTTAATAATAAAAGCCTCCAGCAGCCAAAGACCAGTTTTCCCACATTGGGTTTTTCCAAGGACTATTTGTCCAGAAATAACTGTGTCACTTTGTCTATGTGTGCATGAACTTATTCTAGATCTGGATTGGTGGAGATCTGTTATGTGTTTTGCTTTGATTTTAACTTGAATTTATTTAGTTAATAACTTATTGAAGTAAGAGGAGCATAACCAGATTAACAGTAAAAAATTCTCATAAAGTGTAAAGATTCAGAAATTTCCACATGGTATCAGAGCAATTGCAAATCTAGGAGGGTCACCAACAAGATACTGAAGGTTTTAGCTGCAGGAAGCAGCTGTAAAAGCAGCAGAAACGCAGATTTGAAGGGACAACGCTGTTTTCAAAGGCAGATTCACACAGAGGGAAGGGTGACGCAGTCTAACACTGTCTCCTAGCAAGCCCACGCAATTACTGTGCAAAGGCAACTCAGAAATAGCGTTGGATTAGTCTGAAGCTTGCCAGTGTGATACAGATCTGAATCTGTCAAATCCAGAAAAGACTAAAGAAAAGCTGCAGAAATTCAGAAGGTGCTGGTGGGGTTAAATTTATGAAGTTTTCAAATTTTTAGCATAAGCACAAGTGACAAAGAGCGGGAGGAGATCAACTTCTCATAGAGTTTCTAGCCAAAAGAAACTTGCAGTTTGATCAAAGGATCAAAGAGAGCTGAATCATAGTTGATTTGGAAGATTTCCAAGGAGGGAAATCAGTTGTCAGAGGGAGCAGAAGGTGCCTATTCACCAAGGGCCTTAGATCCATTTCTCTAGCAAAGAGAAAAGGAAGTTCCGACACATTCTGAGCAGATGGCTCCTCATGGACTGCGTGATCAGGACAAGCTAGATGGCCTCTCAAACATTTCAGTTTGGAAGGCAAGGATCCTGATAGTCCTTGAGGCATACAATCTTAGAGACCATGCAGAGCAAACTGTGGCCACACCGACAGATCTAGATCTCCTTCAAAAGCATAAGGAGGCTACTGGGCATGCCAAGTGGCTGATTATGGATGGAATCAAGGACCATATTGTACCACACTTAATTGAGAAGAAGACAGCTAATGAGATGTGGAAGGCCTTGATCTCCCTATATAAGGGAAAATCTATCTAAAGGAAGATGTTGTTGGAGACACAGATGAGGTCAGTCATGATGGCCAAGGGAGAAGACATGGAGAATTTCCTTTCAGACTGCAGTCGATCAGAGATCAGTTGACTGCAACTGGTGCTAAGGTGGAAGATGATGTGATGGTTAGGATTGCCCTCAATGCAGTCACGGATGAGTGGGAAACCTTTGTCCAAAGTATCTTGGGCAGAGCAGACCTCCCAGATTGGGACAACTTGTGGTCAGTTTTGCATCAAGAAGAACTCCACAAATTCACCAAGAAGTAGCATAGCTCTAGACCGAGCAAAGTGAAGAAGGAAGATGAGGAAGATATAGCCTTGGCATCAAAGAGGCAGCGAAAGAAGAAGAAGGATCTCTCAAAGATCAAATGCTTCCAGTGCAGTGAAATGGGACATTTTGCCAGCAATTGTCCTTTGAAGAAAAAGGACAAGGAAGCTTCTTCTTCCAAGGTTGTTGTGGCAGATGATGGGTCGGAAGATGATGCAGCCATGAGTGCTCATGAACCACGGAGTTGGGGTGACATGGATATGTAGAGAAGCTACAGAGTCTAGGGCAAGATCCTTGAGCAGCTCATCTCTTGGATCACATGCGAGCTACGGCAACCTTAAGACAGTAGCGGGACAAGAGGAGCAGTGGGTGCATAGATCACAGATGAAGCAGAGGCAGATCTAAAGACTGGAAGGAGCAGCGCAGAGAAGAGCAGTAGCAGCGTCGAAGCAGCAGCAGTGCAGAGGCTTATGTGACTTCAGCAGCGCAGAGCAGAGCTGCTTACATAGTGCAGAGCTGCAACAACGTAGAAGGCTTCAGAGGGACAGTGCAGTGCAGCAGAAGCGTGAGAGATTTCAGCACAAGGGGTTGATGTGACTTCAGCAATGCAGAGGGAGTCTGCTTACTTGCTTACGCAGTGCAGAGCTGTAGTTGTGCATCATCCTTCAGATGCCAGCACAAATCAGTAGCCTATGGAGGTTCCGTGATAAGGGTGCAGCCCATCTGAATTGTCTGTCAAAGATTGGGCAGATTCAGTTGTTTCTCTCAACAACTGAAGTTGCAATGCAGCAGATCAGTAGTGGCAGTGCTATGAGCAGCACAGATGTAGCATATTGAGAGGGATTTGTAGTACAGAGGTTGCAGTGGCAGTGGTAGAGTCATGGGCAGCAGTGCAAAGTTGAGTGGCAGCAGGCCAAGCATCAGCAGCATAGAACCAGTACTCAAAGTCTTGTAATGCATAGTGTGATGTATTGCTAGAGCACACTCTTGATGCTAAGAGGGAGTGTTGAGATTTTGTGTATTTGGGGTAGCATCAATTGTGCTCTAGGTCCCAAATTTTGAGGAAGGACTAGAGTACACTTGATCTACAAGACCCAGAAATGGATTTGGGAAATTTCATTTGGTTTAGGAGATATTAAATTAATTAATTATTTTAATGTATTTCCTAGGTTAAAACTTAGGGAACTTAAATAATTAAAGTGAATTTAATTAAACATGTGATGAAATTGTCTTAAGTCACACGGATCAAGCTTTCTTTTAATCTTAGCCATTGATTCAAGATTTGATCATGGTTGTTGGTTTTCCAACGAGAAAAGTATAAAGGAAAGGCTTGGGGTCATTTGTAAAGACACACAAAGGCAGAGCACTGAAGCTAAGCTGAGATTCTAGAGCGGGTTTGCTAAGAATTCCCAGAAGTGTTTCAGCTGCAGAAAGAGGAATTTAGGCCAAGGGGATGATCTGATCCCGGGGTCTAGAATCAACAAGAGGCAAAGATCAACTCAGAGAGGCAGTGCAGAAGCAGAAGAGCAGCAGCAGCAACAAGGACAGCGTGATTTTCAGCAGGATGCCCTCAGGGGTTACGCAGAGACCCTAAGGGGTAGCGAAAGGACTGCGTCACCCATTCTGGCGTAACGTAGCCCTTTCTGAAACAATGCTGAGGGATGCAAAGGCTTCATGGGCAGTGCTGGGGTTTCTAGGCCCTAATTTTGGCTGAGTTCTGTAAATCCCGTTTGAAAGTGTGGATCAATCATTATTTTGGCCCTAGATCAGCCAGTGAGCAATAGATCTATTATTTCTTTGTCGGGTTTTCCAAATCTGGAACTCAGGATTGTTGTATTCAGAAAATTCTTAATAATAAAACCCTGCAGCAGCCAGTGACTGGTTTTCCTGCATTGGGTTTTTCCGGGGACTATTTGTCCAGAAATAACTATCACTTTGTCTATGTGTGCATGAACTTATTCTAGATATGGATTCATGGAGATCTGTTATGTGTTTCGCTTTGATTTTAACTTGAATTTATTCAGTTAATAACTTATTGAAGTAGGAGGAGCGTAACCAGATTAACAATAAATATTTATGGATAAAGTGTAAAGATTCAGAAATTTCCACATAAACTGTCCATCAGTGGACTACCTAGTGAAATGCTCTATGGACTGCTCTACATGCTACCCGAAGCACCACCCCTCTAACTCTGCGAGCCACTGCTCACTGATGGACCTGACACCATAATCGATGTACCTCCTAATACCTGTCCACTAGATCCCTGTGACTGACTCAGCTCATCCTAAGGGTCTGGTGAATCCAGGTACTCTAACTCCCGTGACCTCCTGAAAGCCCTGTCCTCCTCTAACTTCACATCCTACCTGACAACAACTCTCCTCCGTGCAGGAATATAAATCCGAAAGGCTTTCGAGATCTCACTGTAACCCACAAAGATGCCCTTCTCTGCAGTGGGCTCTAGCTTGGTCCTCTTCTTCTTGGGTACATAGGAGTATGTAATGCCCCCAAAGATACGAAAATGACCAACATCAGTCTTCTTCCCAGAAAAAGCCTCCTCTGGAGTCACATGCCCCAAGGCACGATGTGGACTCCTTTTCTGCAAATACACATCAGTGTTGCAGTCCTCTACCCACAAAAACAACGGTAACCCCTAATCATGTGGCATGGCTTTAGCAGCCCCAATGATGGATCTGTTCTTCCTCTCCACAACCCCGTTCTGCTGGGGGTTGTAAGGAACTGTGAACTCCCTTCCGATGCCTGCCTCTGCACCAAGGGTATACTCCCCTCCATTGTCTGACCTGAGGGACTTGATCTTCCGACCTGTCTGAGTCTCCACAAGAGCTCTGAACTCCTGAAACCGCTTGAAGACCTCACTCTTGGTCTTCAAGAAATAAATCCAGGTCTTCCTGGAGTGATCATCAATGAATAAAACATAGTACTCATATCCACTCAAGGAAACATCAGACATCCGACCACTCACATCGGTATGAATCAAATCAAGAATCCCAGTCAATCTGCTGTCACTATTGGGAAAAGGGGATTTGGAAAACTTTCCCATAGCACACCCACTGCATGTATCAATGTGATCATAATTGAAATCTGGCACACCTGTGGTGATCTCCCGCAATGTCCTCAAGACCCCATGATACATGTGCCCCATTCTGCGGTGCCAAATCTCACATAGCTCTGAACTGCTAACTCTGCTGCTGGTACTACTGCTCAATTCCATAAGGGGCTAAAATGAAAACTTGTACACCTTGGCATGGCACACACCAATCACTCTAGCTAAAGAAGCTGGAGTGCCCCTGGGATATATAAGCACCTGTCCTCTCATGAACAATACCTCATACCTTCTGTCCTCCAATGCTGAGATGGATATAAGGTTCTTCTTCATCCTTGGCACATATAGAACATTCGACACTGTCAAGGGAGATTTGGGTTCCCTATCAAATGTTAATTTCCCCACACCGGCTACTCTAACAATGTTGTCGTCTCCGAGTACTACCTCTATATTAGTCCCACTCTCTGAAAGCTCCGAGAAGTACTCACGGACTCTAGTCATATGATGGGAAGCCCTACTTTGAACATACCAAATACCTAAAGATGCTCCGCTAGTGGAGGGAAATGCACACTCCCTCTCAAACTGTGTGGTAGATGATCCTGCACTAGTGGACTCAAAAGCAATGAACCCAAACTCTCGGTCAAAGCTCTCCGAGAAGTCTTCTATCTCTGTTGATGTTGCTATGGTCTTTTCCTTTCCCTTCTTCTTCTTCTCCGGACACACAACTGCATAGTGTCCCAACTTCTAACAACTCCAACACTTGACTTTGGAAAAGTCCTTCTCCTTGTTCACCTACTTCTTACCTTTACCTTTGCCTTTGCCCCCACCTACACTTGCGGAAGCTTGCTTCTTTCCCTTGCCCTTCTTGCCCCTTGCTAACAACGCTACATTGTCATCCTCCTCAACCAGTTTGGCTACCCCAAGATGGTTCTTTCTGATTTCATTCTGAATGCAGTCATCCCACAACCTCTCCCAAGTGGGAAGGTTCTCCCATGCAACAATCCCATCCACAAAACTCTCCCATGTCTCGGGAAGACCATTCAATCTAATCCGCACCAACTCAGTGGGTGGAATGGTCTCTCCAACAACAGCCAACTCATCTCTCACAGTAGTGATCTTTGTGAGGTATGTTGTAACACCATCAGTCTTAGCTATTTTAATGGCCTTCAGCTTCTCCCTTAGGACCATTTTTCTATTTTCATTTGTGCCCTGGTAAAGATTGGTCAAGGCTGTCCACATCTCATGTGCATATGTCTTTCCTCTCACATGAGGAATGACATGGTTTTTAACACCATCCAGAATCAGTCTCTTTCCCTTGGCATTCTTCTTATTAAAATCTGTCAACTGAACAGTGCTAGCAGGCACTACTACTAGGCGCTGTGTGATATGTACCATTATGCCCAGACTTCTGCCTTCTCAAAGATGCTCTGGATTCTCTCTCTCCATGCACTATAGTTGCTCTTCCCATCCAACCTATCCTCCACCCTCAAGCCCAAAGACATGCTTGTTGTCCTAACAAATTGAAGTTTTCAAATCTGTGGTAAAGGTTCAGTTTTTTGTGTGAAAATAGCTTGCTGTAATTTTTCACTTGTTGTCCCAAACTGCACTTTCCAGCCACCCAACCTCTGATACCATGTAGAAATTTTAGACCCAACCCCAGTTATCTTTTTCTCCTTATCACTCCCATATAGTTAAATGTCCATTCTCATAATCATACATTCAACAAGCTATAAATGATAATTATTTCTGAAAACACAAATTCTAGAAATTTCACAGTGCTGAAAATTACAGAAATAAAACACAGAAAATATTTCAGCCACACACAGAAAATGACACGTTGATTTTTGGTCAATATGACCCTGGAAAACCCCCTACAACTCTTGGAGAAAACCAGTTCGAAAGCTCTTCTTTATTTCTGAATATTGCTTTTACAGAGAAATGAAATGTATAGTAAAAATTCCAGCAACCATTAATTTTTACTTATCTCGAAAACCGTGCTTGTACTTCACCTTGATTTTCGTGTCAATGCAAAACAGAAAAATTACAGCAAAAGGTACAAGCTTAAATGTTGTACAGATAGCATAGAAAACAGTGCCAAAACAGTTGTATGGCCCTCCTCGAAACTGTGCCAAAGGTTGCCTCGGAAATGGTGCCAAACTGCTGTTGTACGAACCTCAATTTTTGTGTTGCTTTGCTGCTGTATAGACCTCGAAAACAGTGTTGCCTTGCTGCTTTATGGACCTCGAAATTTGTGCCTCCTTTGCTGCTGTATGGATCTCGAAATCTGTGCCAGTGTGTTGCAATAAATGTTTTTCTTCCTTTCCTCGATTTTCGTGCCACTTGCCTCAAAAATCGTGTTCCTGCTTTGCTGTACGGATTTGCTGAAATGAAGCTGCCTTGGTAAATGTGCCAAGGTACTATTTCTCCTTCTCTGCTCAGAAATTTCCTCTTGCTCTCTTCTCCTTCTCTCTCAATCTGCACATGAAAGAATGAATGACCTTTTCTCTTCTTTTCCTCCTTTAACCTAACCCTAAGTAACTTTTGGAGAATCCCTAAATCCAATGGCTGAGATAGCTTTAGATCTAGGGCTGGAATTAAATGTGCATTTAATTCTCACTTTTTATTTTTTAATTCACCCCACTTTAATAAAGACCCACTTAGCCTTTTATTCCTATAGTCACTTTTCACTTTCTAATTTCACATTGACTTTAATAAAGTCACTTTAAAATTAGACTTAGTAACTTTATCACTTATAAGTAACTTTTAAATTAGATTTGACTTTACCACTTATAAAGTCACTTTAGGAGAAAAAATTAAATATATTTGGACACTTTTCCCTAGGCCAAAGATCAAAGCCTTAGGGAACCACTTGTCCTCTAGTACCCAAATTTTAACAGATTATGATGATGAGTATTAGTAATTTTTCTTTATAGTACTTGCAGTCTCATAGTCTTTATTGTACTTGCAGCATCATATATATAATAAAGGTTGATTTTGAGATTTGGATATATAATAAAGGCTGATTTTGGATATTCCGATATTGATATTTTCATTATGTGTCTGTGATCATTCAGGACTAAATGTGATGTAAATTTAGAGACTTATAGTTTATGCATTGACATTGGACAATTTAATCATAATGTTTAAAATTTAAATGTAATAAATTATAATTTATCATGTATGTTTTATAATTTCACATAACATTTCTTAAATGTCCTGAATTCTAATATATATATATATATATATATCGTGTTTCCCCGTTTCCAAAATTTGGGGGGTTCGCATTTTGTACCTGTGCTCGTTTCGGAAACTCGTACCCGATTCCCTGTTTCGTGCAACTTAGATGCTACATGATTACTAGAGACAGGGTTGAGAAGGAGCAAACATTAACCCTGAGATAAGGCTACAAATTTGTGGGCTTGTCTCCGTGGCTATAGTCACCAGATTAGGGATGTCGAGACACTCTACAGAAGTACAATATTTAGGGTAGGAAGGAAGGTTGATATGGCGTATGGAAGAAGGCTAAAGGAAGACAAGATCTAGGCAAGCTAAGAGGCTAAGTGGATGCAAACATATTTGTCTTGAAGGATTAGGACAGCGTTGAATACACCCTAGATTAGGGCTTCTACTTCATCACAGGGTTTTCATACTGCTCTCTCCCTCCAATATTATGAACTATGCATTAACCAAGAGTCGCAATCCTTAGAAGACTTGGACCGCAGAACTGGAAAGTCATGCACAGTGACCTGAAGAATCTTTCCCAAGTAAGCAAAGATGTGGGAGGACAAACGTATGAAGGTAGCCTTGAAGAGAAGTGGAGACAATGATGGTTTGATGGGATTGTTTCATGGTTGGAATAACAACATATAGAATCCCTAGAAGAGGGTAGATATATAGCCCTAGATTTAGCAATTTAAGGAGCAAACTGCAGAGAAGAGGGCAACGACTTTGACGGTCGTAGATCAGCCAAGAGTTTACTATGTATGGGAAGATTGTAGAAATTTTGTGACCCACTCTAGTTTTCAGTCTCTCCTTACTTCTCCCATTAAGTTAAATGCCTATTCCCATAACCATACATTCAACAAGCTGGATAAATAAATATTTTCTAAAAACACAAATTCTGGAAATTTCACAGTGCTGAAAATGCAGAAATAAAAACTCAGAAAAATAAATCAGCCACACACAGAAAATTGACACGCTGATTTTTTGTCAATTTGACCCTGAAAAAACCCCCTACAACTCTTGGGGAAAACCAGTTTGAAAGCTTCTCTTTATTTCTAAATATGGCTTTTATAGTGAGACAGAAATTACAACAAAAATTCCAGCAACTTAACAAATGTACTTATCTTGATTTCCGTACTTATACCCTGCCTTGGAAAACGTGCCGAACAGTAAACAGTGAAAACAGAAATTTTTACAACATTTAATGTTGATTGTCTTTCTCGATATTTGTGCCCAGCAGTATGGTCGTACGGCTGTACGGACTATACGGAATATACTGCAGAGCCTCCTTGATTTTTGTGCCTCCTGCCTTGAAAAATGTGCTGAAGTTGTTGTACGACTGCTGTATGGATTTCCTCGAAATATGTGCCTCCAAACAGCAGTACCTCTCCTCGATTTTTGTGCCTAGAATCTGCCCAAAAAATTGTGTTGAAGCTATTGTACTGATTCCTTGAAAACTATGCCTCCTTCCTCGAAAAATGTGCCACTCTTGTTGTATAGATTTCTGCCTTGGGAACCGTGCCTCTTTGCTGCTATACGGATTTGCTGAAGTCTCTAGTTGCTGCCCTCCTTCTCCTCACTGCTCAGAAATTTCTCCCTTGCTCTCTTTTCTCTTTTCTCAATCTGCTCATGAAAGAATGAATGATCTTTTCTCTCATTTTCCTCCTTTAACCTAACCCTAAGTGACTTTGGGGAATCCCTAAATCCAATGGCTGAGATAGCTTTAGATCTAGGGCTGAGATTAAATGCTCATTTAAATCTCACTTTCTATTTTTTAATTCACCCCACTTTAATAAAGACCCTCTTAGTCATTTATTTCCAAAGTCACTTTTCACTTTCTAATTTCACATTGACTTTATTAAAGTCACTTTTCACTTTCTAATTTCACATTGACTTTATTAAAGTCACTTTAAAATTAAACTTAGTAACTTTATCACTTAAAGCCACTTTTAAATTAGATTTGACTTTATAACTTATAAAGTCACTTTAGGAGAAAAATCAAATTATTTTTTTAGACACTTTTCCTTAGGCCAAAAATCAAAGCCTTAGGAAACCACCTGTCCTCTGGTAACCAAATTTCAACACTCCCTCTTACCGAGGAAAGTGTTCCTCACCACACCCATCTTGTCTCTGAAGTAGACATGCTTGCCCCGTGGTAAGGCTTTGGTAAGAATATCTACAACTTGCTCATCGGTGGGAATATACTCAAGCTTCACAGCTCCCTTCTGAACATAGTCTATGATGAAATGATATTTGATCCCGATATGCTTTGACCTGTCATGAAATACTGGATTCTCCGTGATTTTAATGCAACTTTGATTATCACAGTAAATCATTGAAGGTCTCAACGACTGACCAAATAAGCCAAACAACATCTTGCGAAACCATATGGCCTCACAACTAGCTAGACTGGCTTCCATGTACTCTGCTTCCGCTGAACTCAATGCTACTGACTGCTGCTTTCGGCTGAACCACGACACCACTGTCGAACCCAACCCAAAACAGCACCATGAAGTGCTCTTCCTATCAGAAGCACAACCTGCCCAATCAGAATCAGTGTAACTTGCCAATCTCACTCCATCTCCCTGCCTATAATCCAAACCATACTCCACTGTCCCCTGCAAGTACTGCAAAATGTGTTTTGCAGCAACCCAGTGCACCCTCCTAGGCTTACACATGAACTGGCTCATCGTGTTGACTGCAAAACATATATCTGGTCTAGTGTTGACCAAATACATCAAGGAACCAATCAACTGTCTATACAATGTGGGATCCACCAACTCGAAATCTGAAGCATGATGCTTCTTCCAGTTGGTGATCATGGGTGTCGACATGGGTCTACAATCCTCCATGTGGAATCTGCCAAGGATGTCCACAATATACTTCCCCTATCCCAAGAAGAAATGTCCCTCCTACCACACCTCCAAACCCAAAAAGTAATGCATCAAGCCAATGTCCTTCATCTCAAACTCCGACGCAAGATCTCTCTTGTAGCCCTCTACGAGTCTCTCTGCACTTGTAATGACCAAGTCATCCACATACAACACCAGAATGAGAGGCTCCTCACCTATCACAATAAAGTATAGGTTCGGATCTGCATCACTCTTTGTGAAACCCATCTCCTGCAAGTACATATCAATCCTGGAGTACCAAGCTCTAGGAGCTTGCTTCAGGCCATAAAGGGCCCTCTTCAGTCTGCACACATGGGACTCCTTCCCATGCACGTCAAAGCCCTGTGGTTGCTCAATGTACACCTCCTCTTGTATGAAGCCATTGAGAAATGCGGTCTTCACATCCATCTGGTGGATCTTCTAACCCATCTCTGCTGCTATCGATATAATGGAGCGAATCGAAGTATATTGAGCCATGGGAGAAAAGGTCTCCTCATAGTCAACCCCCTCTACCTGGGAGAACCCTCTAACTAGAAACCTTGCTTTGAATTTCTCAATGCTGCCATCTGCAGCATGCTTTACCTTGTAAAGCCATCTGGAAGTAACCATGGATTTCCCTCAAGCCTCGGCACCACCTCCCAACCATCATTCTTCATGATAGAAGAATACTCCTCCTGCATGGCCTCTTTCCAGACCTGCTGGCTAGTTGCCTCCTCATAGCTAGAAGGCTCAGAGTCGACGATGTTGGAAACCATTGCCATATAGCTACAGTACCTCTCAGGTGGTCTGGTCTCTCTGACTAGCCTCTTCGGCCCAGCAACAGATGTGGCCTCTCTCAAGGTATCCTAAAGCCACTTGGGCTTCCTCTTCCCTGAGCACAATTCTCCCACCAGAATGAAACTCCTCCTCCTCATCAGGAGCCTGAACTCCTGAATGTTTGTTTGTTGTCCTCTTGCCTAAACCTGAATGTGTAGATGGTGAAGTACTGTGTGAACTGTCCATCAGTGGACTACCTAGTGAACTGCTCTATGGACTGCTCTGCATGCTGCCCGAAGCACCACCCCTTTGACTCTGCGAGCCACTGCTCACTAATGGACCTGACACCGTAAACGATGTACCTCCTGATCCCTTCCCACTGGATCCTTGTGACTGACTCAGCTGCTCCTGAGGGTCTGGCTGATCCAAATACTCTAACTCCTGTGACCTCCTGAAAGCCCTGTCCTCCTCGAACTTCACATCCCGCCTGACAACAACTCTCCTCTATGCAGGAATATAAATCCGAAAGGCTTTCGAGGTCTCACTGTAGCCCACAAAGATACCCTTCTCTGCGGTGGGCTCTAGCTTGGTCCTCTTCTCCTTGGGTACGTAGGAGTATGCAATACACCCAAAGATACAAAAATGACCAAAATCAGGCTTCTTCCCAGAAAAAGCCTCCTCTGGAGTCACATGCCCCAAAGCACGATGCGGACTCCTGTTCTGCAAATAAACAACAGTGTTGTAGGCCTCTGCCCACAAAAACAATGGTAACCCCTAATCATGTAGCATGGCTTTGGCAGCCCCTCTGATGGATCTGTTCTTCCTCTCCACAACCCCGTTCTACTAGGGGTTGTAATGAACTGTGAACTCAATCCTAATGCCTGCCTCCGCACAATAATCAACAAAATCACCAAGGGTGTACTCCCCTCCATTGTCCGACCTCAGGGACTTGATCTTCCGACCTGTCTGAGTCTCCACAAGAGCTTTGAACTCCTGAAACCGCTTGAAGACCTCACTCTTGGTCTTCAAGAAATAAATCCAGGTCTTCCTGGAGTGATCATCAATGAATAAAACATAGTACTCATATCCACTCAAGGAAACATGAGACATCCGACCACTCACATCGGTATGAATCAAGTCAAGTATCCCAGTCGATCTGTTGTCATTGCTGGGAAAAGGGGATTTGGAAAACTTGCCCATCGCACATTCTCTGCATGTATCTAGGTGATCAGCACTGAAATCTGGCACACCTATAGTGATCTCCCGCAATATCCTCAAGGCTCCATGATACATGTGCCCCATCCTGCAGTGCCAAATCTCGCACAGCTCTGAACTGCTAGCTCTGCTGTCGATACTACTGCTCAATGCCAAAAGGGGCTGAAATGCAAACTTGTACACCTTTGCATGGCGTACACCAATCACTCTAGCTTACTCAGCTAGAGCGCCCCTAGGATATATAAGCACCTGTCCTCTACTGAACAATACCTCATACCCTCTGTCCTCCAATGCTGAGACGGATATAAGGTTCTTTCTCATCCCTGGCACATATAGAACATCTAACACCTTCAAGGGAGGTTTGGGTTCCCTATCAAATGCCAATGTCCCCACACCGACTGCTCTAACAATGTTGTCGTCTTCGAGTACTACCTCTATATCAGTGCCACTCTCTGAAAGCTCTGAGAAGTCCTCACAGACTCCTATCATATGACGTGAAGCCCCATTGTCAACATACCAGAAACCTGAAGATGCTCCGCCAGTGGAGGGAAATGCACACTCCCTCTCACCCTCCGTGGCAGGTGATCCTGCACTAGTGGACTCACAAGCAATGAACCCAAGCTCCTGGTCAAAGCTCTCCGAAAAGTCCTCTATCTCTGCTGATGCTGCCATGGTCTTGTTCTTCCCCTTCTTCTTCTTCTTCTTCTTCGGAGACACAACTGCATAGTGTCCCATCCTCTGATAATTCCAACAGTTCACCTTGGAATAGTCCTTTTCCTTGTTCAATTGCTTACCTTTACCTTTGTCTTTGCCCCCACCACCACTTGTGGAAGCTTGCTTCTTTCCCTTGCCTTTCTTGCCTCCTGCTAACAGTGCTACATCCCCATCTTGCTCAACTGGGTTGGCTGCCCCAAGCTGGTTCTATCTGATTTCTTTCGGTATGCAATCATCCCAGAACCTCTCCCAAGTGGGAAGGTTCTCACGTGCAACAATCCCATGAGCAAAGTTTAGCCATGAACTGGGACGACCATTCACTGCAATCCACACCAACTCAGTGGGTGGAACAACCTCTCCAACTGCTACCAACTCATCTCTCACATTAGTGATCTTTGTGAGGTATGCAGCAACACTATCTGTCTTTTCCATCTTAATGGCCTTCAGCTTCTCCCTTAGGACCATTTTTATGTTCGCATTAGTACTCTGGTAGAGATTGGTCAAGGCTGTCCACATCTCATGAGCAAGTCTCTTTCCTCTCACATGGGGAACGACATGGTCTTTAATACCATCCAGAATCAGTCTCTTGCCCTTGTTATTCTTCTTATTAAAGTCTGCCAACTGAACAGGGTCAACAGGCACATTAACAGGGCGCTGTTGGGTACTCACCATTATACCCCAGACTTTTGCCTCCTCAAAGATGCTCTACATTCTTTCCTTCCATACACTGTAGTTGCTATGCCCATCCAACCTATCCTCCACCCTCAAGCCCAAAGACATGTTTGCTGTCCTAATAAACTGAAAATAACACTGTTGTAGTAAAGGTTCTGATTTATGTGTGTAAAATCAGCTTGCTGTAAATTTTGTTCTTGCTATCCCAAACTGCATTTTTCAGCAAACTAGCTCCGATACCATGTAAAAATTTTATGACCCACTCTGGTTTTCAGTTTTTCCTTATTTCTCCCATTAAGTTAAATGCCCATTCCCATAACCATACATTCAACAAGCTGGAAAAATAAATATTTTCTGAAAACATAAATTCTGGAAATTTCACAGTGCTGAAAATGCAGAAATAAAAACTCAAAAAAATAAATTAGCCAAACACAGAAAATTGACACGCTGATTTTTTGTCAATATGACCCTGGAAAAACCCCCTACAACTCTTGGGGAAAACTAGTTCGAAAGCTTCTCTTTATTTCTGAATATAGCTTTTACAGTGAGACAGAAATTACAACAAAAATTCCAGCAACTTAACAAATGTACTTATCTCGATTTCCGTGCTTATACCCTGCCTTGTAAAATGTGTCTAACAGTGAACAGTCAAAACAGAAATTTTTACAGCATTTATTACAGCATTAAATGTCGACTGTCTTTCTCGATATTTGTGCCCAGCAGTACAGCCGTACGGACTATATGGAATGTACAGCAGAGGCTCCTCCTCAATTTTCGGGCCTCCTCCTACCTCGAAAACTATGTTGAAACTGCTGTACAAATTTCCTCGAAATCTGTGCCACCAAACAACAGTACCTCTCCTCGATTTTCGTGCCCTGAATCTGCCTAGAAAACTGTGCTGAAGCTGCTGTATGGATTCCTTGAAAACTGTGCCTCCTTTCTCGAAAAATGTGCCACTCCTGTTGTACAGATTTCTGCCTTGGAACCGTGTCTCTTTGCTGCTGTACGGATTTGCTGAAGTCTCTAGTTGCTGCCCTCCTTCTCCTCACTGCTTAGAAATTTCTCACTTGCTCTTTCTTCTCTTCTTTCAATCTACTCATGAAAGAATGAATGATATTTTCTCTCCTTTTCCTCTTTTAACCTAACCCTAAATGACTTTTGGGGAATCCCTAAATCCAATGGCTGAGATAGCTTTAGATCTAGGGCTGAGATTAAATGCTCATTTAAATCTCACTTTCTATTTTTTAATTCACCCCAATTTAATAAAGACCCTCTTAGTCATTTATTTCCAAAATCACTTTTCACTTTCTAATTTCACATTGACTTTATTGAAATCACTTTAAAATTAGACTTAGTAACTTTATCTCTTAAAGTCACTTTTAAATTAGTTTTGATTTTATAACTTATAAAGTCACTTTAGGAGAAAAATCAAATTCTTTTTTTTGACACTTTTCCCTAGGCCAAAGATCAAAGCCTTAGGGAACCACCTGTCCTCCGATAACCAAATTTCAACAAAGATCTACAAGCCCTAGGAGAGGGCAGTCCTGTGGGCCCAAGATCAATCAAGGAGTCGACTGAAGATGGCTAGATCTAAAGATGAGATGCAGTGCAGGAACAATAGAGAAAGAACAAGTAGTGCAGGAACAAGAGTCCAGTTATGAACAGATTTGGAAGGACATCTTAAGACTGATTGGAGGGCAGTAAGTAGATGTTCATGGAGCCCTATGTGCAGGACTAGTAAAGGAATATCAGCCTGCTAGGAGTGGCAAATTTATTGTGCTCAAATCAGGGGAGAAATAGAAGTCAAGCAAAGACTTACTTGCAAGCAAGTCAAGCAAGCAACGTAATTATGTGATTTTACTTGCTAGTTAATAACAGACTAGAGGATTAAAACAAACAAACTGAAAAAAGGCTTACCTTATGGACAGTTCTAAATGCCGACACTGAACTCATGAAAGAGGGATACGCTTTCACAGGAAATCAAGGAAAAATTACTCTGCTGCAAATAACTTATTATGATGATTGCACTGGCTGTTTGACAGAACTCAGCAACTTACAAGTTGCTATGCTCATTCCCATTCTTATCAGTATCTTGAATCTCATTTGCTGATCTCAATTCTCTATGGAGATCAAAGAGGCAGATATCATGTATATTTAACCCTTACCTCAAAATGATTTTGTGAATCTGACTGTGACATTACCTCAAATTGATGCCTAACACAAACTTTCTAAGAGAATTTGTTCAAGCATACCATCAACTTTTCAAATTTTTATATATAAATAAGAAGCAAATACATTGTATAAAAATATTAACCTTAAAGGGTCGATGTATATCATCCACAGTAATGTACACAAGCGTCTCACTGTCAGCCCATTCCAAAGAACCGTTAGTTCCCATTAACGGACTGCCAATCAATTCTCCGTCTTCTGCATTAATGACATAAACAGTGTAGATTTCATCACCTTTAGTGTCCTCTGCATATGCAATCATCTTGTGATTCGGGCTCACCTGAAAAAGAGCCAAAGTGGGATGGTGAACCAAAATAATCTTCCTATTAGGATAGGAATTGACAAATGTCTATGACAGTAGTACCTTGAAAGATCGAATCTGATAATACTCATGTTTCTCAGCCTCCACATTTTCATCAAATAAAACCTCCTCCACGGGCTCATCAGGTCCTGTCTTCATTACTTCATTAACTGACACAGGCCCTTCACCCCCAACAATAAGCCGTCTACAATGTTGTTTATATTGCTTTCCCTCTAATGTTTTTTTATAGTAAAAATAAGTTCCTTTGCGGAAAGGAACAGTCATATCAGCTTCTTGGATTCGTCCTCTTAACTCGTTATACAGCTCCTCTTGCAATTGTCTTGTATCTGGCAGCAATTTAAAGAATAACAGAGTGCCTTGAATTAAAATGTTACATCGATCAAGCAAAAGTGTGTATGGAAAAAGGAACTAACTATAAGCATACGATATACATTGGTTTTCTATTTAGTTAGAACAAATGTATAGTGTACCGTACCAATGAATATACAAGTGAGGAAGAAAAAAACTTAAATTGTCAGAAACAAAACATGTTGGTTCTTGTCCTCCACTCTGCAAAGTATAAAAGCAAGGCATCAACCTAAGAAGCTAACACATCATAGAGGGGGGCCAGCAGCATGTTTCTCTACTTTAGACATAAAAAAGTAGCAAGATACATTTTCAACATCCTTAACCTTCTCTTTTGATATGGCTATTAAAATCATAGTTATCTAACTGGCAAACTCACATGAATCAA
The DNA here is from genome assembly GCA_034641835.2 of Pinus albicaulis. NCBI lineage: Eukaryota > Viridiplantae > Streptophyta > Pinopsida > Pinales > Pinaceae > Pinus > Pinus albicaulis. The sequence goes on along the minus strand of CM076580.1, from coordinate 243,528,550 downwards.
GCCAAAAAGACAAAAATTCAACAATCTTTACATTCAGCTGAATTATTTGGTTGAAAACTGTTAATTTCTAACCCTAGCAACCTGTTAATTTATTACCTAGCATATTTCCTTGTTGTAACAATTAATTATTATGTAAATATACTGAATAAAAGCATGACTATCATTTCAACATTTATAACAGCAGAAACAACAATCTCACATTTACATGAACACAAAGATTTCTGCCCTTCAAATCAGTTCTTCATTCAAATAACTTCAGGGCTCTTCCTAGGATAATGGCCCACTGAGGAAAATACATACAACAAGAATCTGGAATTATTCCAGCTGATCAATGCGAAAATTCAGGAATCCCGAATCCTACTGCAGCAACTGATATTGTTTCTTATATTTGTTAAATAAATTAAACAAATTATTTACTGTGTGCTACGGCAAATAACGAAACAAATACACTACAGCCTTCACAAAATAAATACTGCGGAAGAAAAATAAACACTAGAAGAATATATGCACACACACAATATGACACCATTATTTTTGGACTAAGTCCCCAGAAAAACCTAACTCGAGAAAACCGGTGCAGCAGCTGAGGATTTGATTATTATGCAGTAGTAAATCTGAGTACAAAACTATGGATGCTTAATCTAGCAATCCAAACAGAGAAATGACTGGCAATAATACTAGTGAGAAATTTTCTCACTTCCACAGGCGATCTGACACTGAACTCGCCTTGATTTGAGCTACTCCTTGCTCCCTCTCCACAGTCATTGCGTTAGCCTACACAGTATTGTGTCCCACAAGCTCGAAACTGCGTCTCCTCTTGCTGTCTCTGCAGCTGTTGTCTGGAAGATTGATCTCCTTTGCCTTTGGACCCTCTGGCTAGCTTTCGGCTCAAAAAATCTACTGCTCCCCAACAAATACAGAATCTCCTCACAAAGCTTTGTGTTGCCTCTCTACAACGTACTCAGCGGAACTGAAAAAACTTCCTAAGACCTTACTATCTCTGCCCCTCTCTCACTGCTTCGAGCTCACTAGCTCTCTCTCCGACAGCTGACAGCTGCTACTCAGGAAATCGATCTACCACTGAAATCGAACTTCTAGTGTGTGTTCTCCAAGCCCCATCAATGACCACGATTAAAATTTAATCGATGGCTAAGATTAACTAGAAATCGATCCATGCACTTTTGTAGAAGATTCTCACAATGACTTAATTAATCATATTTCCTAAGTTTAGACTTGGGAAATATTAAAAAATGACCAATTAATTTAATTAAGTCGTCTCTAGGTGGAATTTCCAAAAATGATTTCTAGGTATTGGAGAATACATGTATTCTAGCCTCTCTACCAAATCTTGTGGCTAGAACACATCTGATGCTACAAAAACTAACACTCCCTCTTAGCGAGGAATGTGTTCTAATACTACAACTGTTGCTACAATTCTCTGCACTATCTATTGTCCAGTTGCTGATGTTTAGCCATACTACAGACCAACTACTACACAACTATGATATGCGTTGCATATGTGTTGTTGCTAACCCTTCTGAACTATTGCCAACACTGCATCTGCATTGCAACTCTGTTGTTGCTGCTACTGCAACAACTGCAACTCCCTCTCATCTGCTACTACTGAGAAATATCCAAGACACAGAACCATCTGTGACCAGTCTGATGCATTTGTCAACTGAGTCCTGACTGCTACTAGTCTCTACAATGTCATTGAATCCTATGCGCTGTTGCTGACTCTACATTGTTCCAACCGCATTACTACCAACTCTGCACTGTGTTGCTCAGTCTCTGACCACTACTAGCTACTACATATGTCACTCTGGCATCTGATTGCATCAACTGCCACTAGTCCATTCTGCTACTGCTGACTATAGGCTCCCGTAGCAGGGTACTAATTCAAGAGGTGGACCTCCTCAAGAATCCTGCCCATCTTGTAGCTCTTTGGGGCAGAGATTGGCAAGGGATTATGCTCCGAGGCCAAGAATACAACAACGGTAGAGAGGCAACATACTAGGCAGCGCAGAGGCCAACCAGAGCTACGTAGTTCAGCCAGAGCGACGCAGAAGGCAGCGCAGAGGCAACAAGAACCCTTCAGGGTGACGCAGGCCGAGTTAGGGCAATGCAGGGCTAGCGTAAGCCCAGAGAGGGTGACACAAGTCCTTCCAGAGCAGCGCAGAGGCTGACGCAGGCCAGAAAGGCTGACGCAAAGGGCCAAGGACAACGTTGAGGTTTCTGGTGGGCCAGAAAGGGCTCGAGTTTTGTAAATCCTGTTTGAGGGTGTGAATCAACCATATTTTCTGTCTCTGAGTGAAAGAGGTATTACTGTTGTGTATTTTCTCTATAGGGCCAACCATGTCTGATGCCCATATATTGTTGTATTCAGATTCTGCATAATAATAAAACCCTCCAAAGCTAGTTGCACCGGTTTTCCCGCATTGGGTTTTCCAGGGACATTTGTCCGAAAAATATGTGTGTCACTTTGTCATGAGTGCGTTATGTTCAGTAAATGATCTGTAAATGTGTAGGTTGCAGTTGTGTTTACTTTGCTGATTTTACTAAATAATTCAGAAAATTAACTTGTAATTTAATTCAAGTAGGAAAAGTAAATCAAGACACTGCAGTAGGATTTCTATGTTTAGAAATTTTCACTGAATGCAACCCTCGCATCGAAGGGACAGCAAGGGCAACGAAAACAAAAGAGAGATGTTTCAAAGGTGAAATGCTTCAGATGTGGTGGTATGGGCTACTTTGCATCACAGTGTCCTTTGAAGAAAAAGAACAAGGATGAGAAGCATGATCCAAAGGTTGCAACCATAAAGATCGAGCAGGATGAGTTTGCCATGAGTGCCCATGCTTCTCCAAGAGAGAAATGAGGCGACATAGAACCGTAAGTTCACCTTGAACTTCAGTTGGGAAGGATCCTTGAGGAGCCCACTTCTTGGATCACAACCTTGCTACGGGTGCCCATAATCAGCAGTAGCAGGATGGAGGAGTTATCAGTGGGAGCCAAGGAGTGATGGAGCAACAGTAGCAATGGGTAGCAGCACCTACTTCTAGAGCAGCACAGAGTAGAGCAACGACATCATAGTGCAGAGTAGCAACAACGCAGTGCACAGTTGTGCAACGTACTGCATCGGAGGGACAACGCAGTAGCTATCAACAGTTAGATCTTCAACACCAAGGTGCATCCACTGAACACTTGTTCAGTTTTGGGTAGTTTTCAGTTGCTTCTCTCAACAGCTGAGTTGCAGTGCAGATGCAGTGTTAGCAGTGGCAATGCTAGCAGCATACAGATGCAACACTTGAGAGGGAGTTGTAGTACAGATTCAGCAGCGGCAGTGGCAGTGTCATGGGAAGCAGTACAGTTGCAGCAACAACACAGTGGTCGGTGGACAGCTTGTCAGACATCAACAACACAGAGGATGCTTCAGGGTCAAAGTAATATGCAACAGGCATGTTGTTAGAGAAATTTCCTCGATAAGAGGGAGTGCTGATTTTTGGTAGCATCGGAAGTGCTCTAACTCTCAAAATTTGTGGAGAGGCTTAAGCACTGGTATTCCAAAGAACCCAGAAACCGTTTGTGAAAATTCCACTTGGAATGTGTTTTATTGTAAAAATTAATTATTTTAATGGGGACCCTAAGTCTAAACTTAGGAAAATTAAATAATTAAAGGGTATTAATAAAAAAAAGTGTGAATGATCTAGAAAAAGCGAAGGTCAAGTCAAGTTATAATCTTAGCCGTTGATTAGAGATATAATCTCGGTCGTTGATGTCTCGACAAGAAGACTATAAAGGAAAGCTTGAGGGTCATTTGGAAATACACATAGAGTGAATCAAGTGATCGAATTCGTCTGACGGAGCAGTGCTTAAACGGAGATCGGATCTAAGTGATTCCAACGCAAAGAGGGGCAGAGATAGCAGTCGGAGAGAGATTTTATCAACCGGAGAATCGTCAGCAGAGAGAGACAGAGAGTGATCTAGAAGCTCTCGCGCAAAGGTTGATGTAGAGTCACAGAGGGCCACGCAGAGGGTCAGAGAGAATCCAAAATTTTACAGAAGAATCAGTTTCAGAAGCTGGGAGCCGGGGTGTGATACCAAGAGGCTGAAGACAGTGATTCCAGGCTGCACATTGATCTTCCAGCTGGGTGATGCAATGCCAAGAGAGGGTGAGGCAGGGACTGCGTAGGGACTGCACAATGGCAGCGCAGGGCCTGCTAGGAGCATCTCATCTAGTGACCGAATCAACCGGGATTTTTCAGTGATTGTGTGAGGTATTCTCACAAATCTTTCTGCCAGTACTCTCTCTGGAACTGAATAACCCTTGAGGTGTTCAGCGATGTATTCAGAAATTGCGACTGCTTAATAACACAAACCCTTAAATCTGCTGCACTGGTTTTACCGCGTTGGGTTTTTCCGGGGACTTCCGTCCAAAATAAAGGTGTCCTATGTGCATGTCTTTCTTTGCTCAGTTTCCTTGTTTCAGAATCGTATTTAATTAAGTGTAGGCTGCTTCAGTAATTTACTTCGATGTTTCATGAAGAAATCTGAAATAACTATGTAATGTAATTTACAAGTAGATGAAGTAGATTCAACTGGTTGTAGTAGGATTCCTAAGATTGTTAGATCTAGGAATTTTCACACGATATATACTTCATTAGAAGGAAGGTATATGTCAAACATCCCAGCTGGAAGAAGATGAGACTAATTGGAGCTAGAAGCAAATGATTGTACAAATTACAGCTCAAGTCTCCAATGGCACTGATAAGCAGTAATCATAACAGTGGAAGGGAATTGAATGAACTATGGAACATGAGAATGGGATACTTACATAATGGAGCACTAAGAATGCTCAGAGAGACTGTGACGAGAGTTTCAGTGCTCAGTACCGAGCAAGATGATGTATGCAGAGGATGCGTACTAGGGAAGTACGCTAAGGAAACTTTTACCAGAAGTGACAGCAGAGCAAGAGGCGTATTGGGATTGGTACACTCAGATATTTGTGGCCCAATGTCCACTAGAGCTCTTAGTGGTGGCAAGTATTTTGTCACCTTTATTGATGATCACTCCAGGAAAACCTAGATCTATTTCTTAAAGACCAAGGATGAGATCTTTCATCGATTCAGAGAGTTTAAGGCTCTCATAGAGAACATGACAGGGAAAAAGATCAAGGTATTACATTCAGATAATGGTGGAGAATATACGGATAAAGAATTCACAGATTTCTGAGCAAAGGAGGGCATCAAAAGAGAGTGTACAACTCCATATAATCCACAACAAAATGGAGTAGCAGAGTGGAAGAATAGAACAATAGTCGGGGCAGCAAAGGCTATGTTATATGACCAGGACTTGCCTAGATTCTTATGGGCAGAGGCATGCAACACAGCGGTGTACATTCAAAACAGAACTCCTCACATAGCATTGGGGAAGAAAATGCTAGAAGGGGTCTTCACAGGGAAAAAGCTGGAAGTAAGTCATCTAAGGATATTCGGGCGTGTGGCTTATGGCCACATTCCAGACGAGAAGCGTAGTAAGTTAGATCAGACTGCAGATAAGGAGTTCCTTGTAGGGTATAGCGAGACCTCAAATTCATACAGGATCTACATTCCTAGCAGTAGGAAAATTGTAGTAAGGCAAGATGTAAATTTCGTGGAAGATAAAGCTTTCAAAAAATCTCGAGAGATACCTACAGGTGATCAACCAAAAGATGTTCCATTAGTCCAACAGCAACAGGGGCAGCAAGGAGGACAAACACGAGGGCAGTCACAAGGATAGAGTACAGTGACTAGTACTAGTATGTTCTCAAGAGTAGGAGATCCAGGTAGTGTTGATTTTTGTAGCTCCGGAAAGTGACTTAAGTGTCAAATTTGGTGAGAAGGCTTAGACACCAGTATTCCAAAGAACCCAGAAACTGTTTGTGGAAATTTGATTCAGTTCATGTTTTATTAAAATAATTAATTATTTTAATGGAGACCCTAAGTCTAAACTTAGGGAAATTAAATAATTAATGGGTATTAATAAAACAGAGTGTGAATCTTCTAAAGAGCAAGGATCAAGTCAAGTTTTAATCTTATCCATTGATTAAACTTCTAATCTGGGTCGCTGATTCTTCAATGAGAAGATTATAAAAGAAGGCAACAAGCGAGATGACGTCTGCATTGGGGAAATATGCCAAGGCAACGTACCCGAGAAGCAGCAATAGGGCTAAGAGTGTGTTGGGATTAATACACTCAGACATCTACGAACCAATGTCCACTAGAGCTCTCAGTGGTGCCGAATATTTTGTCACCTTTATTGATGACCACTCCAGAAAGACTTGGATCTACTTTCTAATGACCAAGGACAAAGTCTTTGATTGATTCAAGGAGTTTAAGGTTCTGGTTGAGAATCTGACAAGAAAGCGGATAAAGACACTGCGATTAAAAAATGGTGGAGAATACATAGATAAAGACTTCACAGAGTTCTGCGCAAGGGAAGGCATCAAAAGAGAGTGGACTGCTCCATATAATCCAGAGCAGAATGCAATCCCAGAAAGGAAGAATAGAAATATTGTCGAGGCTGCAAGGGCAATGCTGTATGATCAAGACATGCCTAAATTCCTGTGGGCTAAAGCTTGTAATACAATTGTATATGTTCAGAACAGGGTTCCTTATAATGCATTGGGTAAGATCACTCCAGAAAGTGTCTTTACTGGTAGGAAGCCAGAGGTAAGCCACTTTAGGAGCTTTGGTAGTGTGGCATACTACCATGTACCCGAAGAAAAGAGGAAGAAATTGGATAGGACTGCTGAAAAGGGGTATCTGGTGGGATACAGTGAAAATGCTAAGGCTTACAGAATCTACATTCCTAGCAGCAGGAAGGTTGTAGTGCGGCGGGATGTAAAGTTCATGGAGGAAAGAGCTTTCAGAAAATCCCGAGAGATGCCTTTAGCAACGCAATCTGAAGATGACCCACTGGTCCAACCACTACAACTAGCTGAGGTTAGACTAAGTGCTTCTCCAAGGCAGAAAGATCCAAGGGATTCATCTCCAGAGGATTTGCAGGAGGGGGAGCAGGTAGAGCCACCCACTACCAGTGATAGGACGAATAGGGAATTACGACAAATTCTGAAGAATACAGAGGAGTTTGTCGAGGCCCCCAGAAATGAGAAGAGGCAGCGTAAGCAACTGGACAAATACCAAACCTTGGTAGCCCAGGTTGGGGAACCCTCTAGTTTTCAGGATGCAGCTCAACATCAGGTATGGGTCGATGCAGTGGTGGAAGAGTGCAGTTCCATCATGACAAATGATGTCTGGGAGGTGGTTCCTAGGCCTCAAAACAGATCAGTTGTGGGATCAAGATGGATCTACAAGATCAAATATGCTGCAGATGGCAGCGTAGAAAAATTCAAAGCCAAGTTTGTGGCAAAGGAGTATGCTCAGAAGGAAGAGATAGACTATGAAGAGACCTTCGCCCTAGTCGCCAAATATACTTCTATTAGATATGTGATATCCCTTGCTGCGTAGATGAGATGGGAGATTCACCAGATGGACGTCAAGATTGCGTTCTTGAATGGGGTGATAGAAGAAGAAGTATATATCAAACAAACAAAGGGCTTTGAGACGCATGAGCAGAAGACTCATGAGTGTAGCCTTAAGAAAGCCTTGTATGGACTTAAGCAAGCCCCTAGAGCTTGGCATGGTCGAATTGATAGCTACTTGCAAAAGATGGGATTCGTCAAGAGTGACGCAGATCCAAATCTCTACTATCTGAGAGTAGGGAATTAGCCTCTGATACTGGTGTTGTACGTAGATGATCTATTCCTAACAGGATCATCTAGGCTCATCAAGGACTATAAGGAGAATTTAGCTAGAGAATTCGACATGAAGGATGTGGGGCTGATGCATTATTTTCTGGGGTTGGAAGTTTGGCAACAGAAGGGTGAGATCTTCCTTGGTCAAGGGAGATATGCTACATAAATCTTGAAGAGGTTCAAGATGGAGGACTATAGACCCATGGCTACACCAATGATCACCATGTGGAAGAAGATTGATACTTCCGAAGATGATGAGCCTAATCCTACCTTGTATAGGCAGCTCATAGGGTCCCTGATGTATCTGGTCAACACGAGGCCAGACATCTGTTATGTCGTCAACACCCTCAGTCAGTTCATGGTGGAACCAAGGAGGGCACATTGGGCAACAACCAAGCATGTTCTCAGATATTTGCAGGGAACAGTCGAGCTTGGATTGAGATACACCTGAGGCAATGACATCAGATTGGGTGGGTTCACTGACGCAGATTGGGTTGGGAGCCTAGTAGATCGGAAAAGTACCAGTGGGTATTGTTTCAATGTTGGATCAGGAATGACCTCTTGGTGCAGCAGGAAACAAAAGTCCATGGCTCTGAGCTCAGCTAAGGAGGAATATATGGCTGCAAGCACTGCTTCGGGCGAGGCCATATGGCTTAGGAAGCTACTTGTGAATCTACTGAACGAAAATATGGAAGCGACCAACATTCTATGTGATAATTAGAGTTGCATCAAGCTCTTTGAAAATCCTGTGTTTCATGATCGATCACAGCACATTGACATCAGGTATCATTTCATCAGATACTGTCCAACGGGGAGCTGTACAATTGCAGTACACTCCGATAGGAGAACAGGTGGCAAACATCCTCACTAAAGCTCTGGGAAAGACAAAGTTTGTCTACTTCAGAGAGAAGATGGGGATGATCAAGACAAGGTTACTTGGAAGCGGGAGCGGGAGCGCGGAGCGGGAGCGGGAGCGCGGAGTGGGAGCGGGAGCGAAGCGTGGAGCGCCATTTTTAAAAGTTTCTGGGTCCGGAGCGTTTTCGGGAGCATTTTTATATATATATATATTTTAATATTTTTTATATTTTTTATATTTTGATGCATATATGTCAAAAAAAACATGTAGAATGATGAATTAGACATAAAAAACACAAAAAAATAGATTGAATCATATAACATCAATCATCTAGAAGTTATAATCTTCATCAACCATGCCCACGAGTTGGAAGCATACAACATATTGACTCTTGAGTCTCTCAAATCATCAATCTGAAGGTTTCAAGCTTTCAAAATTCAATATATAACATTTATCATCATTGATAATTTGATATATAATATTTATCATCATTGATTTCAAATTTCAATATCTAACATTTATCATCATTGATTCATTGATTTCAAAATTCAATATAAATTTATCATCATTGATATATAACATTTATCATCATTGATTCACTGATTTCAAAATTCAATCTATAACATTTATCATCATTGATATTATATAACATTTATCATCATTGATTCATTGATCACCATATAACTTTCATGAAGCATCATATTCATAATTCATAATGACTTGTAAACAGTAAACTTATAAATGCCAACTTCAAAGTTTCACCTTTCAAATTCAAACTTCAAACTTAAATTGTCATTAAATATATGAAATCAGAAAGAGTCAAGTTTCAACCGTTCAACTGTCAACAACAAATAGAAAATAGTAAACAACAAATATATTTTATCTGGCTGGCCCCTTGCCACGCCCACGAGAAATGTCTAATTTTTGTGAGCCACGAGGAAATGTTGGTCTTCTAGTACTCTCAGGAGTACCACGACCACGACTAGAAGGTGGAGGTTGGATCTGCAAAGGAACAATAGTGTGATATCGAGGAGTGGCACTGGCACTGGCACCCGCACTGCTACCAGTAGATGGTGGGACTGGCCCTGTGTGTGGCGATGCTGCTGATGCTTCATCATCATCCCTATAAAGTTCTGCTTCCAATTCTTCCAGATGTAACGTGCCGTCCTCCAAATTATCATCCTCCGGGTTGTTGTCCCAGACTCTGTATGATTGATCCTCATTTGCCCGATCACAGTAATGGCTCAACAACCTCAAGTTATAATGCACATAAACCAAGCTTTCAGCTCGGTTTTCATTCAGCCTGTTTCTTCTCACATTGTGTATAAAGCTGTAGGTGCTCCAACACCTCTCTGCAGAAGAAGTGTTCACAACCTATGAGAGAACTTTTTTAGCCAACTTTGGCAAAAGTCTTATGCCGCCATATGATTCCCACCATGTGAGAGCATCAAATCTGTCCTTGTCTTCCATTGCATGGAAAGAACCAAAGTTAGCAGTGCAACTGAAGTATTTGCCTAATTCAAGGTGCAATCTAGCACACTCTTCCTTGTCAGGTACCAATTTGTCCAATGCCTTCATGTACCCCTCTTGTACCTCTGGATCTGTGTGAGGTTTCACCCTAACCCCACTTCCAGGTGCAGGTTGGCCCAACCAAGATGGAGAGTAATATTTTGGCGTAAGGATATATGCCAAAGCATGTAGTGGAACATTGAGTTTATTCCACCGTGCACACACACAATCATGAATCATAGCATACAAGTTGGGATCATTATCCTTAACAATATCTTTTATTTGCCCCAACATGCTATCCATTTGCTCATAAACCTCTCCAATCACTGGTTTATCAGTATCCGCAAAGCGAATCATGTTATAAATGGGCTTGGTAAAACTCACAATTTCCCTCATACGTGCCCAAAATAGATGGTCAAGGGCGGTCTCCTCCACATGTTCGAAACCTTGCCTGTCAACTATTGTTGCCGCCCTGTCCTTTAATAGCTGCCAGTGTGGGCTTGATACCATTGCGGCCAATGACTCTCTTACCTTCAAAAGGCGCCTGAAGGTGAGGTAATAGCTAGCAAATCTAGTTTTTCCTATTTTCAACAACTCCAATTTGGAGTGAGTATGGAAAAGCCCATGGGTATTGCTATGATTTGTAATAAATTTGATCATTTTTTTTACCTCTCTTGTACAAATCACCAAGCCATTTGAATTGAGGTTGTTTGTTTTTGATGATATCATGCATCAAAAGGTTCATTGTGTGAACCAAACACCCAGACCAAAAAATGTTGGGGTATTTATCCTCAATAATTGCTCCTGCTGCCTTACAGTTAGAAGCATTATCAGTGATGACCTATATGACATTGTATGGCCCAGTCTTTTCAATTATATCAAGTAATGGTTCTGCAATGTTAATGCCGGTTTTGAATTTATCTGAATAATCATAAGCTGCCAAGAAGACTGCACCACTAACCGACATAGCCAAAACATTTATCAATGGTTTTCCTTTTACATTGGTCCATTCATCAGAGACAATGGACAGCCCATGCTCATTCCACAAACTTGTCATTCTAGCCAAAGAATTGTTTATTTTAGCTCTTTCATGATCAAGACCCATGGTTCTGGCCTTGTCATACCCAGGGCTTTTGTATCCTTTGGGGGCATCATTAATGGCAGAAACCATTTCATGCCAATAAGGTGAGCGAAGAACATTGAATGGCACCCCACATGCATATAGAAACCGTTAAACTTTTGAATCCACATCATTCCTACACCCTTCGTCTAGGAAATCGGATATGGTTCTACGCCTTAATCCAGTGCCACTGCTTCCAAAACCACTGGCATGGGTGGAAGTTGAACTTGTTTGTCCATGATGTGTTGGGCCTGAATCAATGAAACCCCTAGATCTTTTAGATGATCTCTGTAGGGCAACCCCCTCTTCCTTCCTATATATCTCTCTCTATGGTGTTGGCACAAAAGCACAAACTTTGATTCCAAGATTTTTAGTTCCATCCCCTGGCATTATCCCACAAAGGTGCCTTCTCAGACGGGTGTATGAACCATGGTATTGTTTATTGCAATGGGGGCAAATAAATTTAGTGGTTCCACCACCTTTCCCTCCTTCCATTCTCTGAACATATTTTCACAAAGGAGTTTGGTCTTGTTTAGTTGGGGAATCTATGTTCTCAGGTTCTCCACTCCCCACTTCCTCCTCAGCATAATCCTCCTCCTCTTCAGGATTTTCTTCAGATCCACCATAACCCTCCTCTTCATCCTCCTCTTCTCCGATTTGCCTCTTTCTTCTAGCACTCTCCAACACCATTATCACAAAGAAAAGAACCAACATGAGGAAAATCCCTAGCCATATAGCCATGATGGAAACAAGTTTCAAGTTTCTAGCCTGCAAAACAAATGGAAAAATGCCAAATGGGAATGGGAAATGCAACATAGGAAAAAAACAATTCATTTTTTAAGTTTTAAATCCAATAAAATGCAACATTCAAGAAAAATTCAAGTTTTCATTTTTAAACAATTTAACAATCTACAAATTCATCCTAGAAAATACTAAATTGGATTAGAAGGCCTACCTCTTTCTTGCAATTCTCCTGTTTCCTTGCTCCTTGCTCTCCTTCCTTGGCACTTGCTCTCCTTCAACTCTTGCTCTCGCTCTCCTTCAACTCTTGCTCTCTCAACTCTTTCTCTCGCTCTCTCAACAGTTAACAAACGATAAAAACTAAAATGAAACCCCCCCCCTTTTAAACAATTCGATTTTTCCCCTAAAAACATTTCCGCGCGGCAGGAAACGTTTTTTTTTTTTCCGGGGAGCGTTCGGGAGCGAATGCTCCCCGAACGCTTCCGACGTTTAAAAAACGCTCTCGAAGCGTTTTTTAAACGTCGGAAGCGCTCAGGGAGTGTTCGCTTCCGAGCGCTTCCTGAAACGCTCCCGAAAAAACAGGGAGCGTTTTAACAGGTTCGGAAACACGCTCCCAAAAACGCTCCCCTCAGGAAGCGTTTTGGGGAGCGCGTTTTCGAGCGTTTCCGAAACGCTCCCGCATAGAGCGCATTTCGGAAACAGGAGCGAAGGGGGTTTGAAGCTTCCCCGCAACCTAGGATCAAGAATCCATTTCAATAGCAGAAATGGACTGATGCAGAATTGAGAGGGAGTTGCAGTACAGATGAGGCAGTGATAGTGGCAGTGTCATGGGCAAAAGTACAGAAGGCAACAACGTAGCAGATGAGGGGCATCAGTAGTGCAGAGGATGGTTCAGGGTCAGAGCAGTATGCAGCAGGAAAATTGCTAGAACACTTTCCTCGCTAAGAGGGAGTGTTGATTTTTGTAGCATCGGAAAGTGATCTAAGTCTCAAATTTGGTAAGGATGCTTAGACACCAGTATTCCAAAGAACCCAAAAACCGTTTGTGGAAATTTCACTCGGTTCATGTTTTATGACCCTAAGTCTAAACTTAGGGAAATTAAATAATTTATGGGTATTGATAAAACAAAGTGTGAATCTTCTAGAGAACGAGGATCAAGTCAATTTTTAATCTTAGCCATTGATTAAACTTCTAATCTGGGCCGTTGATTCTTCAATGAGAAGATTATAAAAGAAGGCTTGAGGGTCATTTGGAAAGTAAGCCGGGAAAGAGGTCAATAACCTGAGGGAAGACGATTCTGAAGGAATCGAATTTGATTTCAGAGGGAGATTTGCAAGGGCAGAGGAAGCAGAGGGCATCAACAGTGTCAGGGCATGAGGGAAGGAGGAAGCAGAGAAGCAGAAAGGTAGCACTCAGGAGCAGCGCAGAGGCCTCACACAGTAGTGACGCAGGCTTACGCTGGCTCTGCGCAGAGAGGTACGCAGGAGGTACATAGAGTGACGTAGGGAGGGCAAGTGAACCCCTGAGGTGTCAGAAATTCTTTGGAAGACTAGAAGAATTATCTCAGGTGTATCTCGAGAAGTTTTCTCAGTTATTTCTGCCAGACCTTCCTTCTAAATATTTCACTGCTGAAGATTAATATATAAATCCTCATCTGCTGCATCAGTTTTCCCACATTGGGTTTTTCTGGGGGCAATTGTCCAAAAATAACTGTCTATGTGACTGATTCTTATGCTTGTATTTTTACTCTTTTGTTCTCTGCATATACTTGAGTGATTAATATAGTAGTGTTTATTTCAAAATTTACTGGAAGAATTCTGTAAATAACTTATTGGAAGAATAAGTAGGAGAAATAAATCTATCACTACAGTAGTCTTTCAGGATTGAAATTTCACAAGTAGTTCTCAGTAGATAGAACAGCAAGAACAGGAGGAGGAATTGTTTAAAGCTCCCACCACCAGTGGTAGAACCAGTAGGGAGGTATGTCAGACACTGAGGGACGTAAAGGAGTTTGTCAGAGCTCCTAGAACCGACAAGAGGCAGTGTAGACTGCCTGACAGTTACCAAGCCTTGGTAGCTCAGGTTGAAGAACCCTCCAATTTTTAGGAAGCCATACAACATCAGGTGTGGGAGGATGCCATGGTAGAATAATACAGCTCTATCATGACTAATGATGCTTGGGAAGTAGTACCTAGACCAGAGGGTAGATCATTTGTAGGTTCAAGATGGATCTACAAGATCAAGTACGTTGCAGACGGCAGTGTAGATAGTACAAGGCTAGATTCATGGCAAAGGGGTATGCACAAAAGGAAGGAATAGACTATGAAGAGACCTTCGCCCCAGTTGCCATATATACCTCTATCTGATCTTTATATCCCTAGTAGCGCAAATGGGATGGGAGATTCACCATATGGACATCAAGACAACATTATTGAAAAGGGTGATAGAAGAAGAGGGGTATATCAAGAAGACTGAAGGCTTTGAGACTCATGATAAGAAAACTCATGTATGCAGATTAAAGAAAGCCCTATACGGGCTCAAGCAGGCACCTAGAGCATGGTATGGTCGAATTGACATCTACTTGCAGCAGATGGGTTTCATCAAGAGTGATGCAGATCCCAATCTCTATTATTTATTGGTGGAGAATGAGCCTCCCATTCTGGTTTTGTATGTGGATGACTTGTTTTTAACAGGATCATCAGGGCTCATAAATGACTGCAAGAGAAACCTTGAAGCAGAATTCGATATGAAGGATATGGGGTTGATGCATTATTTTCTAGGATTGGAAGTATGGCAGAAAAATGGGAAGATCTTCCTTGGGCAAGGGAGATATCCTACAGAGATTCTGAAGATATTTAGAATGGAGGATTGTAGACCTATAGCTACACCTATGATTACCAACTGGAAGAAGATAGATGCATCAGGAGACAAGGAAGTTAACCCCACCTTGTACAGAAAGCTCATTGGGTCGCTCATGCATCTGGTCAACACTAGGCCAGAGATTTGTTTCGCTATCAACACCCTTAGTCAGTTCATGGTAGAGCCAAAAATGCTACATTGGGCAGCAGCTAGGCACATACTTAGATATGTGCATGGAACAGTCAGATATGGATTGAAATACACCCAAGGAGATGACGTCAGACTAAGCGGGTTCACAGAACAAAATTGGGCAGGTAGTTCAGTAGATCGGAAAATACCTCCGGGTACTGCTTCAGTGTTGGATTAGGGATGATCTCTTGGTGCAGCAGGAAGCAGAAGTCAGTAGCATTGAGGTCAGCAAAAGCTGAATATATGGTTGCTAGCACAACTATGTGCAAGGCGATATGGCTTAGAAAACTGCTTGTGAGTTTGTTCAGAAAGAGGATGGAAGCGACCAGGGTTTACTGTGATAATCAGAGCTATATCAAACTCTGTGAGAATCCAGTATTTCATGATAAGTCGAAACACATTGATATCAGATGTCACTTTATTCGGAACTGTGTTCAGTGTGGGGAAGTACAACTACAATATGTTCCCACAGGATATCAGGTAGCAGACGCACTCACTAAGGCTCTAGGAAGAGCTAAGTTCATCTAGTTTAGGGAACATATGGGTATGGTAGAGAATATGTTTCAGTAGCAGATGGATTCTCGATTACAGTAGCAGAGGATGAGAGGGAGTTGCAGTAGTTGGCAGCAATATGCAGGGTCAGCAACAACACAGATGCAACACAAAATTATAGTTGCGAGTAGTTGGTGGGCAATAATTCCAAACATCAGCAACGCAGAGGGAGATGATACAGAGTCAGTGTGATGCTTCAGCAGGTCACATTGCGAGAGCACTTTCCTCGCTAAAAGGGAGTGTTGATTTTTGTAGCACCGGATGTGCTCTAGCCTAAAGAATTTGCAGGGAGGCTAGGACACATGCATTCTCCAAGACCCAAAAATCGTTTCGAGAAATTCCACCTGACGACAATTTAATTAAAATAATTAATTATTTTTAATGGATGCCTAAGTCTAAACTTAGGGAATTAAAATAATTAAAGGGTATTAATTAAACTGGGTCTAAATCCTCTAGAGAAAGACAGAGATTGAGTCAAGATGATTTGAGCCACTGATTAGGATCTAATCTAGGTCATTGAAAGTTCAACGAGAAGATTATAAGAAGGAGCTCGATGGGCACTTGGAGAATACACTAGTCAAATACTCAGTTGCCCAAGCATATCGATTTTCTCACTGGTAGAAGTTCAACATGAGAAAATCAAATCAGAGGGTGAGTTGTAGGTGGGAGAGAGAAGGTATCGACAATGGTCGAGAGTGCAGGAAAAGTCTAGAAGAGGTAGCGCAGAGGAGAGACGCAGATCACCAGCACAGAGCCAGTGACACAGTCACTGCGCAGAGGGTGACACAGTGGGACAAACGTGAGGGTAGCAGGTCCTCTCCGTGGTCAGAAATTCATTGTGGAGCGTGAGAATTTTGTTTGTAAATTTCTCTCAGTGATTCTTCTTTTATTCTGATGTTCATATCTTGTACAGATTTCAAGGGTAGGTTACCAAACTCCTTCCTGTCATCCACCTCATCTGCCATGGGTGCCTTCCCCTTGTTTTCCTACTCTAGAATGAGGTCCTCTTCTGTTGGTTTGATTTCGAGCCTACGCTCTTTGTCCCTGTACCTGTGCTTCCAGTAAGTGATGAACTCTCTATCTTCGGGTGTCATATACTGATTTCTCCACAGGCTGGGCCAAGTCTATGAGATCTGATACCACTGTAATATTCCGAATAGGAAATAAAAAACAATACAAAGCAACATAAACAAAAACTACAACATATAGAGACACACATGAGAAACACTGCAAATAAATCAGAACAAATGAGCCATTTTATTAAATTTCTGAAATGAGGAACATATACAAAGTGTGCTCAGAATGATAGCACCTTGGCCTGCTCAAGGCGGGCTAAAATGATCACTTCCTCCTCTATCATAATCTCTTCTAATGCTCTGCTCTGGGCTGCTCCTCATCTATGTAGTCCTGTTGGAAAATACTGCTGCTAGCTGGAAAGGGATTGCAAGATGGGGCTACTCTGCTGCTGGGAAAATTCTGAAACTCGGACACCGGCTTCTCCTCCAAAACCCCAGAATAACCTGCGAAGGAATTCCGGAAAGGCTGACCCTGGAAATTCACCCTCTAGGGATGGCTACGATCTCCTGCTGGGTACGCTGGCCTCACTGATGGAAACACTGAAAGAAAGGCCTCCAACCCTCTAAAAAACTCAGCTATGGAAGGGTTGATCCCATCACAATATCCCAGGCAGAAATCTCATGAAGTTCTCATCCCCCAGAGCTGCTCTCCTCTGTGACTGCGTAATCCCCTGGATGACTGCGCTGCCCTGGAAGTGACTGCGTAATCCTGTGGCTGAAATGATGATGTTTCTCTCCAAAAACTGGTGGAATGGCTCCTCTCTTGAGCGGGCACTCGAAGTCCCTCGAGGACGAGGTTGGGATCTCTACTCGAAGACACCCTTGTGTTAAACAGCACTACAAACCCAACTAAAAAGCTTGAGCGTACTCTAGTCTTGACAAACAGAAAATTATAAGATGCAAGAATGAATGAGAAAGGTTGCCTTCCTCTCCTTTTATTCTTGTGAACCCCTAAACTCCCTCGGGCCCACCTATGCTGTGTTGTCCCTCTGTGCCACGTTGTCTCTTTCTATGTTGTGCTGCCTCTCCCACGTTGCCACTGCACTGTCATTTGGCCTCATGGGACCCCACTTCATCTTTTAATTAATCTACCCAGTGACTTTAGGAAAGTGCTTTTACTCTAATGTTTTATTCATGGGTCCCCTCACCCCTTTATTTCCTGTTAACTCAGGAAAAGAAAAAATTAATAAAAAATTAATATTCCAATTAGCTATCTGCTAATTGGGAATATTATAGTCCTCCCTGCCAAAATGTTGCTTGTACTCAAGCAACTACAAGGATGGATGCTGCAGGATCTTCTCCCCCTCCCAAGTGGCATCCTCATCTGGAAGGTTCCTCCACCTGATCAGATATTCCTTGACTGTCCTGCTCCTTAGCTGTCTCTCCCGAGTGTCTAGAATGGCTTTTGGTTGCAGCTGCCAGCACCAAATGCCCCTCATCATCTGTAGGCGAGAGCTCCATAGTGGCAGTCACATGTTGTCCCAGAGCTTTCTTCAAGCATGAGACATGGAAGATGTTATGGATCCAGTTCCCTGCTAGTAGCTCTAGCTCATATGCCACCTCACCAACTCGTCTAGTCACCCTGTAAGGCCCATAGAAGCAAGGTTTGAGCTTCTCTGCCCCCTTCTGCTTCAGCGTGGACTATTTGTATGGCTGAAGACGGGGGTAAACCAAGTCATCTACCTCAATTTTTCTCTCTACGTGCCTTCTGTCTGCATACATCTTCTGTTGGTTCTGTGTTGTGGCCAAGTTATCCTTGAGAGCCCTGAGGATGTCTTGGCTCTCTTGGATCCAGTCTTTGGCCCGTGGAACCTTGCTTGCTCCAAACATAACATCAAAAAAAGTTAGAGCATGATATCCATACAAAGCATAAAATGGAGACATACCGATCGACATATGGAATGTCGTGTTGTAGCAATATTCCCCCAAGTGGAGCCAACACAACCACACCTTTTGCTGCCCCGAGACATAGTTTCGCAAGTAGCCCTCCAGCCACTTGCTCACTATCTCTATCTGTCCATCCGTCTATGGGTGATAACTGGTACTAGATGTCAACTCAGTCCCCACCAAACTAAACAACTCTTGCCAAAATCCGCCCATGAACCGACTATCCCTATCACTGACTATGGTCTTTGGGAGACCATGGAGCCTGAAAACATCCCTAAAGAACAACTTGGCTACTTGTGAAGTTGTGTATCGCGCGAAGATGGCGAAAAAATGTGCATACTTTGTCAGTCGATCCATGACTAAAAAGATGCAGTCCTTGCCCTGCACCATGGGCAACCCTGTGATGAAATCCATGGAGATGCTCTCCCATTTCCCCTCTAGAACACGGAGCGGCTGTAGCAAACCTGCGGGATGACTCAACTCCCCTTTGTTCCTCTGGCAAACCTCGCACTCCCTAACATGCCAGAGTACGTCCTCCTTGAGGCCTCTCCATGAGAACCTCTCTCAAATGGCCCTGTAAGTCTTGGTGAACCCCTGATGACCTGAAAGTGGTGAGTCATAGGCTGCATGCGAGATCTTCTCCCTAAGCTGGGAGCTACCTGTCAGATAAATCCTGTCATGGTAGTAGATGACCTCATCCATCACCCGAAACCTGTCATCTGTCACCTGTCCATCCAGCACCTCACAAGCAAAACAGTCCTTGGAATACTCCACTAACAACTGGGCTCTCCAATCTGCATCAAGGCTCATCAAGGACAACGTTGCTGGCCTCCGTGACAAGGCATCCGCCACCACATTGTTCTTCCCCTTGACATACTCAATGTCAAAGTCATATGCCTGGATTTTGTTGACCCACTTCTGTTGCCTCTCCTGCAACTATCTCTGCTCAAGGAAAAACCGGAGGCTGTTGTGGTCAATCCTCACCTGAAATCGTTTACCCACCAAGTACTGTCAAAACTTAGCCAATGCATGCATGATGGCCAACATCTCTTTGTCATATATCGAGTATATTCTCTCATGCGGCAACAGCTTTCGACTCTCGAAAGCAATAGGATGGCCTCCCTGCATCAAAATTGCTCCTACCCCCTCTCCTGAAGCATTACACTCCAACACAAAGGGCTGCGTGAAAGGGGAGCCTAAAAATCATAAGATGCAAGAATGAATGAGAAAGGCTGCCTTCCTCTCCTTTTAAGCTTATGAACCCCTAAACTCCCTCGGGCCCACTTATGTAGCAATGTCCCTCTGTACCACGTTGTCCCTTGCTACGTTGCGCTGCCTCTCCATGCTACCACTGCGTTGCCTGGCCCCACATTGCCACTGCGTTGTCCTAAGTGCCTCCTCTCCTGTGCTGTCACTTGGCCTCATGGGGCCCCACTTCATCTTTTAATTAATTTGCCCAGTTACTTTAGGAGAGTGCTTTTACTCTAATGTTTTATTCATGGCTCCCCTCACCCCTTTATTTCCTGTTAACTTAGGAAAAGCAAAAATTAATCAAAAACTAATATGCCAATTAGCTATCTGCTAATTAGGAATATTACAATTGGAGACATCTTTTTGGGATTGAAAGAAGAGTTTCTTAGTGGAATTTGTAAGTTTATTGTTGGTTTTTCTATATTTTGCATGTGAATGAATTTATGCTAGGGTTTCCAAATGTTCTGTGACTAAATGCAAATTGTTTATTGGAAATCTTGGTAAAATTTTGCAATTAAAATTATTCTTCCTTGAAACCCGTGGAATAAATCCCTGTGTGCATCTTCTATATTCAATTTCTCCCCTCACAAAAAAGATATCTAGGGTTTTACAAGAGAAAATTAATTCCCCCCCTTACTCCAATCAATTTTCATCTTCCTTTAAAATTTTCCTTAAAAACACCATTAACCCTTGTAGGATTAGGCACTAGCTAAAGTTGTGTTTATAAAAACTATCAAAACCTAAATATTTATCCCTTACTACCTCTCCTAGGCTTTTTAAGACAAGCCACTAGGCTTTTTCTAGGGCCGATTTTCCATAGAGTTGAAACTTGAGTTTCAATGGATGCTTATTGATGAAATTCCAAGGATTTCCTTCATAAACCTTTTAAACACAAAATCTAGCATAATTTTCGTAAAACCTCCCTAATTAAGGTTGACATAATCTTTTCCAAGCTCCTTTGTGTCATTAAAACCCTGTTCCTTAACCAAGCTTCAACTTGAAGCCTATCTAAGTGTTCCCCTCTTCATTTGTTGATCTAATTTATTGAGGGAATCCTTTCTTTGACTTGTACATGTCTAGATATTCCTTTTCGTTTCCTATCATTCAACCTTGACTTGTAGTAGTCCTTAGCTAGTCTATGGCTAGAATACTGGCTCCTATGCAAAGAAGATTTGAGTCTATTCTGGCTTTAAGGTATCTTTCCCTAGGCCATTCATATCACCTAGAGCCTTATCCTTATAAGTGAATACAAGAAAGACTCCCTTGTGGTGAAATTTCATTAAACAACATGAGTAAGATTATTGAGGTGGCAGTGGAAATATTTCCTCGTTCTTGCCATAGGTTCTAGCCTCACCTAGTGAGTGCCCTCACATGGATTGCTAGATTTTATGGCAACATAAACAACAAGGGGTTTTTGTGTGAGAAACCTCAAATTGATGTTGAAAACAATATGAGTAAATATTATTGTGAGTAGGTTGTGGAAGAGAAACCAATTGGGCATCTCTGAAAGGAGAAGAAAAAACAAGCAATACAAGTACAATTTCATGCATATGATGTACAAAATGAGGTAGTGGACCCTACATATGTGGAAGAAAGGAAGAAAAGACAAAAGAATAAGGAGAACTTTTTTTGAAGTTGTAGTGGCAATTATATACATGGCAATCATTTTGATGGCTAAGGGTGGGCTTCAAAAGCCTAATGAACAATTTTTTTTTCTTTGACATGTTTGCATCATGTGCGGCTGTAGTCAAAGAAGACAAGATCATATTGAAGATGAAAACTGAAGAAATAAATCATGAAAATACTTTAGTTATATAAAATATATTATTATGTTCGATCAATTTTAAGAAGAAATCAAGTTTCTAGATGAAAACACTAAAGTACAAATGAGAGGTAAAGCGGATATACATCCAGCAAATAGACCTTAGGATCTAGGGGAAAATTATTATTTTGCATATGCACCTGAATTTATTTGGGACTTCAGGCGACAACAATGAAGACTTTGTGGACATGAGTCCATAAAATATTTTCGTTGCAGGAGCATCATTTAAATTTATTTTCCCAATTTGTGACAGGATCTAGAATTTACTAAATTGATCCACCAGAGGGATGAGGTTGTGTCCTTCCTATATCATGTAATATAAAATTTACTAAGCATATAGTTGGAGGAGTTGGGTAGTTTTGGGAATAGTTAGAGATATTTAAGGGACTGGATTTGATATTTTCTAAGAATGGAGGATATGAACCAATCTTCATGGTTCAAGAAATTCCTTATTATTCATATAAATACAATTGTTGTAGAATGAATGGATATGCAGAAATGAGTAATAAAAGTTTATAATAATTCCGAGTGTATGGTTTGCATCATAGTGCAGCACACAAACCGGTTCACGACAAACACGTATTCTGTATTTTTGCTCTTGACAACATGACAGCTCTCAACACCCGTGACCACTTCAAATGGATTGGACACAAACATTGAAATGCACATCAAATAGCCTCAAATAGGTCCGAGAGCTCCATTCCTATACGGATGATCATGTGGAACTAATCAAAATGAAATAAACAAATCCTCCGAATGGGAAATAAAAATGCAGTCAAAGTTTTGTGGAAATGTTTGATGATCAGCTGACATCCCAAGCCATGCGGAGTATGCAGTTGTCTACCAAACATGGAGTTATGTTTATATTGACGTTCACGATAGAAACCTAAAAATAATGATATAAAAATAACACATTGACAAAATGATAAAAATACATAAGCCTATTGACAGAATGACAGAATTGCATATTCTCTTAAAAATAAAAACTCCCCAAGTTTAAGTTCGATCAATAAACACGAATGTTGTTATTACCAGCCATAACTGCGTTGGTATAGACGTTTTCTTGCTGTAAATGGGAGAGAACTTTGGGGTTCGATCTAGAGTCGTCTCTGAGCCAGTAATATTGATCATTTCGGACATCTCCAAACATCTCCATGACATGATCCACTTTCTCCGCAATGGGAGGGGTCGGGATCGTCATATTTGATCTCTGGGAAGCACTTGAATTTGACAGTGCTAGTGTTCTGGACTGAATGCTCGGGAAATCGGGAACCCAAAACGCAAGATGCAGCTCTTCCAATTTGCAGCATCAGATCATTTCAATTTGCTCAAATAGCAATTGACTTTCGGATATATTTACCAAAATAGACGTAGAGTTTGATATGGCATGGACTCTAGAGCGTTGGAAGTTGCATGCACTTTGACATTTTGGTTTGGCATGGTGGTGAATTTGCATGAACTTTGACTCATCAAATTATTATTTTAATAATTTGGAAATGTTACAATGATTTGTTTAAAGCTGTATTTTTTTTAATAAAATATAATATAAGAATGTGGTGGAAAATATTATAAATTCCAGTATTAAATTTTAGATTTTTTTTTTAACAAATTATTAAACACATGAGCAGCCATTTAGTTCAATTTGACCCCTTTAACTTAGTTCTTTCTCCCTTCAATAACTCTACTCAGAAGTGTAGTTCTTATGATTGGAATATGAAGTAGAAGAATGAATGGAACAATGGAAGACCTTTTTACTAAGAATATCCATATTCCAATTGTGAGTGTTTGTTGGGGTGATAATCTAGGACAATTGATGTGTTCACTCAAACCCCGTATTTATCAATTTTGGATCTTAGAATTTCAAATCCATTTATGATGCTCATTTAGCCCTAAAATGTTGCAAAAGACTTTGGATTTCTCCGTTGACCTCTTGTCACATAAGACTCCTTGAGAGCTTTCAAAGGAGCCAAAGAGCACCTCAATCTAAGTTCTCTAGCAAAGTTAGGCTCCTTGTAGGTGGACCAATGGCAACCCGTCAAACATGGAGAAATAATGAAGTGAAAAGGTTGAAATATGTTGAGCACCATCCTGCCTACATGATTTTCATAATATTTCTATATGTAGGAAACACAATGCTCATGTTGCCAAGTGAAGGAGATCAAGAAAGAAATATAATGAAATCATACATATAAAGATGTTATTGTTAATGCCATCGTCATTGAAAAGTCATTGTGTAGGTTGATGTGCAAGGTGGAGAATACTTATGACTATTGTGAGGGGCAAGCTATCACATCCCACACACTGCCACATCAAGTTGATCCAAAAACCATATCTACCTGATAACGCAAATATGACTTGAGAGATGGAACAATCACTTCTTGTATCCTCCATTCTCAAGCACTTTCCCATTCCATCAATAACTCGAACATAGACCTTTTGAGGCACAATTAGTTTCTCTTCCCCCACATCCCCCCCTCACCTTCCTTCACTGTCCCATTTTCTCCTCCACTAAACTTGCCATTGATTATATTTACACATGAGACAATCCCACCCATTATCGATAGAGTAACCATTTAGTTAACTTTGACCTCTTTACCTTAGTTCCTTCTCCCTTCATCCACTTGTAATGAGCGTGGTTATTCTCCATGTGAACATAAAGATTGGATTGTGAAGTGGAAGAATGAATGGGATAGTATACGACTCGCTTCTTGAGGATATCCATAATGCAACTATGAGTGTCTACTAGGTGATCATCTAAGAAAATTGGAGCATTCAGCAAACATCGTGTTTGTCTATTTTGGATCATAAAATTTTGAAACCATTTTTTAGCATTTCCCATGGTCTTCTGGTCCTAAAACATTATGGAAGCCTCAAATATCTTCCTTGGGCCTCTCATTGCATAGGAAGCCTCTAGATATTTTAAGTGAGTTAAAGAGAACCCCATTTTGATTTCTCTACCAAAAGTTACATCCTCCAGAGATGGACCAACAATAACCGTTCAAATGTGGAGAAGGAATAAAATGAGGAGGTACAAGTGTGTTAAATTCTATATATTGTTGTAATATTCCTACAAAGAGGGAAAATAATGCTCACACTGTCAAGTGAATAGGATAAGAGAAAGTAGGAGAGAAAAGAATGAAAAAGTGAGAGAAAGTAAAATCTATAAAAAAGAAGAAGAAAATAAATAGAGTGAAAATGTACCTGCAAAGATCTCATTATTGTTTCTTGTTTCCACAAAAGTTAGCAGGCCATGTGAGGGTGTTCACAAGGTGGGGGATAGACCCTATGGCAACAATGGGGTAGGATTTTCATTGTCACCTCATCAATTGTCCTCTTGTTGTTTGGTGAAGTTTCACCACAAGGGAGGCTTCCCTATATTCACCTATAAGGATATTCTAACTAGAAGACTTTAGGTGATACAAATGGGCTTGGGAAAGATACCTTAATGATAGAATAAGTTCAAATCCTCCAAGTTATAAAGAAGCAAATATACTTACCCTAGATAAACAAGGACCACTAAAAGCTAGGGCTTATTGATGTGAAAAATATAGTACCTAGACATGTAGGATTTATAGAAAGGGTTTACTTAATGATTAAATCAACAAAGTAGCAAGGTGAACCCTATAATAGGATTCTGTTTGAAGTTTGGCTAGGGTTTAGGGTATCTAGGGAAAAAAGTGTTTAGGACGATGACATCATCCCTAATTAGGGAGGATTCACCACAATAAATACTAGGTTTTGCATTTGATAGGTTTAAGGGGGAAAGTACTAGATTTTCATCCACAATCATCCATCAAAAATTACCCTACAAGCAATTTGGCCCTATAAAAGCCCTAACAACTTGCCTTAAAAATCTTAGCAGAGAATAAATAAGGAAAAATATTTTACTTTTAATGATTTTGATCAACAAAAATTTGTCCAGTGCCTATTCTAACTTGGGTGAATGGAGTTTTAGGGTGAATTCTTAAAGGAAGATGAAAATAGTTTGGAGTAAGGGGGAAATGAAAATTTTCCACTTCTAAAAACATAACTATCCTTTTTGTGAGGGGAAAAATTAAATATAGACTATAGGTTTCATGGAAGAATAGTTATGGAACATTTAAAAACCCTAGGAATAATTGATTAACACATCAAATATAGAAAAACCAATGATAAACTTACAAATTCATTGGGGAAAAGCCTTATTTCAATCCCAAGGAGATGTTTCCAAAGAAAATTTCAACATTCAATAGAGATGCTCCACAAAATCATTTTTTTACTGAGTATATAAATTGAAAAGGAAATTCAGACTCTCTCAAAGGAGACCAAATTCACATATATGATGATGAATAAATTAAGTGGAGGGATACTCTATTTATATGATGCCTATCCCTTCATTTAAAAAAATACTAGCCCACAAGCCCTAAAACAAGTTTGAATTTGAGTGTTTGACAAAACAAGGAGTTACAAGCCAACCCCATAGCTCAAATCAATTAAATAAGGCCATAAATTCCCACAAGTGTGGGTCAATATCCTCTAAAATCATGGCTTCGTGCCCTTTTTGGGCCATAAAAGGTACAAGAAGGTATCATGTGGGATAATGAGATGTCCTGTTATCATAATTAGCTCCTCAAGAAGTGTCTCAATGTGCCTCCATGCCCAAAAACCATGCTTGAGGTGCCTTACCTTCCCCTCTTAAACAATAGATGGGTGATGTGGCACTATCTCTCTCTAGCGTTGGAGCTCCAAGTGTGAGTACAAGTCCTCCCTTTTCATCTTTGGGATGATCGTCGTCATCTAGACTCCAGATCAAAAAATGCCCATTAAATAGTGTCAAGGCTAGGCTAGGAATATGTTGGGACCGCTAAGTGCAACATCAGGTAAATCCAACACCAAGCAAGAGGACCCAACGTTTCAACATCCAAGGGGTGCTATAAGGTTTCAATAATAATTTGGAATTATCAAAAAGCCCAATGCTCTGCTCTGGAGGGTCAACTCTGTATTTGCAAGGTCATCGCTACTTTCAAGAGGGTGCAAAATGGTTTGGGCATGTTGTGTAGTGGATTGTTGTGATGTGACCTCAAAGGCTATTGTTGTTGTGTGAGGAACCACCTGGAAAAACCATCACAATATCAAGTGAAAGACACCAATCATTAGGGACAATGACCATAGATGCATCACAATGGACCATACTTAATTATTAAAAGCATAATAACACTTCGAATGAGATCACTTAAAAATATCTAACTAGACTAAGTCCACAAAATTTTTCCCTATTTTTGTTAGGGATGGCTACATGTTCAACTTTATTAGTTGTTTCCAACCCTTAAGGGGAGGTGACATGTTGTAGGGAAACCCTTCAATCCATAGGCACTTTTGATAATAGTGGCACAAAGGAGAAAAATTTCAAGGAAAGGGGCAACTCATAACTCTCTCTCTAAGCATCGAATTAGAAATATGTAAAAAGTGGCTGAAAGTAGACGGAATTTCGTTTCCTTTTTATCAATTTGAGAGCTAAAAGAGGTAAATGTGACACATGGCACATAGTACAAGTTCGCTCTACTGAACCAATCCATAATTAGGTCATTGTGGAAGATTGGGCATAACTTTGCCTTGAAGAATCCAAATCAGGTTGGACCTATGGCATTGGAAAGAAGATTCAAAGGGATACTAAAGGACTAAAGATAAAATCTCGGGGATCAGAAATTACAGAGATACATCAATTTCAATATCAAGCTCCTCAAAAGCAAGAAAAAAGATGTGTATTTTGTTTTTAAAAATTGCATAAGTCTTGTTTGAAAAATCAGTTTGAAGTGATTCCAAGGAATATTGAAGCTTAAATATCAGTATTGGGTTCTAAAATGGCCTCTAAAAAGAATTCAACACCCATTAAGCCCTCGGAAGTCTCTACTATTACTCATGAAGGGGAATAAGTGCAACATGATATATCAAAATTACAAGACCAAGTGCAACAAATTTTGTTCTCACAAAGAGTAACAAAAAATGAAATGGAAGCTAATATGGATGGTTTGAAGAAATGTGTGGAAGCTAAGATGGATGGTTTGAACAAAGGCATGGAAGCTAAGATGGGTGGTTTGAAGAATGTCATGGAAGCTAAGATGGATGGCATGGAAGTTAAGATCAATGAAAAAATGAAAGGCAACATGGAAGACATGAAGAATGATCTAAAATCAGACATGGAAGGTTTGAAGGAAGCTTTTACAAAGTTGATACAATAAATGATTCCTAATGGCGAAAAGGTAGTAGAGGAAACTCATGATGAGAACAAAATAAATGATAATCTTGATTTCATAAACTCTAATGTTGGATTAAATACCCACTATATTCCAAAGATCGATATGAGGAAATTTGATGGCAAGGATCCTGTAACATGGATACTACAGATAGAGCAATATTTTAATCTCCATAATGTGCAAAACACACAAAAGGTACGCATTGTAACTTTATATTTAAAACAAAATACATTTGTATGGCATCGATGGCTTTGCTCTCGTAAAAAACTTGTCACTTGGTCTATTTTTACGGAGGAAATGATAGCACATTATGAGGATAAAAAGAGCAACACCTTCTTTAGCCAATTGATAAATATAAATCAAAAGGGTTCAATGGTGGAGCACATTGAGGACTTCCAAAAATTGAATATAAGGGTAACCGATATTCTAGACGAACACAGGATTGATGTCTTCATAGGGACTTTAAAGGATAACATCCAACAAGAGGTTTGCCTTTAGGAACTCGATTCATTGGAGAAGGCATTCAGGTTGGCAAGAAAAAATGAAAGTAAAATTATGGCAACAAGGAAGCCTACCACTCACATCTATAAAGATGGAAGTGTTGCTACTCCTAGACTTCCACAACCTACAAGGTTGAAACCACAACAATTGGAAGAAAAAAGAGAAAAAGGGATTTGGTAAAATTGTGATAGCAAATACTCTAAAGGTCAGAAGTGTGCTAAGAATAAATTATTTTACATAGATTGTGAAGAGGAGGAAGAAAATGAACAAGAAACTTCAAAAGAAGAGGATATACGCCAGGAACCAAACCTAGAGAAAGAATAAATGAGTCCGACCATATCCTGTAATGCATTAGCATGAATTACCACTCCTCAAACTCTCAAGATAGAAGGACATATCAAGAAGAAAAATGTAATAGTGTTGATTGATTCAGGTAGTACCCATAATTTTAATCATTGTAAGGTAGCCAAGGAATTGAATTGCTTCCTATACCCAGCACCAGAGTGTCAAGTGATGGTTGCAAATGATGTAACTATAAATTTCTCTGGAAAGTGCCATAATATCAAGCTAACCATGAGGGAATATGTATTGAATAGTCCAATGCTTTCCATTCCAATGGGAGGTGCTGATGTTGTACTAGGAGTACAATGGTTACAATCTTTGCGAACAGTAGCTTTTAATTTTCAAGAACTTTTCTTGAAAAAAAATCGGAAGGAAAGGAAGTTGAATTACAGGGTATCGTAGGGAAGTAGGGAAAGTTAATAAGCTCTAATGTCAAGACAAAGCTTCTGAAGAAAGAACAACGAGGCGTAATTGCACAATTATGCTCACTAGAAGTTCCAACATCAAAATCATCTATTTATCCAGATCTCCAAAAAGTCTTGGACAATCATTCCAAGGTGTTTTAAAATCCCAAAGGACTCCCATCTATTCATGATCATGATCACGCTATTCATTTGATTCTAGGAAGTGTTCCTCCAAACATTAGGCCTTACAGATACCCTTATGTCTAAAAGAGCGAAATTGAACGCATGATTGCAGAAATGTTAGAGGCTGGTATAATTCAACCTAGTCAAAGTTCTTTCTATGCTCCAGTAGTATTGGTGCACAATAAGGATGGATCATGGCGCATGTGTCTGGATTATAGGGATATCAATAAGCTCACTATTAAAGATAAATTTCCATTTTTGTGATTGATGAATTATTGGATGAATTACATGGAGCAATTTATTTTACCAAGTTGGATCTACGTTCAGGATATCATCAAATTAGAATGAAGACTGAAGATATTCCGAAAACAACATTTCGAACACATGAGGGTCATTATGAATTTTTGGTCATGCCTTTTGGCCTTACCAATGCTCCTTCTACATTTCAAGGGTTGATGAATTCCATTTTCAAACCCTTCCTTAGAAATTTTTTGTTAGTATTTTTTGATGATATATTAATCTACAACAGATCTTGGAATGATCATGCTCAACATGTTGAAAGGGTGCTCAAACTATTGGAGGAGAAACTATTATATGAAAAAACCTCCAAATTTTTCTTTGGAGTACAAGAGGTGGAATATCTGGGCCATATTGTATTACAGGAGGGTGTTAAGATAGACCCTAGCAAAATTAAAGTCATTAAGGAATAAGGATTTCTTGTTTTAACATGGTATTATCGTAATTTTGTTAAGAATTATGGGAGAATAGCAACACCTCTAACAACATTATTGAAGAAAGATGCATTTTAATGGACTCCTGAAGCAACTAAGGCCTTTGAACATCTTAAAGAGGCAATGTGCCAAGCACCGGTCTTAGCTATGCCAGACTTCACAAAAACCTTTATTATGGAATATGATGCCTCAGAAAATGGAATTGGTGTTGTTTTAATGCAAGAAGGAAGACCCATTGCTTTTGAAAGTCGTCCAATCAAAGGAAAGTATTTACAACAATATATTTATGAGAAGGAAATGTTGGCAACACTACATGCACTAAAGAAATGGCGACCTTACCTAATGGGAAGACACTTCAAGGTAAAAACTGATCATGATAGTATTAAATAATTTTTGGAACAAAGACTATCTTCCGAAGAGCAACAAAAATGGGTCACAAAGATGTTGGGTTATGACTTTGAAATCATCTACAAAAAAGGAAAGCTAAATGTTGTTGCAGATGCACTCTCAAGAAAGGATGAGGAGGTGGAAGCATTTCTTTGTGTCATTTCAATTATCCGACCAGATTGGATAACTGAAGCAAGGGAGGAATGGAAGAATGATGAAGAAGTGTGGACACTCATTCAAAATTTGTAGCAATATCCCAGTAAATATGATACATTTAGTTGGAAAAATGATTGCTTATGGTACAAAGATCGCTTATATATTTGTAGGAATTCCCAACTAAAACAAATTCTTTTGGAATTACACACCTCTCCCTTAGGAGGACACTCAGGATTTTTAAAAACTTACCATAGGGTGAAGAAAGAATTTTTTTTGGATGGCCTTAGATCTGATATTAAAACGTTTGTGGCAGAATGTTTGGTTTGTCAGCAAAACAAAGTTGAGACAATTAAGACCCCGGGTCTGCTACAACATTTATCCAGTCCAAGTCAACATTGGGAGGAGGTTTCAATGGATTTTATCACAGGCTTACCTAAATCTTAAGGAAAGAGTATCATCATGGTGGTAGTTGATAGACTTACCAAGTATGCACACTTTTGTGCATTATATCATCCATTTAAATCAAGTACATTTGCTACTGCATTTATAGAAACAATTCAAAAGCTAGATTATTGTAAGCGATAGAGATTCCATTTTCACTAAAAAAATTGGGCAGAATTATTTTCTTGTTTGGGTACTCAACTAGCTCATAGCTCATCTTATTATCCTCAATCTGATGGGAAAACTAAGATAGCAAACAAATGTTTGGAAGCCTAATATATTCGTTGCTTTATATCTGATAAACAAACACAATGGATCAAGTGGTTACCTTTGGCTGAACGGTGGTATATCACTTCCTTCCATAGTGCAACAAAAATGACCCCATTTATGGCACTTTATGGATATCATACACCGTCCATCACATCATCTTTAAGAGAAAATTTTATGGTTCAAGCAATGGAATATCACATCAAGCATCAACAACAAGTTCTCCAACTCTTAAAGGATAACCTAAATTTGACACAAAATCGAATGAAACAACAAACAAATCAACATCAGAATGAGAGAAGTTTTGATGTAGGAGACTGGGTATTTTTACGGCTACAACCATACAAACAAATGTCCCTCAAGCAAGTTAAGAAGGATAATAAATTATCGCCAAAGTATTATGGTCCTTACAAGGTGTTGCAAAAGATTGGTACTATGGAATACAAATTGGAGCTTCTTGCTTCTTCCCGTGTGCACCCAGTTTTCCATGTTTCATGCTTAAAGAAGGTTATAGGTGACAAACTTCCAGTTCAAACAATATTGCAAGAACTTGATGAGGAAGGAAAAATCATATTGGAACCTGAAGCAGTCACGGAAACAAGAACTCCACAACTACAAAATCGATCAATTTCAGAGTATCTCATCAAGTGGAAGAACTTACCCACTGAAGATTTCACATGGGAGGATGATAATTTTATATAGAAGCATCCAGAACTACTCAAGCCTTGAGGACAACACATTTTTGAAGGAGAGGGGCATGTTAGGTCCCTATATTACTAGTGTAGTCCCTTATTGTTGTTAGTGTAGCCCCCTTATTGTTATTGTTGTACCCTTCATTAGGGGAATTTTGAGGTCTAAAATGGGCCTCCTAAGGAAAATGTACAATCAAAATTCACTTTATGAGAACCAATCACATTTTAGGGGATGACATCATCCCTAATGGTTGAGTTGGCATTGCTTGAGTTAAAGGTACTTACTTGACACATTCTTAATGGTGGATAAAAACACATGGTTAACCATGGTAGTGCTCTAAGTACTTTTAAAGTCAAAGTTAAATACTCATAATAAATGTCATTTCACACTTTTTTAATAAAAATATATTCTTTTCATTTCATATTTCTTGAAAGAAACAATGCATATCCCTATACATTTATTATATTATATTATGTTATATTATTTTTATATAGTATATTAATTACATGTTATTATACAATTTAAATAATATAAATTTTAATTAATAGCATATAATATAATTAAGAATTTATAAATTTATATTTATATTTTATTTTAAGTTATTTAAGTACAAAGGTCAAATGCATTAATTGTTCAATGATAATGACTTTTTCTTGAAAAACTCATTCTTATTTATAGTCACATCAATACAATTTTTTTATTAATTTTATTCTGGTACAACTTTTGAATTGAATTTAACTATGGTTACATGGACTGTAATGCAAAAAGTGAATTGAAAATTCATAAATATTATTTTATTGATTTAGCTATTATTTAATTATTTCCTTAGGAGGCCCATTTTAGACCTCAAAATTCCCCTAATGGTAGTCCCCATATTGTTATTATTGTGCCCCATAAAGCCCACTATTGTTATTGTGACCCCATGGACTCCTATATATAGAAAGGAGGTTTTTTCATTTGTATCATCCAAGAATCATTCATTTATGTAATGTAAAGGAGGTTGCCCCCTCAAAGAGGCTGATTTCTAAGTTGTTGATATCTCTTTTCTTCTATTTTGTGAGCTGGTTTCATAACACCAACTCAGGGGTATGTGCTCATTGTATAGCACATGATTCATATGCTCGAAGGGAAAGTGCATGAGAACACCAACAATTGCAACTTGTTGATAACATGTGAGTAGGGTGTTGATCTTCACTCTTGTGCTAATAGGATAGAAAAAATAATAATACTTGAAAGAAATTTTAGCTAAATGTAGTCTAATCTACTATGCACACACATCAACATGAATAATGAATAAGTAGGATGCACACATAATAATGTAAGCACACAAATGAAATGTAATGATATAAAAGTAAATGTATCAAGTTCCACTAACTAAGGTGAGGTCTCTGTCTTCCAAAGGCTCACCATCAAGATTTTAAAGATAAAATGAACCTACCCATACTTTGCTATGGACCTTAAAAGGATATGGGTTTTCATCAACAAAGAGAATATCATCAAATTTGAAACCCTTGGCTTGATTTTGCACCCATTGCTAATTTTTGACATTTTGGTATGTTTTGTTTCTTATTCTCACTTGCATGCATTTTTTTCAATTGACGAAAAATTTTCTCGAAATTGAATCAACTTGTTTGAGTCTTTCAAGGACTTTTGGTTCAAAGTGTTTCCATTCCACTTATAGGTTTGGGGGAGATGTATTAGGCTAGGCTCTACCAGGGTGATGGGAGAATGGGAAATCTTCTACATCTTCAACATGCTCAAGTATTTGTAGCTATCTATAGAATATAAATGATTTCCCATCAATGACGAGTATGATAGCATATGAAAAATCCATCTATAATTTCCCACCTATAAAGGAACACCACTTCCTAAAAAAATTAATACCCCGAGCATCTTGAACATCAATGATTATGTAATGTTAGATTATTTACCACTATGGATAATAGGAACGGTTCATGCCCTCCATTTCTTCAATTATTATATATATTTTAAAGTATCACAGGAGAGTCCTTAGACTCTTTTTTGTGCTTAAGTATCTTTCTAAATTTCCTTGTTTTGGGTTCAAGTTTAGTCAACTCCAAAAGAGGTAGCGATGCGTTTCCTTTTGAAAAAACACTCCCCAATTCTACATCCAAAAAATTTCTATCATTGGAGTTAGATTTATTTGGTTTTGGGATATTCTTAGGAGTTATAGGTGGCCCGACACTCTTTTAAGATATTACTATTTCTCCTACTTGCTTGAGGGTGAATTTCCTCACTATTATTTCTAAAGGAATGCAACCCTTTAAACCTACATCCTCATTCAACAACATTCATTATCTCATCACCATCATGACTAAGTTCTTCACTAGTATCTTCATGATATTATTGAGAAAGGGGGAATGATTCATTAACAAGGAAATGAATGGAGAATGACCATTGATCATATTTAAGTGCTCCAAATTTTTCTCTTCTCTCACTCAGTTATAAGGGAACCCCTCTTAACTATGGAACTCCTTACATGCTTGACACCAAGAAAACCCTTCTTGGAAAATCACATTAGTTGGAGAAATAGTATTAGGCACATTCTATTGTGAGGTATTCTTACAATTGTAAGGATTTCTCTTAGGAGGCCTCTCATTATTAAGTTGTGGTTGGGGAGGGAATTTTTGTTTAGATCCTATTTTACTTTCAAGGATTGAAATCTTATTCATCATGGCCATATATACTTGCATCAATTTTTTTAGTAAGAGCTTGAAGGGCGATGTCAATTTGGGAACTTCACTTTGCCTTTGGATATGAAAGCATATCAATCTTTAAAGAGCTTAGATTATGTTCAATCTTAACAATTAAGGTTTAAGCTTCATCTATGCTTTGAGGTCCTTTATCTTTTAATTCACAAGCTATGTGTCACAAATAATCTTCTACGAATTGGTCAAGGATATTTTGATCAGTTGTTTTATATAGGAGATGAACTCCTTTAAAAAATTTGTCAAACTATTACGTAAACTCCTGAACACTTTCATTTTCAATGTTTTCAGCTCCCTATAACTTAGCCAAGAGATTCATGCATTCTTTGATTGTACCCCATGTTTTGTAAAATTCTTGATGGAAATGGTCCCACTTTTTATGACTCCCTACGAGTAAATCTAGGTACCAATCCCTAGCATGTCCTTGTAAGGACAAGTAAAACAACATCATAACATTGTATTCCTCTTCTATAAACTTTACACTCACATCCTAGTAAAATTTATGCATATGTTTTTTAGTTGTAATATCATTAATACCATTGAAGTTGGGTAGCCATTCCTCATATTTAGTAGGTAATTTATGAGGAGAATCAGGGAACCCACTTACATCCAATGATTGAATGTTGCACTAATTCATGGCCTAGCGAAGGTGTCAGCGGTGGATAAAGTGTCGAAGAGGTGCCTAACCATGAGATATTTGAGAACTTTAGGGGAAGTGGAATTAGTATTCATATTGCAGGTAGTTCTTTTCTTCCTTGGAGCTATGGCTTCATCGGATGAGCTACTAGGGTAAATAGTTGTTTTAAATTTTGGAGTTGCCAGGTGAGAATATATGTTGTTGTTTCAAATTTATTCTCACCAATATTCTATGGAAGCTTAAAATTTATATTTTGAGGAAGTTGACTGAATTCCTCCTTAGCAACGACACCAAGGATGTTGCCACAAAATCAAGCAAGATTTATGAGGGGATTGAGAAGGCGAAGGCTAGACCCTATGGAAATAATAAGGAAGGATTACCATTGTCACCTTAGCAATCTTCCTCCTACTATTTATTGCATTTTAACCACAAGGGAGGCTTCCTAGTATTCACATATAAGGATATTGTAATTAGAGGGCTTCGAGTGATATAAATGGGCTATGGAAAGATACCTTAATGATAGAATAGGCCTAGATCCTCTTTATAAAGCAACAAGTATACTAACCCTACACTAGATAAGGACCACTAATGGTTAGGGCTTATTGATTTGCAAAAATAAAGGAGTACCTAGTGTTGTAGGAGTTAGGGAAAGGTTTTAATTAGTGATTGGATCAATAAAGAAATGAGTTAAACCCTCTAATAGGTTTCAAGTAGAAGCTTGGCTAGGGTTTAGGGTATCTAGGACATAGAATTATTTAGGAGGGTGATGTCAACCATATTTAGGGAGGATTCACCACAAAAAATGCTAGATTTTGCATTTGAGTGCTTTAAAGAGGCAAACCCTAGATTTTCATCCTCAAACATCCATCCAAAATTACCCTACAGGAAATTAGGCCCTATAAAAGCCCTAACGACTTAGCTTAAAAATCCTAGGTGAGAATAAATAAGGAAAAGTATTTTAGTTTTAAAGATTTTTTATCAACACAGGACCTGGCTACTACTTATTCTAACTTGGGCAAAGGGAGTTTTAGGGAAAAACCTTAAGGGATGATGAAAATTGTTTCGAGTAAGGGGGGGAAGACAATTTTACAATTGTAAAACCCTAAATATCTTCTTTGTAAGGGGATAAATTAAATATAGAAGATGCAACCTAAGATTTCTTCTATAGGTTTAATGAAAGAATAATTTTAGCATGCAAAAGTTTAACAAGATCTCTAATAGGAAATATGCATTTAGTCATGGAAAATTTAGAAACCCGAAGGATAATTAATTCACATGTAAAATATAGAAAAATCAAGAATACACTTATAAATTCTTCCAGGAAAGCCTTATTTCAATCCCAAAAAGATGCCTCCAAAGCAATAATCAATCTTCAATAGTAATATGCTCCAAAAAAATCACATTTTCACCAAGTATATAAGTAGACAAGGCAATTGAAACACTCTTTAAGGAGGTTGAATTCACATGTGTGATGATGAACAAATGAATTGGAGGGATCATCTATTTATATGAGTTTTATCCCTTCACTTTTAAAAAATTGTTAGCATAAACAACCTAAAACAAGTTTTTCTTTGAGTGTTTGATGAGAAAAGTGGTTACAAGCCAACCCCATAGTTCAAGTCAAAATAATGCCATAAATGCCCATAAATGTGGGTCAATGTCCTCTAAAATCATGATGTCACATCTTTTTTGGGCCATAAAATGGTACAAATGGTATCATATGGGCTAATGAGATGTCCCATCATCATAATCAACTCCAAGCCTTGAGAGGAGACTTCAAGAAGTTCCCTATAATTTTTAATATACATATGTTTCTTTTATATATTTAACTTTTATATATTATTGAAACATTACACTTCTATTATAATTGTTTATAAATATATACGTTTATATAATTTAAGTGTGTATGGTATCTATAAAAATTTAACATATATATACTCAAAAATAATAAATGACAACAAAATTTAAAGATTAAAATATTTTTTAATACACATATTTCTTTTATTTATTTAACTTTTATATTTTATAGAAACATTACACTTATATTATAATTGTTTATAAATATATAAATTTATATAATTTAAACATGTATGGTATAAATAAAAAAATTATATATATATGTAAAATTTATATTTTATTAAAATATTACACTTTTATTATAACTATTTATAAATAATTTATACAATTAAAGTTTTTATGGTATAAATAAATAATTAACATATATATATATATATATATATATATATATATATATATATAATATATATATATATATATATATTCAAAAAATAAATGACAACCAAAATTTAAAATTTAAAATATTTTTTCAATTTACATATATTTAATTTTTTATATTTTATTGAAATATTACATTGTTGTTTTCTAAATATATAAACATATAAATAAATAATTAATACATTCAAAATTCATAAAAATTAAAAATTAAAATATTTTTAATATATATAGATTTAACTTTTATATTTTCTTGAAATATTAGACTTCTATTTTAATTTTTTATAAATATAAAAAATTATTAAATTTAAATATGTAAGACATAAATAAAAAATTAGGTTTTATATTTTATTGAAATATTACACTTTTAATATAATTATATATATATAAATTTGTATGATTATTTATAAATTAATATAATTTAAGTATGTATGATATAATTAGAAAATTAACACACACTTTAAGTTACATACGTTTCTTTTTATATATTTAACTTTTATATTTTATTGAAATATTACACTTTTATTAGAACTATTTATAAATTTATATAATTTAAGTGTGTAATATATATATATATATATATATATATATATATATAACAAAACTTAAAGATTGATTTTTTTTTTCTTAAATTTATATATGTTTTTTTTTTAATATTTAATTTGTTTTTATTTTATTGAAATATCACGCTTCTATTCTAATTGTTTATAAATATATAAATTTATATAATTTAAGTGCGTATAATATGAATAAAAAATTAACATATATATATTCAAAAATTTAGGATTAAAATATTTTATTTTATTTTATATATGTTTTGTAACATTCTTTAGTAACTTCACATGAAAATACTTAGAGTTAGACTTTTTTTATAAATTTACCAACATGTAACTTTCTATATTACTATTCCATTTTACTTCAATGATATAAACCATTATCAATACATAGAGTAATATTTAGTAAAGGAATAGTAAGTTACACAACCATTAACTGCCATTGTTGTAACATATTATCATAAACTTCTCTACGCAACCTTGCATCATTTTCATGATTATTTTAACTAGGTTAGTTAATCACATACTTGATAATGTAAATATCACATCATTCAAGGAAACACCATCATAAAAATGACACCATAGGCAATCACATCATTGGATACTGATATACCGTGGAAAACCTCCAGGATGAAAACCAACAATTATTATTATTATTATTATTAAATGCTTGTGAGGGTGTTCACCCCTCACTCAATGGCTATAAGGGAGCTCATCCCTTGGCCATTGGCACTGTAAAATATTACAAATAATTTCATCTCAAAAACAACATAACTAGTTAGAAGCTATTACAATCATCATGATATCATTTACCCACAAACCCTTGAGCATTGCGTCTTTGGGGTATGGTTCTTCCCATCATTGAATTATGCTACAACTAACATTCCTTCAATATGCATAGACCACTAACTTATTGTCTTACATATTGGTAAACATTATCTATCTTTGCATATGTCAGAGTCTTTTCCTGCAACTGCTATTGTCAACAACCTTTGATATCATGATTAGACCAAGTATTAATCAAACCAATAATAAATCTATACTATTGATGTTTCATCATCTATTTACTTGTATTCACAAAATGTAAACAAAATATCGC
The DNA here is from genome assembly GCA_034641835.2 of Pinus albicaulis. NCBI lineage: Eukaryota > Viridiplantae > Streptophyta > Pinopsida > Pinales > Pinaceae > Pinus > Pinus albicaulis. Next base: position 243,489,306 of record CM076580.1, on the reverse strand, counting down.
AACATGCTTCCTTTAACAACACTGCACATGCATTAATTTTAAGCATATAACTATCAATGCATGTCTATAACTAAATACCACATTAACTATTATTCCCCTCATACAAACACACATTCTTTCCAAGGAAAATCGCTGCAACTGTCTAGACATTCCTTTAAGGGAAGCTAACTCATGAGTTATGATCTTCATGCATGCGATTACATAAATTTTATCAAAAGAAACTAACTCTTCAACTGTTACTTTTGGTGCATGTAATTTCATAAAAGAAAACTAACACAATGGACGTTGTTCCTATGCATGCAAATGCATGTGTTTTACAAAAATAATCTTACGAAAAGAAATCTTAACACAATAAAGCACAAAAAAAACTCATATTGAACAAGATCTTCATGTTGACTCTCACCATTTTCCAACTCAAAAATTTGGAGTTCTTAACACGTTAGCTACTAGTGCTCTAAGAATTTATGATGATAATCACCCAGAAGAGGAATATTATGAAAGTTTTTTAGAACAATGGATATAACAAACATTAAGGACTTAGAGCTTTTGATAGAGCCAGTAAAGTGCCTAGGATTAAAAAAGCTCATGATGAACAAGTTACTAATGTTCAACTTCCATTCATCCACGACACCGTGATAAGATTACTTATATTTTTAAAAAGAATTTAAAGGCTCTTCCATATTCAAACCCCTTAATACCATTCAAAGTTCCGTTAAATTTGTTAACAACATGGTAAACCCTAAAGACATGAAAGTGATTTACTCTATCCATTGCTTCTGTGGGATTCCCTGCATTGGGGAAATTGGTTGCTCCATTAATCAGAGAATTCAAGAGCATGCAACAAACATTAAACACATTCATTCTTGCTCCTCAATTATAGCTAAGCATGCAAAGAATACTAGGCACCATGCCTTCATTGAGAATTCTCGAGGCATCGCAAGGATTGATCACTTCCATCATAGGAAGTTAAGGGAGGTCATTGAAATTGAGAAGCAAACGAATAATCTTAATAAAGACGACAGATGAAAATTAAATAAGAGTTAGATTCCCGCTTTTCCTTCATAATTGTCTCTTATTTCTCCTCTTTTTTCATAACTCCTTTTTCATGTCTTTATAATTTTTGAGGCTTCTTTCTCTTAGTTTTTTAGATTTCAATACCTTATTTTTTTTAAATAATTAATGTAATTTAAGAATATTTATTTAATTATTTACATTATTTCTTTATCTTAACATAATTATATTTATAAATAACATGAATGAAAATATATAAAATTCACAATCATAAGATATTATGGTATATATAATAATATTATAACATTATACTTTTCCATATTATATATTAGTCAAACCTTTGATTTTTTTTTTATATGTTATAATGGTTATTTTATAAAAAAATAATCTTATTTGACTTTATTAGTATATTGAATCTCATAAATAGAATAATAATATTTTAATACATTTAAGAGTTTATATAATAATGTAAATTTAAAATTATATTTAGATATTTTTTTGAATAATATTATTTTAGTGAAATTTTATTTCTTATTTATTTATTATTTTTATTTCTTAATTAAATAGTTTTTTAATTTATAACCATTAGTTTCCATAATTAACGGTTTGATTTTTATTTTTTTTTATAAAATTATAAAATATCAAACATTTTAATTTAAAGTTCATTTTTAATTAAATATAAAAGATGTTATTAATCTTATTTTTCTAGAAGTTATAATTGGAATTGAATGCATCTTATTTAAAACTATGGATAAATGAGTTTTTTCATATCTTTATCCTGAGGATGAATCACATTAGATAATTCGAAACATCAACCAATCAATTATAATATAATTAATCCTAAAGACATTCTCAAAAGTGATATAGATCACAAAAATCTCAAATCAAACGTTATACTTCTATTAAAATTGTTTATAAATATATAAATTTATATAAATTAAATATATATAGTATAAAGAAAAAATTAACACACACACACACACATATATATATATATATATATATATATATTCAAAAATAATAAATAACAAAAAATTTAAAGATTAAAATATTTTTTCAATTTACATATGTTTCTTTTATATATTTAGTTTTTATATTTTATTATATCTTATATATTTAATTTTTATATTTCATTAAAATATCACATTTTTACTATAAATGTTTATAATATATAAATTTATATAATTTAAGTGTATACAGTAAAAATAAAAAATTAACATACACATAATTTCAAAAATAATAAATGACAACAAAATATAAAATTAAAATATTTTTTAATATACATAGTTTAATTTGTATATTTTATTGAAATATTACATTTCTATTTTAACTTTTTATAAATCTATAAATTTATTAAATTTAAGTGTAGTATAAATAAAAAATTATCTTTTATATTTTATTGAAATATTACACTTGTATTATAACCGTTTATAAATATATAAATTTATATAATTTAAATGTATATGATATAAATAAAAAATTAACATATATATTTTCAGAAATAATAAATAAGAACAAAATTTAAATATTAAAATATTTTTAATTCACATAGGTTTCTTTTATATATTTAATTTCTTTTTTTTATTGAAATATTACACTTTTATTATAATTGTTTATAAATGTGTCAATTCCCACTAGCACAACCAGTTGAGGATGGACTTTGTTAGCAAGGTGACCTAGGATCAAACCTCACGACGGGTGGTTGTGCCCTGTGCTAGGGGGGGGAGATATGCTAAAAAATCCAGTCAACATAGGGTTGGTGTGGCCCGGGACAGGTGTGATACCTGACGGGTGGTTGTGCCCTGTGCTAGGGGGGGGAGATATGCTAAAAAATCCAGTCAACATAGGGTTGGTGTGGCCCGGGACAGGTGTGATACCTGGGTGACTTTGACGAATTAGATACCCCTGGATCACAACTCCTCAAACCATAAGTCAAGCTTGAAAGATCATAGATAACTTAACCAAAAAAAAAAAGTTTATATATATATATATATATATATATATATATATATGAGATTTATTTTGGGTGTATTTTTAATTTTAATATTTTATTGAAATCTTATACTTTTATTTTAACTTTTTATTAATATATAAATTTATGAAATTTAAGTATGTACCGTATGTTCTTTTTTAGGGATTTTTTTTCCTTGTTAATTTTAACCAAAATGTGGTAGAGATTTTTAAAAACTTGAATTTAAGTTATTTAATCTAGAGAATTAGAGTGCGGCAAGGGTCTTTTAGGGTGCTAAATTTATTTATGTGTTTAGAAATGTATTTTAAAAAACAACAAAAATTACAATCTTACTTGAAATTGCATTGTTGGATTTCGATGAAAATTTATTTAATATATATATATATATATACACACACTGAAATTTTCATATATATTTTTTCAATGAGGGGAAAGCTCACGGGAAATCCGGGCGTACTTCCCCAGAATTTCTGGATGGTACGCGCGGCAAACCGTTCGGCGGACTTTCGGCGCCTAACCCCAAAGGACTCAAGAATCGAACCCGTGACCTCCCTCAACGGAGAGGCCCACGTATTGGCTCACTACCGCTTGAGCTAACCCTTGGGGCTAATTTTCATATATTTTCATATATATATATATATATATATATATATATATATATATATATACACACTGAAATTTTCATATATATATATATATACACACTGAACTTTTCATATATATATATATATATAATAAATTTTCATCGAAATCCAACAATGCAATTTCAAGTAAGATTGTAATTTTTGTTGTTGTTTAAAATTATATATATATATATACACACATACTGAAGCTTGACATGCAAACCAACCACATGCAAAATAATTGTGATAGTCAAAGACACATTCATTTTGAAACAAATAAAGTGGATCTATTTTACAAGATTTAAAGAGGGATATAGGTTTCTTAACATATAACGATAACATTGATCTCATCTACCACAATTTTAGTACAACCCTTTCCACTACCATTAACAAATTTTGTACCAAGGTGTTGTATAAAAAGAACAATATAACTTCCAACACTTAGTATGACAACGTTGTTAAATTTTCAAAAATATGATTAGAGATGCTCTAACAAAACTAAAAAGCTTGAAAGCATAAGTATGTACAAAGCTCTTATCAAAAATAATAAAAAGGTCCTATATTAATAAGAGGCTAGAGCATCTTCTCCACCTTTCTAAAGATAAGCCTAGAAAATTTTGGAGGAATATACTTGCTCGTGAAATAAAATAAAAAATATTTTATCCCTGTGAAGAGTTGGGATACTTATCTTAAGAATATTTATGACTCTCCAGACACCATGGGAAGCATATTTAACACTCCTATAGAGGAGGATATTTTTTCTCAGGAAGACATCGAGCTTAGGATTAAGAAACTTGCTAATGGGAAATCTAGAGATATTGAAGGCTACCAAACTGAAATTTTCAAAATGGGAAGGTATACCTTCATCCCTCATATTCACAAGCTTCTCAATTTGGTAGTAAAGCACAACTTCCTTAAGCCTTTGACTCAAAACTTGTTTGTGCCTAATTTAAAAAGAGGGGATAAAAACATTCCATCTAATTATAGAACCATTATGATTAGCCACATCTTAGCAAAACTCTATGAGCTCATTTTGGAAAAGAAGATTAATGCATTGATTCAAAACCATGGTAAAATAGCTTTAAAGGGAAAGTTAGTTTTAGAAGGAATCACTCAACTATAAATTATCTTGGCACTCTTAGCATCATTGTCGAGGAATGTCACAATAGTAAAATTGATCTCTTCTGTTTTTTTGTTGACTTAAAAAAATATTTCGACATGGTTATTCAAGATAAGTTATGGAAAATACTTGAAGAGATAATGGTTCTTCTTGAGTTGAGGGTTGTTGTGATTTGATTATACAATAAATTTGTCACTAAGATTCATACCATCAAGGGTGGGTCTAAAGAAATTAAAGGCAATATTGACACTATGTAAGGGTGTCCCTTATCCCCTACCCTTTTTTGAATTTACATTGATAAGATAGAAGTATATTTGGAAGCTACGGAATGCGCTAGCCCCAAGCTCATTCATATGGTCGTTAATCTTCTCCTTTATGCTAACAATATTGTTATGCTAGCCAAAATCCATGAGGATATCGAAAAACAACTTAAAATCCTCTATGATTTCTACTCCAAGATGGGTATGACTCTTAATAAAACAAGACGAAAGTCATGATAACTAAATCCAAAAGGATCAACCATGAAAATTTCATCTATGATAACAATTACTTGGAGAAGGTTTCTTCATACAAATATTTAGGTATTAACATTCATCATAGGTTCAACTGGAATTATAGCATTGAGAAAATGATTATTGACAACTGAAAAACTTATTATGAGCTTGAAAACAATTGCAAGACGAATGATCTCTAGGTTTGAAGTAAAAAAATGTTCCTCTTTGAGACTCTCATCACGCCTGTTATTTTATATGGATGTGAAGTTTGGGGTTGATATGTATCTATAGAATCGTGGAGGAATATTGAGCTAATCCAAAAGAAATTTATAACCTACAACCTCAAGATTAAAAGTAATACTCCATATTATATCCTTTTTAATGAAGCTAGACTCCCCCCATTGAAAGCATGGTTATCATTCACTATCTTATGTATAAGAAGAAGATTTACAATATGGGAACCAAGAGGTTCCCAAAAATTACTTGTAACACTAGCCAAAACCCCAACTTTCGGCTCTAGCTTGGTTGGCACAAGGATGCCAAGTTTTGGCTCGACTATTGGGGGTTAAAGGAGGAGATCGTCTTGGAGAAATAAAGATAATACAAAAAATACTATTACTTCCAACTTTAAGGAAAAATTATGGGATGTTAAGGAGATAAAGAGGAAAATGAAGCTAAGTTATTATAAGGAGGTGATCAACCCCACTCTCACTAACTAGAATTATCTCCCTGTCTTAACCAATGCTAAGAAGAAAAATAGAATTGAAAAGATAAGAACTATAATGAGCTTCAAAATGAGACCAGGCATTGGTTCATTCCCGAAACACCTTGGGATGAAACAATCTCTGAAATGTGTAATACTAATATGGTTTAAGATGAAAATTACTTTCTCTTGGATTTCCCTGCTCTTACTCACATATGTTCTCATTTCCAAAACATATTTCACATTACCAACCTTCTTCAATTGTTCAGTTAGAAAAACTACAGAGATCTATGAATGCTTCTTTCCCTCCTCTTTGATCATAGAAATAAATATTAAAAAGTCTCAACTAATCTCTTTCTATCTTAAGGTTCTATAGGCCTTGTTGGTCTCAGTGGATGTTCATCATCATTATCATCATCAATATATATATATATATATATATATATATATATATATATATATATATATATATATATATATATATATATATATATATATATATATATATGACAACAAAATTTAAAGATTAAAATATTTTTTTAATTTACATATGTTTTTTTATATATTTAACTGGTTGGGTGGAATGGTTGTTATCTTACCTAACCAAGTTCAAATCCGCGCTAGTGGCATGATGAGCTATAATGGCTTGATTAATGTTGTTGTAATGATTTCATGCATGATTTCTTTCCTAGTATGTGTGTGTGTGTGTATGTGATAACAAAATTTAAAGACTAAATTATTATTTTTCATTTACATGTGTTTCTTTTATATATTTAACTTATATATTTTATTGAAATATTACGCTTATATTATAACACTTCATAAATATATAAATTTGAATAATTTGTATGTGTGTGGTATAAATAAAAAATTAATATCTCAAAATTGTAAAGATAAAGACAGCAAAGAGGTCAATGTTTGCCTAAATCATCAAAGAAACCTCGTTTTATTATTCCTCCAAATAAACTTGATAGGTATAGGGGTTATATGAAGGATCATGCATTGATTTGTAAGTTTATAGGAATTTGGCCTACTGAGGAGGATCTTCTTAAATGGATTCATCTCAAATGGCAACCGAAAGGGCATATTGATATCAAATTTGGTGCCAGGGGTTCTTTTACTGTTATTGTTACAAACTTATTTGATAAAGAACGTGTTTTGAAGGGGGTCCATATTTTTACCAGAATGCGGGCCTTTTCCAGCGTCACTGGGAAGAATGTTATAACCCTGACAAGGAACAATTTCTTTCAGCCCCAATGTGGGTACGGCTGTTTGCTCTTCCTATGGACTTCTAAGATCTGAAAATTTTAGAGACCATAGGAAATTCGCTTGGCCGGTTTGTTAAGATTTCTGAGATGACCCGTAGGGGTCGTTATACGTCTTTTGCTCGCATTTGTGTATATATGAATATTTCTGAACCTCTTTGTTAGGTCCCTATATTACTATTATAGTCCCTTATTGTTATTAGTGTAACCCCCTTATTGTTATTATGGTACCCTTGTAACCCCCATTTTGTTATTATTGTGCCCTTAAATTATTATTGTTAGGTCGGCTAGGATTACATTGTGGCCCACTAGGATTACATTATGGTCACATGGACTCCTATATATAGAAAGGAGGTTTTGTAAATTGTATCATCCAAGAATTGTTCATTTATGTAATGTATTGGAGGTTTCCCCCTCGAAGTGGATCATTTCTAAGGCGTTTATATCTCTTTTCTTCTATTTTTGGAGCTGGTTACTCAACATTTGGTATCAGAGCTTTGGATTCTAGGGTTTCGCTGCTCCAAACAGGTCATTGTGGCATTTTCGCTATAACGTTTTTTCTACGAAGTTTTAGAAGCTGAAATTTTTAGGGTGGGAAGCTGAAATCCCGAGGAAGATTGTCTAAAAATTTCAGAGCTTGGTTCGCAATATTTTTGGAGATATGATCTGTGGAAGTTAGGTCTTTTTTCAGGCTCCTAAACAGGTCATCGTGGCATTTGCGCTATAACTTTGTTTCCACGAAGGTCAGAATCTGAAATTTTTAGGGTGCGAAGCTGAAATCCTAAGGAAACTCGTCGCAAAATTTCAGAGCTTGGTTCATAACATTTTTGGAGATATGATATGTGGAAGGTAGTGCTTTTTCAGGCTCCCGAATTTCATCTCAAAGAGGTGATCGTGGGAAAAGTTCAATAACTCTCTCTCTGAGCATCGGATTGGAGTGCCGTAATAATTGGTTGCAAGAACACGAAATGTAGTTTCTTGGCTATCAATTTCAGAGGTGAAGGATGAAACAGTGACACGTGGCAAGTCGTACAAGTTCGCTCTACTGAACCAGTCCATAATTAGGTCATCGTGGGAGATTAGACATAACTTTGTCTTGGGGAATCCAAATCAGGTCAGACCTATGGCATTCAAAAGAGAATTCAGAGGGATACTTCAGTGCTGAATTTTAGATATTGAAGAGTTGCAATCACAGAGATAATCCAATTTCAATATCGAGCTCCTCAAAAAAAAGAAAAAGGTGTGTATTTTGTTTCCAAATTTCATAATTCTTGTTTGAAGAATCAATTTGAATTGATTCCAAGGGCATATTGTAGAATAGATATCAGTATTGGGTTCTAAATAATGGCCCCAAATAAGAATTCAACACCCATTAAGCCTTTAGAAGGCTCTACTATGACTCATGAAGATGAAGAATGGCAACATGACATATCAAAAGTACAAGAGCAAGTGCAACAAATTTCGCTCTCACAAAGAACAACAAAAAATGAAATGGAAGTTTTGAAGAAAGGCATGGAAACTAAGATGGACGGTTTGAAGAAAGGCGTGGAAGCTAATATGAATGGTTTGGAAGCTAAGATGGATGGCATGGAAGTGGGCATGGAAGCTAAGATGGATGACATGGAAGCTAAGATCGATGAAAAAATGAAAGACACATGGAAAACATGAAGAAGGATCTAAAAGTAGACATCGAAGGTTTGGCAAGGTTGATACAAGAAATATTTCCTAATGGCGAAAAGATAGTAGAGGAAACTCATGATGAGAACAAAATAAATGTTAATCATGATTTCATAAACACTAATGTTGGATGGAAGAACCATCATATTCCAAAGATGGATATGATGCATTTTGATGGCGAGGATCCAGTAACATGGATACTACAAATGGAGCAATATTTTTATCTCAATAATGTTTAAGACACAAAAAAGGTACGCATTGTAACTTTACAGTTACAAAAAAATACATTTTTATGGTATCGATGGCTTTTCACCCGTAAAAGAATTGTCACTTGGTCAATTATTACGGAGGAAATGATATCACATTATGAGGATACAAAGAGCAACACTTTATTTAGCCAATTGATAAATCTCAAACAAAATTGTTCAGTGGGGGAGCACGTTGAGGACTTCCAAAAATTGAATAAGGGTAACTGATATTCCAGAGGAACACAGGATTGATCTCTTCATAGGTACTTTAAATGATAACATCCAACATGAAGTTCACGTTTTGGAACTTGATTCATTGGAGAAGGCATTCAGGTTGGCAAGAAAAATTGAATGTAAAATTATGACGACAAGGAAGCCTACCACTCACTTCTATAAAGATGGAAGTGTTGCTACTCCTAGATTTCCAAAACCTACAAGGTTGACACCACAAAAATTGGAAGAAAAAAGAGAAAAAGGGCTTTGCTAAATTTGTGATAGAAAATACACTAAAGGTCATAAGTGTGCTGAGAAGAAGTTATTTTACATAGATTGTGAAGAGGAAGAAGAAAATGAACAAGAAGGGGATATACATTAGTAACCAACCCTAGAACAGGAAGAAATGATTCTGACCATATCGTGTAATGCATTGGTAGGAATCACCACTCCTCAAACTCTCAATATAGAAGGACATATCAAGAAGAAAAAGTTAATAATGTTGATTGATTCAGGTAGTACCCACAATTTTATTCATTGTAAGGTAGCCAAGGAATTGAAATGTTTCCTATACCTAGCACGAGAATGTCAAGTGGTGGTTGCAAATGGAGGAACTATAAATTTCTCTGGAAAATGCCATAATATCAAGCTAACCATGGGGGAATATGTATGACTCACTCCTGCAAGTACTTTCCAGACTCTGGCAGGAGAATCTTTAGTCAGTGTCTTGAAAAATTTACAATGGAATACAATCTTTGGGACTGGGAATGAGTAACATTTCAAGAGATTTTCTTGGAAATTTTTTTAGAAAGAAAGTGAATTCGGGATATTGTGGGGAAGCAGGAAAAGATAATATTTTCATGTCTTGAAAAAACTTCTGAAAGAGCAAATGGTGTAATTGCAATTATGCTCACTAGAAGTTCCAACATTCCCTCCATCTATTCTGAGATCTCCACTATCTCCAACAAGTTGGACAATGTTCCTTCGTGTTTGAAACTCCCAAGGACTCCACACAATCATAGTCATAGTCATATATTCAAACCTGATTCAGGAAGTGTTCCTCCAGCTGCTGATTACATATCAGTCTCTCTTATGATAGTTATGTCCAAAGAAGCGAAAGAGCGAAATTGAACGTATGATTGCGAAAATGTTAGAGGCGGGTATAATTCAACCTAGTCAAAGTTCTTTCTCTGCTCCTGTAGTATTGGTACACAAGAAGGATGGATCATGGCGAATGTGTCTGGATTATAGGGAGCTCAATAAGCTCACCATTAAAGACAAATTTCCCATTCCTCTGATTGATGAATTATTGGATGAATTACATGGAGCAATTTATTTTACCAAGTTGGATCTTCGTTCAGGATATCATCAAATTAGAATGAAGACTGAAGATATTCCAAAAACAGCATTTCGAACTCATGAGGTCATTATGAATTTTTGGTCATGCCTTTTGGCCTTACCAATGCACCTTCTACATTTCAAGGGTTGATGAATTCCATTTTCAAACCCTTCCTTAGAAAATTTGTGCTAGTATTTTTTGATGATATACTAATCTACAGTAGGTCTTGGAAGGATCATGTTCAACATGTTGACGGGGTGCTCAAACTATTGCAGGAGAAACAATTATATGCAAAAATATCCAAATGTTTCCTTGGAGTACAAGAGGTGGAATATACGGGTAGACCCTAACGGGGGTATTATCGCAAGTTTGTTAAGAATTATGGGAGAATAGCGGCACCTCTAACAACATTATTGAAGAAAGATGCATTTTCATGGACTCCTGAAGCAACTAAGGCCTTTGAACGTCTTAAAGAGGCAATGTGCCTAGCACCGGTCTTAGCTACACCAGACTTCACAAAAACCTTTATTGTGGAATGTGATGCCTCAGGAAATGGAATTGGTGCAGTTTTAATGCCGGAAGGAAGACCCATTGCTTTTGAAAGTCGTCCAATCAAAGGAAAGTATTTACAGAAACCTATTTATGAGAAGGAAATGTTAGCAATACTGCATGCACTAAAGAAATGGCGAACTTACCTAATGGGAAGACACTTCAAGGTAAAAACTGATCATGATAGTCTTAAACACTTTTTTGGAACAAAGACTATCTTCAGAAGAGCAGCAAAAATGGGTCACAAAGATGTTGGGTTATGACTTTGAAATAATCTACAAAAAAGGAAAGCTTAATGTTGTTGCAGATGCACTCTCAAGAAAGAATGAAGAAGTGGAAGCATTTCTTTGTGCCATTTCTATTATCCAACCAGATTGGATAACCGAAGCAAGAGATGAATGGAAGAAGGACAAAGATATATGGACACTCATTCAAAAGTTGTAGCAAGATCCTAGTACATCTGATACATTTAGTTGGAAAAATGATTCCTTACGGTACAAAGATCGCTTATATCTTTGTAAGAATTCCCAACTAAAACAAAATATTCTTCTGGAATTGCACACTTCTCCTTTAGGAGGACACTCGAGATTTTAAAAAACTTACCACAGGGTGAAGAAAGAATTTTTTTGGGATGGCCTTAAATCTGATATTCAAAAGTTTGTGGCGGAATGTTTGGTTTGCCAGCAGAATAAAGTGGAAACAATTAAGACCCCGGGACTTCTACAACCTTTATCCATTCCAAGTCAACGTTGGGAGGAGATTTCAATGGATTTTATCACGGGTTTACCTAAGTCTGAAGGAAAGAGTGTCATCATGGTGGTAGTTGATAGACTTACCAAGTATGCACACTTTTGTGCATTATCTCATCCATTTAAAGCAAGTACAGTTGCTACTACATTTATGAATAGAATTCAAAAGCTACATGGAAGCCCAAGGGTTATTGTGAGCGACAGAGATCCCATTTTTACTGGAAATTTTTGGACGAAGTTATTTTCTTGTTTGGGTACTCAATTAGCTCATAGCTCATCTTATCATCCTCAATCTGATGGTCAAACTGAGATAGTAATAAATGTTTGGAAGGATATCTTCGTTGTTTTGTATCTGATAAACAAACACAATGGGTCAAGTGGTTACCTCTTGCTGAATGGTGGTATAACACTTCCTTCCATACTGCAGCAAAAATGACCCCATTTATGGCACTTTATGGATATCATCCACCATCCATCCCATCATCTTTAAGGGAAAATTCGAAGGTTCAAGCAGTGGAAGATCACATCGAGCATCAGCAAGAAGTTCTCCAACTCTTAAAGGATAACCTGAATTTGGCACAAAATCGAATGAAACAACAGGCAGATCAACATCGCAGCGAGAGAAGTTTTGATGTAGGAGATTGGGTATTTTACGGCTACAACCATACAAACAAATGTCCCTCAAGCAAGCTAAGAAGGATAATAAATTATCGCCAAAGTACTATGGTCCTTACAAGGTGTTGCAAAAGATTGGTACTATGGCATACAAATTGAAGCTTCCTGATTCTTTGCGAGTGCATCCAGTTTTCCATGTTTCATGCTTAAAGAAGGTTATAGGTGAAAATCTTCCAGTTCAAACAATATTGCCAGAACTTGATGAGGAAGGAAAAATCATATTGGAACCTGAAGCGGTCACAGAAACAAGAACTCGACAACTACGTAATCGATCAATTTCAGAGTATCTCATCAAGTGGAAGAACTTACCCACTGAAGATTCTACATGGGAGGATGAGAATTTTATACAGAAGCACCCAGAGCTTCTCAAGTGTTGAGGACAACACTTTTTTGAAGGAGAGGGGCATGTTAGGTCCCTATATTACTAGTATAGTCCCTTATTGTTATTAGTGTAACCCCCTTATTGTTATTATTGTACCCTTGTAACCCCCATTTTGTTATTTTTGTGCCCTTAAATTATTATTGTTAGGTCGGCTAGGATTACATTGTGGCCCACTAGGATTACGGTGTATTTTCATATGGATACCTATATAGAAGAGTTTTTAAGTGTATGTCAGAATTGTTCATTTATGTAATGTATTGGAGGTTGCCCCCTCAAAGTGGCTTATTTCTAAGGCGTTTATATCTCTTTTCTTCTATTTTTGGAGCTAGTTACTCAACACTCTTGCGGAGTCTATTGAACTTGAATATGCTGGGGAACTTTGGCAGCAACAGTTGGATTATGAACATATTCCTTTTCGTTGCTGGCGCTACCATGAATACGGGAACTTGTATCAAAACCTGCCCTCTTAATGAGATGGATGTGAATCCTAAACAGCCAAAGCCTGAGTCCGAGGAGATCAAGGAGGAAGGCTTTCAGACAGTTTCAACTTTAAAAAAACAACCGGGGCGTGCTCAAAACAATCCTCTGGTGCAGTAGCGACCACCTCGACAGTCGACAAAACGGTATGAGATTTTACAGGAATAGGATCAGGGGGATAAATATATGGATCTGGCAGTTGAAGAAATTCGGCCTCCCCAGTAGTCCCCCTTGGCAATGGCTAAACGGAAAGCCCCTTTGGAGAGCCTGGACCATGTGGAGCAACAAGATCACCTGGAACAGGTTGAAATGGAAATTGACATTTCGAAGGATGACCTCACGAAAGAAGAGTTACTTATGAAACAATTACTAAACAAATGGAAAAATCTGGATGATCGATTCATCCCTGATGATCAAAAAGAATTATATAAAGAGACATTTGAACAGTATCTTATGATACAGGCACGTCGGGAGGTGGAAGCAGCAAATCAACAGTTATCTCAGCAGTCAGTGGAAGTAAATAATTTACCGTTATCTCAGCAAGGGCCAAAGCGGAGCCAAGAACCTCCTCAGAAGACTAAATCCAAAAAGAAACGAGGTCGTAAAACCATACAAGAATCTATTCAGTTGGTAGGAGAAATTTTGGTTAACTCTGGACATATTGTGCCAATCTCCACGATGTTCCAAAAACTCAATAAACCTTCCTCATGATTATACTTTCCTGGAATATTCGTGGCCTTCATAGTAAAGGCAAATAGAGACACCTTCAGGATAGGATTGTTAAGGAAAAACCCCACATCATCCTCCTTCAGGAGACTAAGCTATCTGGGGAGAGATTAACGCATATTGTTGAAAGGTTAAAACCACGTTACGAAGTTATGGCTCTTGATGCTAATGGTACTGCAGGGGGAATTTCCATTTTATGGAACCCCTCAGATTTGGAGGCTACTGGCTGGTTTGGATTGCCTCGACTGCTCACCGGTAGGTTTAGGCAAATCGGTACTAAGGAGTGATTCTCCATGTCTTCAGTACTGGATTGCTAGAGGTGATTATAATATGATAGCTAGTTTTGATGAACGAAAAGGTGGTACTGATCGATATCTTCAATAGATGCAGGATTTTACTGACCTCATTATGGATACGACTCTTGTAGATGTTCCAACTAATAATGGAAAATTTACTTGGAATAATCGCCGAGGGGGAATGCATCAAATTGCTTCCCACCTTGATCGCTTTTTAGTGTTTGAAGATTTTGTGAGTCTGGATATTTTTTACGAAGCATCTATTGTGCCCTGCCTTGGTTCAGATCATTGGCCTATTTGTTTGGAGGTGGATGTTAAAAAACAATAGAAGAAATGACCTTTTCGCTTTGAAATTTTTTGGCTACGTGATGCCTCTTTCCTACAGAAAGTTCGTGGCTGGTGGGAGGGGAGTCGGCTTACTGGCCGGAACCGCATGCACACTTTTCAATTGAAGCTAAAGGACTTAAAGCAAAAAATCAAGAAATGGAATCAAACGGAATTTGGCAACATTCATAAAGAGAAGCATAAACTTGAAGGGCATATGCACCAAATTCAACATCAAATGATTTTAACAGGACGGACAGAGGATCTTATTCGAGAAGAGGGGTGGGTCCTCAGTCAATTGGAAGAGCAGCGAAAGCAAGAGGAGCTGTTATGGAAACAGAAATCTCGGATCCGTTGGCTCCGGGAAGGAGAAAGAAATACAAGCTTTTTCCATAAAGCCATGGTTCAGCGTAGGCAACATAATCATATTTTTTCTCTCAAAATGGCGGAAGGGAACTGGCTAGTTGAGCATGAGGATATGGAACATGAACTTGTTACTCATTTCTCAGAAATCCTTTCGGAACCTAATCAACATAGGTCGGATGCTATTGCTCGAGTTTCTGCTGTAATTCCTAAGTTGGTGACTCGTGATCAAAACTTAGCTCTGCTTCAGGAAATCACTTTGGCTGAAGTTGAGGATATTGTTAAGGAAATGCCGCGAAATAAAGCACCAGGACCCGACGGTTTCACTGTTGAATTTTATCGAGTGTCCTGGCACTTCTTGGGTCAGGAAATTGTTGATATAGCTGAGGAGTCACGCCACCTCCGTCAGGTATTCCCAAGTTTAAATCCTACCTTCCTCACTTTGATTCCGAAAATAGAGAAATGTGATACCCCTTCGGGTTTCTGCCCTATTTCTTTATGTAACGTCATCTATAAAATCCTGTCTACGATTATGGTGAATCGCTTGAAGCCTATTCTTCCAGCTTTGATTTCACCTGAACAAACAGGGTTTGTCAAGGGTCGCCAAATTCTTGATGGTATTATCACTGCTCAAGAGGCTATCCATTCCCTTCGACATCTTAAAGCTAAAGGAATGTTGATTAAGCTTGACTTGGCCAAAGCGTATGATAGTCTTAACTGGACTTATCTTCAGCATGTTTTATTGTCATTTGGATTTGATGTTCGGTGGGTTCAGTGGGTGATGTCCACCATTTCCTATGCCCACTTCTCTATTTTATTAAACGGCTCTCCTTCGCGCTCCTTTCATGCTTCTAGGGGTCTTCGACAGGGTGATCCCCTCTCACCCTTTCTTTTTATCCTAGCAGCAGAAGATCTTGGCAGGCTTATTCAATAGAAAGTCCAGGCTGGCGAGGTTAAAGGGCTTAACTTATGGGGTCCTCATTTGACTTTGTCGCATCAAAAATTTGTTGATGATATTATGTTATTTTTCTAAGCCACTCTTCGTGAATGCAAAGTGGTTTTGGATCTGTTAAACACCTTTATGCAGGCTTCAGGAATGATGGTTAACAAAGGAAAATCTAACGTTTTCTTTTTTAATACGGCCCCTCAATATTAGCTCTTTCTCACCTGAACCCTTGGTTTTACTTTGGGAGCCTCCCCTTCCAAATATCTTGGCATGCCCTTATCGGAAAATGTGGTCAGAACCAGTTGCTAGAAAGCTCTTTTGACCAGAATTCAGAAACGTATGCTCAACTAGTCCTTTCGTGCCTTAAACTTTCCAAGTCGAGTTATTCTTCTTTGCATTGTTCTCCAAGCCCTCCCTGTCTACCAGTTGTCGGGCATGGCTTGCCCAAAAAAGACTTGTGCCAATCTCGTTAGTCTGTATAAGAAATTTTTATGGAAAGGTGCCTAGGAGAAGTGAAAATGGGCCTTGTTATCCTGGGATAAACTTATTTTACCTAAATCAAAATGGGGGCTTGGTCTATAGGATCCTTTTATTCTTAATCAAGTTATGGGTGCTAAGTTATGGTGGAGGTGACTACAAGGCGGAGTGGCGTTATGGCAGACCATTTGGGCTTGGAAGTATCACATGGCCCCTATGGTTAAAGACCGGCTAAATTGCCTTACTGTTGAAAAAGGCTCGGGGATATGGAATCTTGCCTCTGCCAATAGACATCTGATCATGCAGCATAGTTTCTGGGAGGTTCGAGATGGTTCTTATGCAGGCTTTTGGGAGGACTCATGGCAGCAACGGGAGAAGTTGTTTACCCAACTGGATTTGGCAGAAATATTTTTGTTTACTCGAAACATTAATTGTTTGGCAGTTCACCATTATTGGGATACTCAACCTGATGCCTTCTGGAGGAAATGGAAACATAAGGGGCACTAGCCACAGGCTCCAGACACACAACAATGGAACAATTTTTCCAACGAACTTCAGACTAGGAATATCCCTATATAGGACGGTTCTGATATTTTGCGTTGGGGGTATCGGCCGTGGGGCATGTTTTCGATTCAGGAAGCTTATCAGCTGTAAGCACGTCATTTGGATATCCCAGTTAATCGGTTGTGGACCAAGATCTGGGCAACTAAGCATTGGCCGAAAATCGAGCATTTCTTATGGTTGGTAGGGCATGGGCGGATTCTGACATGGGATCAACTCCAGAAGAGAGGCATGCATGGCCCCTCTAAGTGCGTTATGTGTGAATCCTCTAATGAAACAATGGAACATTTGTTGAATACTTGTCCTGAGATGGAACGGTTATGGCTTAACCTTCATCGCTTATTTCAACAAACTGACCGACAAGCTAGTCCCCACACCATTGCAAACTGGAGGAAAGGGGGATTCAAAAGCCCCATCGTGAACAGAGCATGGGTGCTGGTAGTTGGTTTTCTCCTTTGGTCCCAATGGAAAGAACGTAATCACAAAATTTTTCAAGACTGTAAACTTAATTTTGAGGAAATATGGAGCCTTACTAAGGCAGGAATCCATGAGACCATTCTGGTTGAAAAATGGGATCATGACGATTGGGTGGTTTCTGCTCAGGAGTGTTGCATCCTTCAACAGTTAAATCTAGCCGAGGGGATGGTGGCACCTTCCTGCTGGAAACAAGTGCCGTTACCCTATCAGGTTAGAACTATTTTTGTTCGACCTTAGCCTGACTTTCTTAAATTGAATTATGATGGCGCGTCCAAGGGGAACCCTGGACAGCTAGGTGCTAGTGGATTGTTTCGAGATTGTTCAGGGACAAATCTCAGGATTTTTGCAATTGACCTAGGGCATTCTACAAATAATGAAGCGAAACTTACCGCTGTAATGGTAGGACTTGCTATTGCCCAACGGGAACATTATAACAGGCTTGAAATTGAAGGTGATTCTGCCATGGTCACTGGCATTCTTAAAAAACTCCTACACGGCCAGAATTGGGAGTCAATTTCTAAGAGCTGGCGCACAGCTAGACTGATACAAGACATTCAACAACAAATCAAGCAAGTCGAGTATGTCATACCTGTGCATGTGCGACGACAAGGTAACCAGGCGGCTAACTATCTTGCGAATTGGGCATGTCGACATGTTGCTGGTTTTGTGGATCGCCCATGGCGCCGGGAGCTGCTGCGGACTATGTCGGATCTTCATGCTATTCTAACAAAGGATTTGGGCAGTAATTCTACGGCTCTAAGTACTCCTTGCTTTGGCGGTGATGTACCTCGAATCGACAGCACCTTACAATGCATAAAGACTCACACGCGAGCTCCGGCTAATCGTGTTAACATGGCTGTTGTACGCCGACATGGTGGAGGGTCTGCGGAATATGTATGCCTACCACGTGGTGGGCGCATGCAACTGATGTGGGGAGTTCACTGACGAGACATCCGACACCCCTAATCTTAAATGATTTGCGTTTCCCAGAGCCTCCAAATGGATCGGCCAGCTCGATTGTCAGTCAAGTTTTGGAAAGTGTGCCATGGGTGCGGGGTTAAGGTTTGCCAGGCTTTTTACCTTTTCATTGTTATTTGTTTCGTTTGGTTTTTCGTTCTTGCGGGTGCTCGTGCATGCAGCGGTGTAGATTGCTAGGGTTTTAGGGTGACGGACCTCTCTCAGCCGTGGTATGTATCTCAGCTTCTAACCTTTCAGTTCACGTATTTGCTCTCCTCTCGTCTGCGGTTTTATCACATGGTGTTTTTACAAGATTTGTGGGAATGGCGGTATGGTTGCTTCTGGTTTGAATTCATGTAGAGGGTTATGCAGTTCACCAATGCATCTAGTTTATTCAGTTCGTATCTGTTCTGTCTTATTTATTCTAGTTTGCTAGTCTTAGTTTGTTCCTAGTTTTCTCCCCTGACTCGGGTATCTCTTGTATTTTGCGATACACTCTCTCTTTGGGTGGGTTGGTTGTACTACTCTTCTGGTTTTCTTCTTTCTTGCTTTATCATTGCAGAGAAGTTTCGCATTTGGCATGGTTCTGTTCTTATGAGCCTGGTTAGCTCTTGGGGTTTCCTTTTCAAATGCATGCATAGTGTTTGCAATTCGGGTTATGGTACTTGCTCTGGTACTGGTCAGGGGAACTATGCTTTGGTTTCACATTCAGGTTTCTGGAAGAATGGTCGATTCTATCACCCTTCCGGTTTACTTTTGTACCTTGCTCCCTCCTGGGCTCCCTTCGATACTTGCTTGCATCTTGGTTTGGGTTGTCTCAGCCCCTGTTATTGGCCTACCTTTGCTGTGGGGTTTTTGATCTGGTTGCCTATTTTCCTTTGTCCCCTCCTCCATCCCGCTGGTAATCCTTCTTTGCGGCCTAGTTCCCAGCGTTGTCTGGTTCTATTATGCTATTCTTCTGTCCATGCAAGGAATTTATCTCTGCACTTTATTTCGGTACCGGACCTGGAAGATGATGGTGATATTCATTCTATTGTTCTTTATATGGTTTCTCTGCGGCTGACTCCTCTTCTTCTATGGGTGGGAGTTTTAACAGATTGTTCAGTATTCTCTACTATGGCAAAGCGTGGTCTAAATTCTAATGGGGGAAAGGGCACATAGGCCTCTTTTGCACCGCATGGGAAACATGGCTGCAAGACGATTCAACAACACCTTGAACCTCTGGTCCAAACCTTTATGAATGACATTCCTAATTCTGTTCGCGATCGCGTCTATGGCTGGGAATCTGAGATCTTGGATAATATTGACTCGCAGGATGACATGGCTTCTGCAGATATGCAGATAGTGACTCCGGATCCTGGCCATACTCGGGGTCGCACATCTCTCTTTCAACAATCTGTTCGCACTTATTGGATAATTCAATGTCTTCTTGCCAAAGCAATTATGTCTATTGCGGAGCCAAAGATGGAATCTAAGTTGGAGGCAACCCTGGCTGATATTAACAGGAATGTTCAGGAAATTAATTTACGACAATTGCATCAGTATACGCGACTTGGTAGATTGGAGAAGGAGCTTAAAGCGTTGCAAAAGGTCCCTGTTGAGCTACCTGGTGCTTCTGGCAAAGCTCCAACACCAGGTGACTCTGACGAAGACTAAATTTCTTTAGTTTTTTGCTGTATTTTTTGTTGTCGGTTCTTATGATGCTTTCTTTTTATATATGATATGGTTTTGTACATGATGTGGTTTCTGCACGATATCAAGTATAGACAGATCTGGTTTCTGTTATTAAGACTCTTTATGTTTTGGTTGACTTATTTTGAACTCAGATGGCCAAAATACCTGGTTTCCTGCAGGCAGGTTGAGGTCTAGTTTTGTATCTTTTGCCCGACTTTATTAATAGAAAATCAAAGTTACCACCTAAGCTTACCAAATATATATATATATATATATATATATATATTATTAAAAAAGAATGAAAAATATTATTAAAAAAATGATGTTCTATATAAATTAACAACACGATTGCAAAGGATACTCCCAAAGCTAACTTAATCCATATTGGTCTCTCCCTTGTTATCAAGTTTGAAATTCAAAGACAAAATTTAATTAGTGCGGGAGACTATATATATATATATATATATATATATAGGCTTGACATGACTACATCTTCATCATGCCCAATATATCACCTCGATTAGGGCAAGGAATTGAATCAATGACTTCATATCAAAGAGTGCCTTGCCCCAATGGACACATATATATATTAAAATATTTTTTTAATTTACATTTAATTTTTTATAATTAATTTTATATTTTATTGAAATATTACACTTTATTGTAATGGATTATAAATATATAAATTCATATAATTTCAGTGTGTAAGATATATTATTAAAATATAAATAAAAAATATTATTAAAATACAAATAAAAATTATTATTAAAAAATAAAGTTATATGTAAATTAACAACGCAACTGCAAAACATCCTCTCAAAGCTATCTTAACCCGTATTAGTGTCTCTGTTGTTGTCAAATTTGACGTTTAGAGAACATTTCGTTAGTGCAAGCACAGGTGCTCACACTGTAATATCGTAGCCAACATGTTTACGTGGGATATCTAATTTATTAACATAGAAACATATTATTAATATGCTCTTGATTGGTTAATGCCAAGAATTCGTTAGGGTTTTGAAACAGTTTGAACTTACCTCACGACCTGTTCCAAGCTAAAACATTTGGGATTTTTTTTAGGTGCCTAATTACCATACTTTATTTGGGATATTTTTGCATTAATTTGGGGATGAGGTTGCATATGAGTGATGGGAAATACTTTTTATTTTCCAAAGGCCATGTCCCATGTTAATCATCGCATTTTATTCCAATGGAAATATATGTTCTTGGCCTTTACTCCAAGCCTCAAACCCTCTTTTTCTTTATCGAAATAACTATATTTTGTGCCTCTCTACTCCCATACTCGGTATTCTTGGACGCAGACTCTGGATATTTCTTAAACGCAAGTAGTAGTTGTGGAAATATTACTTCTATGCATCCAATTGGCATAAGAAAGCATGGATGCGATGTACCTAAATTTCAGATCAACTGTGTGGGGAACGTAAGTCCAGTAATTTTGATTTAAGGAAAAAACTATACAATATTTGTGATGAGAAATGATATCCACAAGTTCTTGATTTTCTAAGGATGAGGAATATTGCATGGGTATTCCACACAAAAGATAAGTATTCATGTTATTTTTCTTGAAAGAAGAAATTGTTTATGAATATTTTGTATTAAAAGAAAAGAAAGCATTAATTAAAAAAAAAAAAAATTCATGTGAATATCATTTGCATAAAAAATTAGCCATGTTATTTTTTGGAAAGATTTCAAGGTTAAAGATAAATTAGTTGTGCTAATCTTTTGGAAAGGAAAACATATGAATATTGTGCATACAAAGATAAGAACCATATTTGTTTTCTTGAAAATATTATGCGTTTATATACAAAAAAATAATGGCTATTGTGTTAGAAAGAACACATATTCATATGAAGAAAAACAATAACTATTGTATTAGTTTTCTTGAAAAAGAGAATGTGTTTACATATATAAAAGAATCAACTATTGAGTTATATTTCTTGGGGAAGAAATATGTATTGCATGTACAAAAGAATAGCTATTGTGTTATATATATATATATATATATCGCTGTGTGTGTGTGTGCATGAAAATAATAGTTTTTTTTTAACTGAAAAGAGTAGGAGTATTGTATTAATCCGTGCCCATAAGCGGCCAAAAATGTGAAAATTATTAGATCTGGAATCCTATTGCAACAACTGATGAGAATTATTCTATTTGTTAATTCCTTGAACAAATTATTTAATGTGTTCTATGGTAAATATCGAAAACCCATACACTACAGCCTTCGCAGACTAACTACGGAAAATAAATAAGTGCGGAAACAAGATCTGAGCAATAATAAATCATAGGCACATGATACCGTTATTTTTGGAACAATGTCCTCGGAAAAACCCAATGTGGAAAAACCGGTGCAACAACTAAGGGTTTCTTTATTATACAATAATTCTGAATATGATTTAGGATTCCTTACTAGCCATCCACACAGAGAATCTGACTGACAAAGAGCTTGTGAGGTTACCTCACACTGACACTGGAAAAATCAAATTGACCAAACTCTGAGCTGATGAGCCCTATGCTGCCTCTGCGCAGTCTCTACGTCACTTTGCGAGAATATTGCGTCACCTATGCTTGCTGACTCTTCTGTTGGTTGGATCTTACCTTTTGGCCCTTTCCGGTGTCACACCTTGGCTCTCCAGCACTAGATCTGATTGATCCTTAGCTGAATTGCGAATTTCCTCAAGGCTGCAGCGCTACCTCTGTTGGCTCTACATAGTTGCTACGCTGCCTCTCTGCGTACTACTCTCTGTATTCCAAGCTCAGGAAAATATCCAACCAACAATTATCTATGCCCCTCTCTATGAGAATCTTCTCGATTGATCTTCTCCCTGAGCATTGCTCACTAGAGAATTTCGATCTCTAGATTCTTTCTCCATCTCGATGTGTTTTCCAAATGCTCCATCAAGTACTTCTTATAATCTTCTCGTTGAGACTTCAACGACAGAGATTAAATCGTTAATCAATGACTAAGATTAACTTGACTTGATATTCCTCTTCTCTAGAAGATTCACACTCTCTTTTAATTAATATTCTTTAATTATTTTAATTTCCTAAGTTTAGACATAGGGTCCCATTAAAAATAATTAATTATTCTCATAAAACATGCACTAGTAAAAAATGATGAAATTAGTGACTAGGTGACTAAAAATGTTAGCCACCGCAATTATTTCAAGTGAATTACTACTAAATTTGAGAAATTTTAAGTGATCGAACAAAAAATGACTAACTTAAATGACTAATTTAGTCTTGGGATAAAATATACGACTAGATAATAAGTGACTAAACTAAAAGCGACTAACTTAAATGACTAATTAGTCATTTAAGTTAGTCATTTTTAGTTCGGTCACTAAAAATTGCTCAAATTTAGTAGTAATTCACTTGAAATAATTGCGGTGACTAAATTTTTTAGTCAGCTAGTCACTAATTTCATCATTTTCTACTAGTGCATGTGGCATCGGCTGGGTGATTGATGACCACCTAGAGGACTTAAACCAAATTAATCTTGGAGGTTAAAACTACAATTGAAAAAAGAACATTAACACACACGTGATTCACACTAGAACTCATCCTCTCATAGTCAAGAGTTGATGAATAAAATGTTAATTCTTTGATGAAGCCAATGAAACCAAGAAGATACTTATCAACCCTTACTTAATGAAGTTAAGAAAATCTTCACAAGGAAGATATGTATTTCATCCAATTAAAGATTGAAAGACATGCTCTTTTTTTATTTCAAGGAAAACTTTATGGAGAAACTTGAGATCGTCAACTCATTAGAGTGATTTGAGCTACACTTGAGATGAACTGAAATGATTTCCATTGTAACCCAAGGGTATATTCAATATGTTGCAAGTCCATAATAATAACATACAATTTAGCAAGGGTCAATACATCTCTAAGTACACTTGTAGGGTGGTCACATTGTTTGGGGAAACTACCCTTCTAGATTGAAAGTAACTAATCAGAGTGATTTGAGGTACACTTGAATTGAAATGGAATGATTGCCACTATATCTCAAACGTATATCCAATATGTTGATAGTATATACTAATAACATGTGATTTAGTAAGATTGGTCAAGATGCTTGGACATACACTTGTGGGGTGGTCCTACTCCTTGGACGCTTCTACCTTTCAAGTGTTATAAAGATAGGAAAAATGTTCTATCAACCATAACCTAGGTAGAAGAATTAAAAAACTAAACAAATATTATAACATTAATAATAACCAATTAAACCAACCAACTTACTCTTTTCCCTTAATAATTATTTTTACCCTAATTTATTACCCCTCTTATCAACATTTTTCCACAAAAGTCTCTTATAAAACCCCTTATCATGAAATTTTTTCTACTATATATATTACCCCTTCCTTATCATGAAATTTTTTCTACTATAAATATTACCCCTTCCTTATATGTAAAGTGATTGTCTCTCTTTACACATATAGATTTTATTTTTCCACGTCACTCAAAATTAAAATACACATTCAAATTTTGTTCAAGAAAACAATAAATGATAACCATATTTGACATATTTGAAATTGGGACAAATAAAGACCGTCAACATTATTTGTCAAAGCCACTAGAGAGTTTAATTGCTTTCAAAATTGGTGCCCTAAGTGCCTTATGAAGCAGCAATCACACCATCACACTGAGAGTTTAACAGCTTTAAGAACTGGCACCCTAATTCGTACCTTATGAATCCGCAATCACACCATCACACAGAAAGTTTAACAACTTTCAAAATTGGCGCCCTAATTTGTGCCTTATGAAGCCACAATCACATTCAAAAATTTGAGGAGGAAGGTTCAATCCACTATCTCTATGGAGAGTGGCGGGAAGAATGAGGGCAATGGCATGCCGACAATGCACAATTCAGGAGATGAAGCAGTGGCATTTGAGAAGACTACTTTGCTTCTACTAATGAACTGATAAAATCACGCTTTAATTCATGCCTTATGAAGTCGCAATCACATTCAAAAATTTGAGGAAGGTTAAACCCACTACCTTTATGGAGAGTGGTGGGAAGAATGAGGGTAATGGCATGCCTACGATGCACAGTTCAGGAGACAATGTAGTGGTATTTGAGAAGACTATTTTTCTTCTACTAAAGAACTGATGAGACTAAATGGTACAACAAAATCACCCATTGCAAATAATTTCAGCGAGTCCATAGTAAGAGAAATGACCATTAAGGCTTTCAGGGTTGAGGATCAGTTATTGAAGAAGAACTTAGACATTATTGACAAAAATTCAAGCCCCTTTTTCTACAATTTCTGAGCCATTGAATGGTTGATTCAGCGTCTAGAGGTGTTAAACGCAACTTTTCTTTGCTCCTCTGCTCTTGCAATGGTTCTACTTCCACTGGGCAGCTTCAATCTTGGTATGAACAATGAAACTAAATGTTAACTGTTGGTGATTTCTACTGTTTCTGAATGTTTTTATGTATAAGATGATCATTCCTAAGAATTTGAACTAGTGAGGGTTTCGTTGGGATGGCCTTCTCTTATGGTCTATCATTGAACAGATCGTTTGTTGAAAGTATACAAAACCAATTTACACTTGCAAACTACATTTTTTCTGTAGAACACATCAAACCGTACATGCACATTCCTAGTGAGGCCCTAGCTATTATAGAAGATCACAAACCACTGGATAATGGAGAAATTCGTGGCAAGATGGAGTACCTAGCACAAACTACCCCATACCACCATGAAATAATTTTATGTACAAGTTCCAAGTGAAGGACCAGATAGGTAGCTACTATTACTTTCCATCATTATATCTGCAGAAAGCTGCAGGGGGCTTTAGAGGACTAAGTGTAGCTTGCAGGGCCCTGATCCTTGTTCCATTCCCTTTGCCTGATGGTGATATAACTCTTCTTATAGGTGACTGGTACACAACCAACGTTTCAGTAAGTTATTAATCCATCCCTAAAACATGTACATCCCTTGAAATTAAAGAGACTGGCTATGTTCAACTTCTATCTGTCCACCAAAATGTTCTCTTGCAATGCATAAATCTCTGACTATATTCTATCCTTGGGCAGATACTTAGAACACTTGATGTGGGAATATCTATTGGTAATCCTGATGATGTTCACATTAATTTCCACGGGCTACCAAATGAAATAGCAATTACAGTGGAACACGGTACTTATTGCTGATCTCTATCACAAGGAATTTTATTAGATTTAGTGGTGTGTCTAGCCTTTCAGCAATTCACAAGATGCTGTTTATTTTGATTTTATCTAATGGCTATTGAATCCATTGTTTCTTCTCTTAAGATGTATCTAAAATGACCCATCTATTCATCAAGTTTTTTGTGCCAACCTTTCAAAGTGATAACAAATGAATTCGAGATAATGACTATGTACCCATTTAGTTGGGATGCAATTATTTGATTAAACAGAGTTTGAGAAGAAATTTTTAAGAATATTAGGATGTGAGAAGTAAATACTATGTTTAAAGCTACAATCCTATGAAGAAATTCAAAACAAATCATGCAACAAGTTTTCAACAACATGGTAACAACTCATCCTCTTACAATGATCACAATCATGCAAAGACATTTCACACATGCTAAAGATTTTCCAATCCATATGAATATATGTAAGAAAATATAATGAATCAAGCACAATAGGGTGGAAAATACTAGCACAACTTGAATTTGGCCAATTTAAGGATTACAATGCAATATTTTAGCATAGGTTCAAATTATTTCATGAATCCAACACAATGAATAACCCAAGCCCCAAAACCGACTCAGGAAAGTTAGTGCACAAATAAACACAAAATCCTCTCTTTACAATACTAGTTCTCCATCGAACCTAAAACTACCATGGCATATGAATCAAGTTCTCCTCCTAGATAGAATTAAAAAATGTCCAAAATTCTAGAAGCACTTCCTGTGAACAATAGGCAACAAAGTTTATGCCACAGAGATGGCCAAAGTACTTGATCCCACATGAAATTTACTTGCATAATGTATTATTTTGAAGGGTGATGAGGCTGATCTATATGGATATGATAGGCCACCTAAAAGTAAAGATCTAGATGGTGTTTTTGGAATGGAATATGTGGTAGTAATTATTGATGATTCTGCAAGGGTTTGACCTGATCATAGATATAATTTAATTGTGGTTGAAAGGTAAGTTCATTTCAATTCCTTTTTAGTGTCCAATCAAGACCTTACAATTGTTAATTTTTGTCTTTCAAAAGTGGTGGTTAAAGATATATGTTATTGTTCCTAAAACTGAAATACTACCATGTATAAATACATGTGTTCTCCCTATAGTAGGTGCGAATTTGGATTTCTAGGGTTGTCACTGTTAGAAGTAGATGTTGATGAGAAGCTAGAGGATGGAACACTGGCATCTTCTTTAACAGTGAGATGCTAAAAAATAATCTCTAACACATAGTGTGTTTGTGACACCTCAAAATTTAGAGAAATTTCCTGAGTTTTCACTGTATGGTTGCTTTTATAATACATATACCCTTCAATTCAAACATAGGTGATTGAGAAAATTAACCATATTTTTTTCTCAAACAAACAGTTGCATGAAGTGGATGTCTGGGATTTCTTGCAGTTGAACAACAAAAAGTTTTCAAAAATTTTAAAGTGGTTTTCAATAGGGTTTGTCCAATTCGAGAAGTGTAGCTGCATCTTCACCCTTTGTGGCATATGGCTGAACAATTTGGTGCAGTATGCACAACAAAAAATGATGGTAAAGTGAATCATGTTGTAACCCTTTCCCCTAGGACTGACAAGCTATGCATTTTACCTTCTGTCTAGTATGCAAGTCTTGGCATGCATTTTTTTCCCCAAGAAAAATCGTAATTTTATTAATGAAAACAAAATTACATGTTGTAGATGCTTGCAAAGCATTCCATCAAGCCAGTTAAGACTGGTGATCATAGAGCCAATAAATAAACTACTTTAATATGAAGAGAAACATGCTACCCTTTTCTCCATTTCTTCTTTTCTACTTTCTACCATTCTCCTTGAGATGGGGTGGTTGATACAAGTGCCAGCTGGTTCTCTACATATTTTCTTTGATTTTCCTTATATGAGTCCGAGCTTTTTGATGCATGGTGACGTTTGATACCCCCTAGCTCCTTTTCTTTTGGAATCCTCTTCGGTTGCACTGTTGGGTGTGGGTATTCTGCCGCTTCATGATTTGATTCCTCCTTTTCTACACTTTCTTGTGGATTTAGCACTTCTTCATTGGTAAAGGGGTTCGTTTCTTCTTCCTCCTCTTCGTCCTCAGGCAAATGCAGTGGAAATTGCTATCCTTTGGGTTGTTTTCTAGGTTTCTTCTTCCTTCGTGGCTCTTTCTTGGCATCAAGAAATGTATTTTGAAGATGACCCATCTGTTGACATATTCAACATTTGAAGGTCGTGTTCTCAAAATCAAGGAACTATGTCCGACATTGCTTGTTGTGTGTCAAAAGGATGTGATCTGGCAGTCCTTTGCTAAGGTCCACCTCCACACAAATTCTAGAAAAAGTGTAGATCCACTCTTCAAGTCTTTGTGTATCTGTCTTTATGTATCGCCCTAAGAGGTTCTCAATGCCTTCCAGTACTTTGTGATGCCATAAGTGTAGGGGAAGATTATGCAGCCTGACCCACACCTGCATTCTTGAGACTACCATTTTATTTGCATCAAAATCTGGGAACCATGGGTTAAAAAAAGTCTCGTAGATCCCCAAAACCATGGGCCTTCTCGCAAAATATATTCTCGTTCCTTTGATGATGCAAAATTTACTATGAAGAATCCTTTGGAGCAGAGGTGGATCTCAAAGTTTATTGTCCAAGTTGTGAAGATCCAATGAAAGAGATTCGTCGGTTTTGGCCAAAAAATGTTGAATTTGTTGATTTTCCACAACCTTGGGTATAGGATAAAGCCTTAAAAATATTTGATGCTACCAAACCAAGAATCTCAATAGAAATACTTTACACAACATAATATAAACAACAGTAAATCACATATGCACAAAATATATACAACTTTTTACAAATTTTCAACCTAACTTCGTGATATTAAACAACATATAATACAAAAATCTATGGATCCCATACCAAGGATAACAAGATACTCTGACCATCTGGCTGTATATGCTCTCACAGCTCCTCTCGGTCATACCCTATACCTGCCCGGTCCTTCGACTTTCGATCTGTAACTCCTGCCTCTATCAATGCTCCAATTCCATTTGGCCACTAAACCTCATCTGTCAATCTACTCACTAGTTGTGCCTTAGTCCATCAAGGGAACAACACATCGAGAGTCTTATCGAGTTGTTCACAACTCCACTTGTGAACAACTCTCAATATGCTCACGACTGCTCCTCAACTACTCAAGGACTTCAACCCACTATGGTCTTCCTGCCCTGCTCTGATGAAGACCAACATAGGGCACGAAGGACTTCCACCTATCGCTGTAAGATGTCCATCTCCCACAATGAACATGGGCTAGGAAGACTGCCCATCATCTGATGTAGAAGTCCTTCTCCACACACAAGTCTCGGGCTCCACAAACTGCTCTTGGCTGATTAGAACCTTGAGCTTCAACAACTGCCTCTCTAGCAACTACCTTTGTCCATCAAGGTGTTGCACACCGGGTTCCAACATGGAAACTATCACGCTATCCTCCAACAAAACCTAAATGCCCAATCCACATTCACACTTGGTCCACTCTCACGCTGCCCTCCAACCGTCCATGATTAACCAAGTCCACATTATAGCATCTGCACCTAGTTAGGGCATCCTTACACCTAGGAGACCCTTACACAGGGATGCCAATAGACTTCACCAATATGCCCTTTTCTATGCAATAGAGGAGATATTTCACAAATGTAGGAGCCAATATTCATTGTGGAAACTACCCACTAATTAGGGCTTCTAACATGCCACGTCAACCCTACCTCCTTGGCTTCCACAGGCTACAACAACTTTGTCCACACTAGGACACCTACATCACTCCATAGTGAGATCTGCTCCTAGTTGGAGTTCCTTCATGCCCAAGGCAACTCCAAAAAATGGCTCCCAACAATCTGCAATGTAGACTGATCCAAATTGATCCTTCAAAACACCAAAAAACTTACCTTTCTTCACTTCTGTACTGATGCACCTGCTGTCACCTTGGCTACCTGGTTAGGGCTTCCTAACAGTCCTTGTTAGGCTCCTCCAAACAGCTCCTAAGGCCTCCTACAACTGCTCATCAACCGATCCAACACTAGTCATCATATTAAACCTAAAGATCCCAAACCTCCATAGGGCTACTCCCTCCGAGGCTAGACTCCCTTTGAGCCTACACGATCTCCATTGGCTCAGTCCTGTAAGCACTCATCCTCCTGGATCAAATACCACTCGTGAAAATCCCACCAATATCAGACATGAAACACCACGATCCAATGAAGACTTTAGCCTGCCAAACTGTAGTCCATCACATGAAGCCATCTCGATCATCCTAATCTCGTCCATGCCAAAGAAACCCTTGAGTTGTCCCAACCAACCATGGCATATCAACAGAAGTCCACAATAAAAAAATATGCCCTACAACAAACTGTTGTTCACCAGGCGCACCACCAATCCACCAGAACTCCCAACCTATCTTTCCATGTAACCTATCAAGACCACATCTCCATGTCTTCAGCTGAACCCTCTACTCCATGATTTAGACACCCAAGTTCGCTGCCCAATCATTGTGGCAACTATAACTAGTTTAGGGCATCTAAACATCAAATATGCCCCCTCCTCATTGACTTCCACATGCCACTCTATCACGATTTAAAACTGATCCACAAGTTAGGATCCAACATCTACAAGAATGCATTGAAATACATACCTTAAGCTCATTGTTTTGAGGTCTCCCTCACTACTGCAATCTAGGCCTAGTTAGGGATCACACAATCCCTTCTTCTAGCCTTCAATTCTGCCCAGAATTTATCTAAATGAAAGTGGTTTCCCTTTGGAAGTACCCTCCTCCTTAATGGTGTTGTCTTGGGCATGAAATAACCCTAACACTGCCCTACGGAGCTTTGTTTAGGTTGGTTTAGGCCTGCAGACTTCCCACAACAACCATCTAAGGATGCAATTGTCTCTTCCAAGGGTCTAAACACCCTAACATACCCCAAAAACATACAAAAATTCTCTCCTTTGCCTTGACCCTCTAGGATAGTAAATCAGCCTTCATAACAGTCACTAAGAGTGCCTTGAACTGCCCTCTTCTCCACGCTGTCAGCCCTCTTATGCCTGTGGCCCAAAACATAAGTTTTCTTCTCCTCCACGAGCTATCTTCTTGTGATGTGTTGCATAGAATGGATGCCCAAAACACAAGTGCTCACCCTCCTTTTATAGAAATAATGAGGGGCTTCAATGAATTATGAAGAGACACACATATTGGAGTTATTTACATCAAGCCAACATGACTTGACAACCAATAATTAACTTGTCAACTTCATAAATTAATTTATCTCTAACAAAAATTCAGAATCAGATGATTCTTGTTGCGTTGGAATCGTCTCGCCGAGCACTATCATCCTCAACTATCACATGTCGAAATTCCATCAGGGTTTTGGCCCAAATCACGATGGGTGCAAAACCCTCAAGCTTGGATCTCAAGCCCTTAAGCCCATTTTTGGCACTTTGAACTCCAACCCTTGAACACTAGGGCTTGGAGTACCTCCCAAGCTACACTAAAATCAACACTCATAACACATAAAGTTGTTCCATATGTTCAAGTTGTTCTCCACCATGTGCATTCTGCAATCACAATCTTCCCAAATAACCAAAGTGATCAAGCAACAAAGGTTGGGCATTTCTCAAAATGTTTATAAAAATGTGGTGAGGGTTTTAAGGTGACGGATTTATAGCCACCATAGATCCTAGCAATATTTGTCCAAATTTCTATTATGACTCTAATTTTAGAATTCTGCTACAATTTTGCATTTATTGGCACTAATATGGCAACAGTTTGGTTACTTATCAAAAGGTATATGCTCAAGAGCTAGGATGCCCCTCCAATAAATTTATCACACTCCTCCATAAGTGGATCTCATA
This sequence comes from Pinus albicaulis, assembly GCA_034641835.2. Taxonomy (NCBI): domain Eukaryota; kingdom Viridiplantae; phylum Streptophyta; class Pinopsida; order Pinales; family Pinaceae; genus Pinus; species Pinus albicaulis. The sequence goes on along the minus strand of CM076580.1, from coordinate 243,456,933 downwards.
GATAACTGGGCAATCAATGGTCAAATAGTTGTTATGACAACTCCTCAAAGGGTGACCTAAACATGTGTGCCAATAAGATGTGGGGGCATTCCTCAAATCATGCCAACCAATCCCATATGTAGTGGATCTACGTAGATAGAACTGTAAAGCAGGCAATGATTGTAGTCTATATCATGGGATACCATAATATGCTTACAATCCTTCAATATGAACAAGGATGTTTACCTCATGAATATCAAACCATGCTAGAGCATATTCAATCACCCCAAGAACAATTTCAATTCAAGTAATAGCAGGGGGAGAATGCTAGAGTGTTGTACACCATCATGAAGCTATTGAAATGATTATGTGAAAACGATGTTGGCTTAGGCCAAAAATGCAAGGGGATTTCATCAAGTGAGTCATACAAAAACATGTATCATTAACCATCTAATGATCACAGGGGATTCACAACTAAGTCGGCTAGTATGAAAGGAAAACAATCATCATCAAGGCAACCCAAACATCAACATCATCAAGCCATCTATGCTTACTTCATCAATAATCTCATCAAATGCAATAACGACTCTAGGGACATTTAAAGGTCAACCTATAAACCTCCCTTTTTGATGGAAATGACAAGAGTAGTGAAAATATTCACAAGTGTAGGCCTCCTACAATGTAAGAGGTAACAAGCCAAACAACCAAAATTCTCCAAGTGCAGCCTGCTTGGGTGCGGTCTTCTACTAGATTAATTCTCATGCCATATGATGGGTAACAATGTCCACCAATCATGCATTTATTTTTTGGTTGGGGATGCCCACTAGCTTGGGAGGATATGTTGTCATTTCCCTACCAAATATGTGAGATGTGCACCCACACATGGGGACACCTACCCTGACAATTACTCATACATACATCAGAAATGACATGTGATAATTTCTGTAAGAGTCTAAGACTCAACTATTCATACATAATTGTGTTAGATGAAATGATTTTATTATTTTATGTGTTGTATTTCTGTCATTGATAAATGATATAGTCCATTCGATGTATGCATGAGAATTTTTTTATCCTTGTCTCTTTTATCTTAGATGGGACCTAGTTGCATTAAGGATGTGTCACACCCCTAAGGGATGAATCGACTGATGGATAAATTAGTGGATCTATGCTCACTGTCAGCCCACCTTGAATGGATCCGGCCACCATCATATGAAAAATGAAAGTGGGTTGGCTTAGAATTTAGTGTTTCCCTGTCCATGAGGTACAAGGCAACTATTGGGGATATCTCTTTTTCTTTTGGGATGTTACCTGTTAACACTCCAGTAATTCTCTAGTTGTGAGATTTTTGGTTTTTAGTTGAGAAAAGTAGAGGTAACCACAGACCAACTTTTAGACTCTAGGATCTAGCCTTCCTAGGGTTCAGAGAGGGCTCTCTCTATAAAATTTAACTTTGTTTTGTTTTATAAAATATTAGGCTAGTTATGATTGTGCAATTGGTTTTGGTTTTAATTGGTTTGGTGGGAAAAATCACTGGAAGAGATGGATAGTGGGAAATCTATTTATCCATTGGGCTAAGGAGTCAAAATTCAAGCATACAGAGCTGGGATCAAGGTCAAAAATTCAAATGTTTTCTGGGCAAGATAGATAACCCTTGGAGATCTTGGAAAGGTTTTTTGTGAGATGGTATGATCGGGATAAAGAGCAATGAAGAGTTCTTTGATCCGGAAAATGGAAGTAGTAGGCAGAGGTCAAACGAGAGAGGGAGAAATTAAGGGTTCCCTACACTAGAAATGAGAAGAAAACATATAAATGACAAATAGTTAAGACAGGGTTCTTTTAACAAATCCTAAAGTAATCCTCCTATTCATTCATTCAAATTTGGAAAACATTATGGATTGCATGTAACAAAGAAAGATAACAATGATAGATTTAGAAAATACTTCACTCCAAATAGCTCATCATATTAATCCTGAAATATGATGCTAGTTGATCTGATCTAGTCTGCTACTCGAAATTTGAACACAAAAAGCCTTCAAGTCCACAAAAATTACTATAGAAATCTTCAACAATTTATTCCACAATAATACTTCTAAAGATGAAGTATTTATACATAATTGTTTACAAAATATCATAGAATGCTTCTAGGAATTATCTAAGGGAAATAAAATATCTTTACAACAATAATAGAGACAACTGCTTAAAAAATCAACAAGCTATCCTATCTATCCAAAAGAAATAGAAACTGATTTAGGATAAGAAGCAGCTGGCTGCCTTATTGTCTTCCTTGCTAGATTTAGATATTTCAAGTTTGTTTTGAAATCTGATCTGCTTATCTGATACACTTTCACTGATACTCTTTAATCTCTGATACTCTTTAAACTCTGTAAAATATCTTTACTTCTGTAAAAATCTGTTTGACTACAAATTTCAGCAAACTTCTTTCACTGTTACCTTTCTTCCTTTTTACTTTTTACAGCAAATTTGTCAATGACTCCCAAAATTCATTACTTGGAATTTGTATTTTCTTCAATTTTCTGAAATTTTCATCTGCTTCTGTGTATCTGGAGAAAGTTGGTTTGATGACAAACAAGTGTTTAATTTCATGTTGTAAATAGAATAATTCCTCAAAACTTCTAAGTAGGACTTTGCCTGTTGGAATGCCTTGTCCACCACCTGATTTTTCAACTTGTTCCTTGGCATATTCCCTGATATTTTTGTTATAATCTTCCTAAGGCTTCAACTTGTCATTTATGACCAAGATATTAGGCAAACTCCTTTGCCTCAAGTTCTCAAATTTAACCATAAACCTGGTTAGAGAAATGTTCATGTTCTCACACTTTTTCTCCAACTGTTTCATCAGGTTCTTTTTAGTTACAACCTTCTTTATCTCAATGATAGTTTTAGTTCTATTAGTTATTTCAAGTTCTTCCAACTCTTGCCTATTCTTGCTGTTGAGGAACTTTATCAGTTCTAGAGCTTGTTCTGGTCTGTTATCCAATTCCTCTTTAGTCTTTTGGATATCTTCTAATGCTGCTTTTAATAAGTCTCTTTGTTCAAAAATCACTTGGATGGAAGGCCATACATCATTTATGGCTTCTATGATTTTGCTCCACAGATGATTTTTCACATAGGAAATATGTTCCTTCAATGCCAATTCCTTCTGCAATTTCTTCAATTCTTCATTCAATATGATGGCCTTTTTTCATGTGTTTTTGCATTTATTTGAGCCAATTTGTTTGAATTTTCAAGATTTTATACCATCTGTTTTAATCCGTTGATTTCATTTGTCTTAAGAGACATTTCTTCCATGGCCTTTACCAGTTTGCTGGCCTCATTTGTATGGTGCACCGCTGTTGTAGATGATTCTGTAGCTAAGGTGGTGGATGAAGTTACTGGCACTGCAGTAGACAATGGGACTTTAGGTGCCAACTCTGCAGCTAGAGTAGATTGCACAACTGTAGTAGCCATAGGGATGACTGTAGGTACTTCCTTTGTTTTTGATGTTTCTTTTCCTTGGACAAGTTTTTTCATCTGAATCTCCATTTCCTTGATTTGGGTTGTCAACTGAAAAATCAAATTCATCATGTCATATTTTTCTTTATGTCCTTCTATTATTTCTTTTGTTTGAGGATGTTCATTTTGAGGAAGTTTAAGCTGTTTCCTCAAAGTTGCAATATCTTCATTTTCCTTCTTCACTAATAAATTTGCTGCTTTGATATTAGCAAGGTCATATCCCACCTGCAAAACTAGTTCTTCCAAGGATTTTATCCTGAGATCCTTAGCATACAAAGATGATTTGTCCATTTTCATCTAATCTTTCATATTGGAAATGGTGTTTTGGAGTTTATGATCACTCATGGATTTTGTTGTAACAGTAGAGTGTAACATTTCTGAAGTCTGTCTATGGAATTCAATTTGATCTAGAGCATGAATATTTTCTGTTTGAACTTCCAAATCAACCTTATAATATGCCACTATCTTTGGGGATTTGACTGTGGGCTGCAATATTGACATAATTAGCTTTTTATTTGAATAATCAAATGCAGATAGAAGTCTGTTTTGTACACTTGGTGTCTGCTTGAGATATTGAGAATAAATATTGTTTTTGATCTCTTCATTTTTTAGTTTGATTTTTTTGTATTTTTCTTTGATATCCAGATCTTTCTCCTCAGCTACCTGTGAGGAAGAGGCTTCCATACTCTGTTGTCTTTTTATAAACTGTGCATCTTCATTATCAACTTGTTTTTCATTCTGATTCTTAGTAGCTGGCTCATTGATGATCACGGTGGAAACATTTGTTTTTGGCAAATCAGTGTTGGTATTTATAAGATCTGTTTCTTCCACATCAATTGCTACCTTCTATTTTCCTGCTGAATTTAACTTAGGCCTTTTGTTGTATATTAACTTGAATTTAGTTTCAGTTGTAGTTTCAACAATATAGGCACCTTCTTCCCTTACTCTCTTGGTGGATTTTTCTGGCTGATCTGTAGTCTTTAAAGTGTGACTAGTATCACTTTTATTTACTGCATCTATTAAGGTATTTTCTGTCCACTCAGTCTGATTTGCATATTTTTCTATTTCTGGCTTTGTTTCATGAATGAAGGGTGTTAATTTACATTTAACCTTTAGTTTGCTTAGGATCACTTGTGGATCATAACTCCAAGGAAAGCTTTCTTCAAATCTGAATTCCAATAGTTGCTTTGCTACTTCTTTCTCTGTATCCCTACAATTGCAGATGAATGGCCCTATCTAATTTTTTAATTTGAATTGAGTTTTCTTTTTTGCTGCCATGAAATTTCTAGAATCAAAGTTTAGGATTTTGTTGATATACTCCAAGGCAAAGATCCTCATTGAAACATGTTTGGGTAACTTGTAAGATAACAAATTTGACCCAAAAGCTCTAATCTCAGTATGTTTTTCATATAGGTACTAATCACCAACTTTATTCTGCTTTGATAACTTTAATATTTTCTTCATTTCTTCATTTATCCTTGGCTGCTCTATTTTTGTTAACATTTTGATCACTGGATGTATGAACAATTCTGAAAATTCTGCATAAGTGAAATCTACACATTCTTTCCTGAGCAAAGTAGTCCAAAAAATGACAGAGAGAGGATTTCCCTCTATGTCAAGCTTTTGAAGAGTAACTGGGAAATTATCTGATTGAAAATATAGAAACATATGGAAGAGGAAGGATGTGTATTTGAACACTCCTTCAATTGGAAAATTCGTCAATTGATGATGAATATTGTCTGCAATGTAACCAACATAATAAAAAATTGTAGATAGCGGTTGTCCTCGGGTAAAAGTGGATAAGAAACCCAAGATGGATTCATTTGTGTATTCATCAGTAAAATACCCTAGGATGAAGAAAAGCATGGAAATCACATGTCTTGAACATTTTTGGAATCTAGACGTGGAATATGGGGGATTTATTTGAGGTATTTCTACATGCAAAGGCACAAATATATGGAAAATCATGAATCTCTTGGGAAAATCTAGGCCAATATACAACTTGGTGAGGGCCTCTATAGATAAAGGGACTACTTGAGGATCAGGCTGTAATTGTAGCATTTGGTTAATAGATTTAGCAGTAATGGTAAGAAGCACTTCTTTGTTGGCATTTATTATAGCTTTCTGTCTAGGCACATAGTACTGTTGACATAACCTAATAACTTCTTGGCATGAATGAGTTCATGGAACAACATATTTGGGCAAATGGGATTCCCAAATATTTACTTCTTCTTGATTATATAAGGACTTCTCATAGCTCCAGTTATGAATATCTAGCAGATTAAACTTAACAATTGGGTCTGCTATCTTGTAATCAGTATCAGCTAATGGAATATACTCAATGTCTATGAAAGGGGGTTGCAAAGGATTTACAACAATAGCAGTGTTAGAAGTCATGGCTGGAGTTGATTTTGGTACTCTGGAACCTTCAGGATTGCTAGAGCTCTGCTTTTTAGGCATTTTGGCTACTTCTGCAAGTTTAGACAGTTTGCAGAAGTGATTTTACTTTAGCAGAGTTTTTTTGGATAAAAATGGGCAGAATATGGGCTTCTGACTATCAAAATAGGATTTATAGGCTTTTGATGGTTTAGAAACAAGAAACAAGGGTTTCCTAAGTTCTTTTACTGAGAAATTGGGCTAAAAATATTTTGAATTTAGGTGTAGAGGCTTTGGGATACTTTCAGAGGATTTCTGGCTTAATTTGGAGTTTAAACAGTTTATAAAACTACAAAAAACTCGCGAATTTCCTTTAAAAATAGTATATTCAATAAAACAGGGTTTCTGCAGAAAATTTGATAGGGTTTGGCTTGTTTTCGGTCTTTTGATAAGGTTCAGTGGTTAGTTTTTTAAGCATTGACTGAAATTTGTGTTTTTTAAAGGTCTTTTCAAATTTGAAATATGTCTAAATTTCAGAGAAATACCTGTTATGCGCAGGTATAAGGTTTCGAGGAGGTTTCTGAGGTTTTGAAAGGGTCAAATGTATTTCTTTTGATCTTTGGAGCAACGCAGAGCTCCTCAGCAATCTTAAATGGCTGCTAGTTGAGTTTTGCAAGCTTTTTGTCTCAAAACGATGTAAAATGGTTCGTTTTAATAGTCGAGGGCTTATATAGAGTTTATGCGCAATAGAAGAGGAAATGAATGCATTTTTGTATGTTTATTAGGTGTTTTTGGTTACATTAACTCTGCAATAAATGATGGTCACATCAGGGGAGAACGGTGGTTTCGGGCTTCAATGGATCAAAACAGAGGTGGTTATCGTGCAACATTTGGGTGGTAAGTAGTTTTGGAGCAAACCCACGTGATTCAATGACAATGGGGCACATGGAGGAGAGAGGAAATGGGAATACCACCCATTTCACGTGGAAAAGAGATGGGGAATTCTGCGCTAGTTTATTTACGATATAAGTTTTTAGCCGTCGGATCTTGGGATTGGATTGCGAACGGTCCAGATCAACCGGGGAAGTTGCGTCGGGATGGAGTGGGGCCGGGGTCGGTTAATGTGGCGGGGATGTTTAAAACCTTATAAAATATCCGTTTAATAAAAGTTTTAAACCTCAGTTTTGATATGATGCGGAAGGTGGTTAAATGTTTTTTATGTTTTCTGATTAAAACATTGACATATGTTTTAACCCTGGGCGCGGGGATATTATATAGTTTGTCAACATTTCATAGTTGTTTCAAAACTATAGGGGGAGGATATTTGTGTATAGATATGTTAAAACCAATGGGATATGGTGGGGTTTTTATATTAAGCACATGGGATATAAAAACATTGGTTTAACGTAAAATAAAGGGTTTTTTGTGGGTTTTTTTTAATATAAAGGGATTTAATAATATACGGGTGGGTATAACTTTAGGGAATTAATATATATAGTTTAGTAGTTAGTATGAAATAAAGGGTGAAGTGTAGGGGATATGAAAAACACATTTTTAACTCTAAATAAAGTGTAAATAAAATAGTTTGCCTTTGTTGTATTACTTCACACTTTAACTTAGGATAAATGTATTTTTGAGGGTTTATGAATGTTTTTTGGAAGGAATGGAATTAGTTATTTAGGATTACACTTTTAATAAGTAAAAATGGGTTTTTACTTAGGAAAAAAGGATTGTGATTATGAATGAAGGATAAATGCTGATGAATGTGAGTTTTGTGTAGGAATTCAATATTTTTAACCAATCAGTCATCGAGCCTTGGGTCTGATCCCAACAGAAGTCAAAGAAATGCTTTGAGCCTTTTTGACTGATAGTTTAGAATACTGATTGTTTGTAGGGAAGGAGAAATTAGTGACTTGTGCCTGATGATTCTTTATTAGATGCTTGTACAACTGCTTTCTACCTACCCTTCTTTATTTCTAACATTTTTTCTTCATTTTCATGGGTGCATTTAGGCTTGCAACCCTAAATCAGTTTTTCTTTTAAAGCATAAATCTATCTAAGTCTAACCTTATTTCATCTAAGGGCTCAGATTAAACTGTTGAGCTCCTCATTTATTCTCTATCTTAACTACTGATTTGTCAAGTTTATATTGTTTGACGTATCTTTATTCTCTATCTAAAATATGAAATTCAAAGCATACAAAGTTAAGATTAAAATGTTTAACTAATAATGGATTATGGAATTTATTGACAATCTGCACATAATCATTATTCTTGTAGTAAAGTAAATAGTAGTGGCATTTTGACTTGCTCACTTTCAGGTTTTATTTTCATTTCTTTCTCTTTTGGGGTCTATCTTTTTCTTCCTTTGATCTTTCTTTTAGGACTTTTTACCCTATTTTTTTTTTTTCATTTTTCAAAATATGGGAAAACAACTTGCAGAAAGCAAGGTATGTACACATTTACAAGATTTATCAAAGTCAATTAAAAAATTATGAATACTATTATTATAGGACCCTAACAGTGGCTCCATTTGGGGTTGTATTTCCTGGTGAAATGTCAAGAAATTTAAGATCAGTAGCCTTTGGAATTTGACTGTGATGACCCTGTAAGTATCTTTTGATATCTGCAATTATTCATACTTATGATATTTACCTTTAAAAGCTTAGGGCCTTTGTTACACAGCATTTTGTCATCGTCCCTACAATCCCTCATCCCACACATTGGAGGACTATTCTCGTGACCTGTGAACATTAAAATGTCCTGAAAACACCTTCATAACATCCTCCTGCATAAGGATAAACATTCTACTGAAGAACATATCCTCTGAAAAACCCTAAAAACAGATGTTTTAGCCTTGGCGCGACTAGCCAGTTCATCCCTCGCGCCAATGGGGGAAATCCACACTAGAGGGCACGCCAGTTGGCGCTCTGTTCCTGTGTTTCACTCGCGCCAAGCCTATTAAGGAATGTTTTTAAAAAATAAATGGCGGAAGTTTGATTCTAACAAACTCCAGAATGAATCATCAAAAGAAGTTGAGTGGTTTGGCTCCGGATCTCCATGTATAGGAAGTGGTTTTCCACCTCTCATGGAACCTTCCTAAGAGATAGGACCTATCCCATGATTATAGGGATCCCAACTTCCCTTCCTCCATCTATAAAAGCTTGCCCTTTCCATTTGCAAGCTAGCTGAACTTGTGGGAGGAAAACTATAGTCAGGCAACTATTGAGACCAGAGTCGAGGAGAACCCCGTAAGAGAGAGAGCTTTTTATAGATTCCCGACAGGCTTCATTGAGACGCGCTCCGCTGCAAGCCCCGCTGAAGGAAGATCATAGCGTCAGAGCATTTGGTTGTAATCTCCCTTTTTGTCATTTTTAATATAAGCGACTATGATTTTGGTTCCATTCATGTGTTTACTCTTTTATGAAATGCAATGAATTATATCCTCTCTGACTGATATATAGTTACATGCTTTAAGTATTATGTTGTATGTCATCATTTCTCTGCATGTGTACAGGTGTCTAGACGGAGCAAACGAAAGGATTATGATCTGTTAGGCTAGGGACGAGAAGCATCGCTTCTTCCTCAACAACAACAGCGTGGGATTTGAGGTAGGATACTTATCACGATCTTTGTATTTCTTGTAACTAGGAACCAACGTCATTGTGTGATTCAATTGTTGCTAGACCCACTCTAGAGCTAGTGGGATCGCCTCTGTCCGTAGAGGGGATTTATTGCCTCAAAAACTTGGCGACTCCGTTGGGGATCAGTGGGTGTTAGTCCTTCTTCCGTTTGGGTTGTTTCTTGGCTTTTGATTGATTTATCTACTTTTCTGGTTCACCTTCCTTGGTGTTAAACCCTTGTTCAGCCCCCAGAAGACCAGATCCAGTCTCTGTTTGTCCATTTTCATCATTTTTCTAGGGTAAAATCGATTGGCACGGTTTTTCCCCTGACAGTTGCACCAACTGGCGCTTGTTGCTAGTTAGGCCCCCGCGCCAATGCCTTTTTGGCGCAGATTACAGCCAAACAGGCGCGCCAATTCTGCTTGGTGTTAGGGTTTTCTTGCTTTTGGCCTCTCTGAGATTGAGTTTTGGTCTTGGTATCATTTTTCTGATTGCTTGAGTGCTTTGAAGTCATTTTTGACTGTGTTTAGCCCCTGTCCTTCGATTTTTCACATTTTTCTATCAGTTTTGCATTCTAGCCCTAGGGCTTCTAGGTGCTTCAGTGTGCTGAGCCTCCTGTAGGAGTTTTGGGTCCTTTCTTTCCTGTTCAACTTCGTTTTTCCTTCTTTGCATTCGTTTTGCTAGATTCCATTGTATCATTGCGTTAGTTGAGTGATTGTCCTCTCTTTCATTCAGTTTCGCTTTGTGTTACTCCAAGCCTAGATTACACGGTTTGTTTGAGTCTCTTTTGAGATTCTTCGTTGGTTTGAAGGATTTCATCATTAGTTTGAGTCTTGATTGTGTGCGTTTGGATTGAGTGAAATTGTTTGTTTTAGCTCTCTCTTCATCATTTCTTGAATTGATGTTTTCACTAGTTTTTTCAGTCATTTAGTGCATTTTCTCTTATATATTGAAAAATACAAAAACAAGATCTTTGCATTTGGATTGGCGTAGTGAAAATTGAAAGCTCTTTCGCATTACTAGTGTCATATAACTCTAGAGAGAAGTTTTCTAGTTTCATTAGCTTGCATTGGAAACAATAGTGGATGTTTTTGTGTGTTCATTTTGTTGTCATTTGAAAGCTCTCAACTCTCCCGTAGATAGCTCTTCATTGAACAAAGTGATATTTTGTGGCATGTAGTTTGCATTTAGAGGTTTTATTAGATCCAAAATTCGATAGGGCCTTGAAATTGAAACGTAAATTGAAGATCAACTTTAAAATTTACTAAATTAACCTAAGGCAACATTGAAACATTAACGAAATATCTATTAGTCTAAGGTAGATTTGTATTTCGGCGTCTTTAAGCCTAGCAGCTGTCGCTCGCCATCTGGCTACAGACAGCGCTAGTACAGACTTGTGCTCCCCGTACCATCGCATATATAAAGGAAGACCCCATTAGGTTGCAATCCTTTATCCATAGGAAGCCGAGTCTGTCGCTTTTTACCGTGATACACTGGACAAAGCATTCGGGGAGATTATTTGCACGTACGTCAAGTCCTTGGTTGATTTCTCTTTCATTTTTTACCAAGGTGTATATGGAAGTTCACGGATATCTGGTACACCCATCTACCTTGATTACCAGAGCAGTCATTTTGATCTTTATTGACTCCTTAAACTTGAAAAGATCATCAAGCGCTTGTCCTTTCACGCTTGTTTCCAAACTGAAAGTGATAAAGTCATATTTTACTTGTTTCTAGACTCTTAAAACATGAAACAGTAAAATTTCCAGTTTATATGTGGTAAAATTAATCACCTACGATCACACGCCCATTTAGAGATTGATTTTTCGGCCTGTTTTTGTTTGCCTTGGTTTTCACCGGTGCGTTTTGTTTTGTGATCTCTTCCTCTTTTTTGCTATAGTCACAGTGGCGGAACCATCAGTTTCGTCTACTGGTAGTACTTATACAAATGATTCATCAGAGGTCTCCCAGTCCTCTATCAAGTATCAGTAGCTCGTTGTATCTGAGTTTCCCGATAGGGGACCAGTTATATCTGAACTTCCCTTTGGAGGACCAGTTGACTTCAATTGGCCCTTTTCCAACGCTTGGTTTGGATTTGGAGTAGGGGAACACTTCCCTCCTCTTACATCGAGATCACCCTTTTTGGCTTCTGTCATACCTCCTAGTCCCCATCGTCTTGTAGAAGATCTCACAGCAAGGTCAGATACGGACTCATCCAGTCCTTCTCCTAGTGAGGGAATTCCTACTTCTGGTGAAGATTACCAGATTTTTCTCGAAGACATCCCCGAACCTTCTATTATGTCTTCACCTGGTCCAACGCTCCCAGCTGGATATAGGTCTTTAAGTCAGGTCATGGCCGCTATTGCCTCTATGGGAATATCGACTCCATCCACGAATCCGACTATTCCCTCATTAGGGATGTCGCCATCGACACCTCTCATGGCATCTCCTTTCGTCACATCAGCACCTGTTAGACCTACTGTTTGTGTGGCTGCGTTGACACCTGTTGTTACTACTCAGTCAACTAGAACCTCATCAGTTCCTGAAGACATTTATATAGCTTATGCCATTCTCGAGAACATTTCTCCCGAGGATTATCGGTTGTCTTTACAGTCGTCGGTCTCTGAGGTTGGTCAGTCCTCTTAAGACCTTAACCGTCCTTAATTTTCCCATTATGGAGCGGATGGTACCCCAATTTACGTATTTCCATATCAATATGATGAGCAGGGCAACCCCCTTCGTTTTCCTGCTCATGAGGCTTATCAGTATATTAATGGTTTTCTAGCTACCCAGGCTGGGACAACCTTTGTTTCAGCAAGGATATGCTTCTGGCCCATAAGGAAAACCCTTCTAGGGACAACCTTCGGCCCAGCCATGTTATGCGTACGACCTGCAAGGACAACCCTTACAGGGACAACCTTCAGTCCAACAGGGATTGTTTTACGGTCCGCAAGGGCAGTCTTACAATCCTCAAGGTCAACCTCGCAGCCTCACCCTGTGGTCCAACCAGGGCAACCTCAAGGACCCGCAGGGCAACCGGGGTATCAACTTGGACCTCCATACGGTCCTGGGGGGCAAACCCATCCTTCTCAACCATTGGTGCAACCTCAACAACCTCATTTTCCAATTAGTCAAAATTTTGCACAACCAGGGCCATCTTATGGTCCTGTCATAGGTCAACCTGGTTATCAGGCACAACCTGGCCCTCTCCCGCCATTAGGCCAACCTGCTCAGCCGGGGCAACCTGGTGTCCTTCATCAACCGGGTCAACCTGTTGAACTAGGACAACCTGTTTAGCCAGGTCAACCTATTCAACTAGGACAACCTGCACAACCTGTTAACCCTTCTCAGCAGCTAATCTATTCTATGCCACAGCCGAATCCACATGTGCCCCTGACTTATCAGACTCAGCAGGGTCCCACTTATCAGCAGCCCATTCGACCCCAAGGCGGCTATTACCTTCAAGGTCAGTCTCGACCGGTCTACAACTTGCCTCAAGGTTCTGGTTATTACCTTCAACAGCCAGGCTATACTTATACTCTGCAGTCAAATCCATACACTGATAAAATAGGGCCCACGTATAATTAGAATCAATACCCTAGTTATCAACCCATGTATCCGGGTTTTCAGCCACCATATCAACCAAATTATACAACTTATACCCCCTATGGTCAGAATCCTTCGGGACAGAACCAATGGGGACAGAGTTATGCTCAACCAGGCTAGAGTATAGGTACAGGTCCTTATCGGGGACCTGGCATGCCTTTTAACCCTCAATTGCCTTTTCTCGCCATGTTGGAGTTACCGGATGTATCCAAATTAACCAATGATCCGATTCTTCCTAATCCATATTGGCCTCCGGCTCCAACAAAGGTGCCAGGTGATTGTCCCAAGTTTGAGGGTAAATCTGGTGAAGACCCCCAAGCACATGTCATGACATACCACTTATGGTGTTCTTCAAATTATTGGATAGATGACTCGATTCGTCTACGTCTTTTCCAGCGCAATCTCATCGGTGTTGTTGCTAAATGGCATATAGAGCTGCCCCGTGGTATTTTTCAAGATTTTAATACTCTATCCATGGCGTTCTTGATGCATTTCTAGTTACCGGTTCGTTATGAAGCCAGGACGCATCTCTTGACATCTCTGAAACAGGACAAAGCCACTCATATTTCAGATCACATTCATGAGTGGAGACGTTGTCGTTGTCTGATCAAGTTTGACATTCCTGATCAGCTTCTAAGTCACTGGTTCACTACCTCCTTTGTCAACAAGATTTCACAGGACATTGCTATGGGGACATGTGTAACCTAGGAACAAGCCATTGCTCGTGCCTAGTACCTCGATTTAGTGTACTCTCAGTCCGGTACGTTATACGACATCTTGACTGATTCCCCACAGCCAGGGACCTCTAAAGCACCAGCTACTCCATCAGTAGACGGTGTTATTGGTTTCGTCTCTCAGACTTCCCGCAAGTCTTCCAATGGGAAGCAGAAATCGAATTCTTCCAACAATTCTGCTCCTCCGACTACCCCAGATTATGGTAAGACCACGGAGGTCAACGTCGTTCAGGCTAATCCTGCAGACAAGACTTCCAAAGGGAAGAAGAAGGGCAAAGGCAAAGCCAAATCTGATGCCCCAAAACCAGAATTGTCCAAACCACATGCTGATGATGGTTCAGAACGAAAACCGAAGTACCCTTGCCCGATCTATGATGAAGACCACTACACCAAAGATTGTCCTCGACGATCCGAGGTTAGTAAAATTATTAAGGGCTCCAAGGGAACTCCGGAAGTTCTTAAGGAACCTTTTCCATCTTAGCAAACCCAGATGGTCGAGCAGCCTTCACCATCTGCACCGTTTGGGTCTCAGGTTTTCATGATGAATGGTGCTGCACCTGTTTCTATTGCCACTCGATTAAAGGATTATGCCGGATCATGCCGGGAAGCTAGGAAGGAAGTCATTGATGGTCCTCCTCCCCCACCTACCTCTGGTCTTTTGGAGATTGAAAAACCCAGCGCTGAACCCGTTGTATGACCACCTTCCAAAGGTGTTATCTGAAAATATTCCTATAATCCGAACGCCCATGCTGCTCAACATTACAGCATTGTTGAGGATTTGGCACATGCACCTTCCGCGATGTCCACGTTTGAAGTTCTTCAGAGTTGTCCATCTCAATAGAAAGCTTTGCTATCTGCGATCAGCGGAATTGATCTTGCCAATTCTAGCCTTCTCTCCTTCGATCTAGAGAATTTTGTCCCCCGACTTCCACATCAGATCATGCTTGTTATACAAGTCGGTATCAACGGCCTTAAAATTCACAGAGCCGTTGTGGACGAAGGTGCCTCTGCCTGTGTTATGTCATCTGCTTGCTAGAAGGCCATTGGCTCTCCAACCCTCACTTCATCTCCCAATGCCCTTGAGGCATTCGATGGAAGGGAATCAAAACCCTTGGGTATTCTCGTGCGTCTACCGATTACATTGCAAGGTAAGACAGTCAATGTCGAAGTATAAGTTTTTGATGCCAAACTCAACTACAATCTTCTACTTGGTCGTAGCTGGACCCACACCATGTTGTGCGTTCCGTCCACCCTCTTTCAGCTTTTGAAGTTTCCACATGAGGGCAAGGTTATTACTGTCGATTAGTTGTCTTTCTTCACCTCATCCTTCGAGAACAACATACCGTACATGGATCAAATCCCTAATCCCCTCGACAGTATAGGACCTGGTCTTTTCAAGGACCACGTTCTCATGGGTATTTTTCCCATTCCACCACCGAACACTGTTCAAGTCAATATGATCTCTAGGTCAGATGACCTGTGGATCGTCCCTTCTCCTGAACAGGTTTCCTCTTTTGGAGAATCGATGCCTCTGACCCCATTTGAAATCAATTATTGCGAGATTGTTGCTGCATCGGATCCTCCTCCTACTGATAATGCTCCTTTGAGCATGGCTCTTGATGTTTATTCTCAATCCCCTTGGCTCGGAAATGTAGATTCGCCTGATCCTTTGAGAGAAGTTTTTCCATCTGACGAAACTATCGTGGAGACAATGTCTCTCGAAGCTCTGCCTCAGAGTGATGGGCATCATCGTTCCTTGTTTACGCCCGGCCTGGGGGAAATGTCTAATTGTCTTGAGTGTTTTGCATATGGTTATCCCCCTCCTGAACCTGCTCCTTTGAGCTCGTCGGAGCATAGTTCCTCTTCTTTTGTCAAGCTCCCTAAACAATGAAATAAGCTGCTCTGAGGATAGTTCTTTTAAGTGTGTCAACCTCGTTAAAATAATGAAACATGATCCCATTCAATTCAAGTTTTGTTAGATTTTGGAAAATTCATGTCGAATCTCTTACTCTTGTGTTTTGAACCTTCACTCCATTTCCTATGGACTGAAGCTTGGGGGGCATGTACACCTCGAATTGAGTCATCATGCTGGGGGCATGCCTATTCTTTCAAGCATAGTTTGCGTTTGTGCTTTTAAGCTTGTGTAAAAATAAAATATGTTGGTTTGATGCATTGTGTGAACTTTTAAATTTTTCATTGGGTCGTTATTTATGCAGATTATTTAGCTGATACATTAGATAAAATTGTATTAGACATTTGCATAACATGTAAAAACATCATCATATGTAAGCAAGATCCATGCATAAATAGATGTATATATATATGTCTAATTTTTGCAACGTGTGCATCATATAAAATCCAAAAAATATACATGTTTGTTTTAATTACATCTGAAGATGACATGTCTCTCAAAAATATGCAAATAAAAGCCTAGGCGACTAATCAACATGGTGCTCATGGTAGCACGTTACTGCCTGCACCAGCTGCCTCAGTAAGTGATGGAGGCGACTCGACACCCCTACGGTGTGCCTCTGGTAAGCCATAGGGACATCAGCTAGGCGAGCATAGTCTGGAACCCCACGAGCAATCCCCTCTAGGTTTTGTACCAATGCGTCCCCCTCGCCCCCCTCAACTTGAGGGTCATAAGTGAGCGAGGTCCTCCTCCCTATCGGTGACATCCCAGCAGGCCTCTCTGGGCCAACATGCATACATATAGGACCAACTGTTAGAACATGCATGTATACCAAAAAAACATAAAACTCATAAAACGAAAAAGAGTCTTACCCAGTTCCTCATCCCAGTCCTCTCCTTCCGGGAGCAGAAGGTCTCGGTCTCTAGTGAAATCAGTGCCTGCATAGGGCCAGTCCTCTACGACGATCAACTGTCGTCAGAGCCATCCAGAGAACTCGGGCTGCCATGACATCTGTTGGTCGCCCCCTGCCCTGAGCATCAATGCTGCCCATCGAGCCATCTGTGGCTCTCTCAATGGTGGATCCGGGACTATAGCCCCCTGGCCCTGGAATATAGGCAGTCGTTCTAGGAAGAAAGATACCAAGATTGACCTGTACCCAAACTGCTTCAGCTTGGTCTTTTTGCATTTGGTCAATTGTTGTTTGATGTTCATAGTTACGGTTGTGGCCTAATCAAATACTGTTGGGTTCATGCACTCTGACACCAGAAGGAGTTGTGTTTTAGTAGCCTCGTGCTGTGCCTGCGACCCCGTAGCCCGCGTAATTGTATGTAGCACCACTCTGAGTGCTAGGTCAGGAACAATATGGATGTCAACTTTGCCACTACCTGATCCCTTTTGTGCCCCTGGGAACACTCTTTCCATGACCATTGTCATGTTTTCACCTGAGTGCCTGGTACCTGTCAAAATAGGAACTGGACCTCTACGTGACAGTCCAGTGATAAAGTAGACATCAGACACTTTGAGTTCAAGTACTTGATCTTGAAGTTTAAACTTATCTTCATCCTCATCCCAGATACTTATCAAATATTGTAGTAATTTGGGTTGAGCCCTGAGACATGGTGTTAAGAAGAATTTCTTTAAATCGCAGTTTCGAAGAGCATTCATGCATTGCTAATTCTCCATTGCCAACTCATCTTCTTCACTGTGCTCTCTTTCTTTCCATTCAGTCACCATTTTTTCTTTATACCTGCATCAAATTGGTTAGAAGCACATTATAAGATCTCTTGGGTACTTAAACCAACAATTTATTGGTTGTATTTTTGTCAAATTAAAAAAAAATATTGGGTTGCGCGGTTGGCGCGGCTGTTTTTAAGACAGCCGCTCCACCTAGCACGGCCCCTTTGTAAAAAGAGGTCGATTGGCGCGGGTCCGTGCCTGATACCCGCGCCAACCGCAGAAGCCCTAGTTTTGCAAATCCTCCCCTCAGGGATGCCAAATGAAAATGAAAAGCTATGAAATACGGCTTAAAAAATGGCTAATGGAAGCGGCTCTTACCTGGAAAAGACGGGATCCAGAATAGTGCACTGGATTGTCCACGATCGTCACCGTAAGATCGCAAAGGAAATGGCTCACTATAGCTCTACAAGAGGTAAAGAGGTAAAAAGTAAATATGTTTTTACCATTGGTAATATTTATAACTTTTTGGAAATCAAAATTAGTTTTTGGTACTTATTTTTCTGATATTTTATCATATTTTTGTCGAAAAATGGGTTTTACACTTGCTTTTTGTGCAGCGACAAGTTTTCATGCGATTAGGATGATGACACGAGTTGTATTTTATACTTTTTCGGACTCGGTAAAAACACGAAAAAGTCACTACTGGAGTCACCTTTCAGCTCTTTTCTGACTCTCTAAAACTGAAAAGATCGCCGAGTCGCTTGTCGTTTTGAGCTCGTTAAAATTGGTTACAAAACGACATCTACCTAGTATACGTTTACCCATTTTTCGGGCTGGGATAGATTATTTACGAAAAAGGAATACCCTAGCCTATCGCGACTAGGAGGTTCTCTCAGACATAGTTTTCTACCTTTTCGGATCTGTGGGACTATCTATGAAAAGGGGACCGCTGGAGTTTTCTTTTCCCCTGTCTTTTCAAACTCTCTAAACATGAAAAGATGCTGAGTTCTTCCTTTGTCAGACTCGTTAAAAACTGATGACATTGGACTCCATCGTAATGACATTACTCGATTTCCTCCTTCCTAGGGCTCATTAAATGTACTAGGATGGATTTGTCCGAAGGACAAACTTATATCGCAAGCACATGCTATCCCCTTCAAGCTTGTTTTCAAAAATAATTGGGGTACTCGCCAGAAATGGTGGGGGAAAATGGAACCAGTATCATTGTCCTTTCGGCAGTATGTCGCTCTTGAACATGGCACTTGTCTGCATTCGTGTCGAGTTGGGGACATCTCATCTCATTATCTACTTGCCTCCATGGGTTTAGGTAATCTCTTTTGACCGCTCATCTCTTCTTTTCCACGTCGCCATGACCTTAGATCCTTCGATGTCAAATACTACCAAATCCAATGTCATGTCGCCGATATTTTCAAGAGAAGTTGGCCTCTAAAGTTTTCAACCTCCCTCTAATTCTATGTTGGTCTTGATTCACAAAATATTATGTCCCTCTGTCTCGTGTCGATGATGTGGGAAACATTATGGCCCACCTTCGATCAAGGTCACTTCCTGTCGACTTCAACTCATTATCCAGGAAGTTGGTCTAGAGACTCCCTTCAGGTACCTTGGAGCCTGCATGCCTCAATGGCAGGTTCTTCGCATTCGACGCCAGGTTTTCATTATTGACCTTCGATCGGATGATTCTGTGGGTGTTCGACGCCAGCTCACTGTTCACATTCCATGGATTGTACCTCTTGTACCTTGAGAGCCATCATCATTATTGGTGGTTTCTCTCGCATCCGTTAACAACTTTCATCATTGGCTGGTAATCAGACGATGTTCTTGCATTTTCGACTTCAGCTCACTTATTCGCATGCTCGGACTTGTACTCAGTTCGGGTCGAGATGGAGTGCAAGACCCTGGATCTTGTCTGATAAAATCCAGGCTGTAGATTCTTTGTGGATTATCATGATTGATTACATGACTCATTTGATTAGATGGCTGCGACCATACCTGAGTCTACTTGTTGATCCTTCTTTGTTGGATGGCTGCGTCAATACCTTGGATCCCGGTTATTGTACACTCTATTATGGATGGCTGCGCCCATACCACATATCATGTATTAGAGATATCAGTTGTATTTTTATTTGCAGGTCTTCCGACGGCAGTGTTTTCAGTTGGCCGCATTCTCATAAAGCATTTCACCCCTCCCTCTCTCTCGGACCTCATGCTTTAGGGGGCATTTGTTACAGAGCATTTTGTCACCGTCCCTACAATCCCTCGTCCCGCACATTGGAGGACTATTCCCGTGACCTGTGAACAGTAAAATGTCTTGAAAACACCTTCATAACATCCTCCTGCATAAGGATAAACATTCTCGTGAAGAACATTTCCTCTGAAAAACCCTAAAAACATATGTTTTAGCCTTGGCACGACTAGCCAGTTCATCCCTCGCGCCAATGGGGGAAATCCACACTAGAGGGTGTGCTGGTTGGTGCTCTGTCCCTGTGTTTCACTCGCGCCAAGCCTATTAAGGAATGTTTTTTAAAAATAAATGGCGGAAGTTTAATTCTAACAAACTCCAGAATGAATCATTAAAAGAAGTTGAGTGGTTTGGCTCCAGATCTCCATGTATAGGAAGTGGTTTTCCACCTCTCATGGAACCTTCCTAAGAGATAGGAACTATCCCATGATTATAGGAATCCCAAATTCCCTTCCTCCATCTATAAAATCTTGCCCTCTCCATTTGCAAACTAGCTGAACTTGTGGGAGGAAAACTATAGCTGGGCAACTATTGAGAGCAGAGCTGAGGAGAACCCCGTAAGAGAGAGAGCTTTGTCTAGATTCCCGACAGGCTTCGTTGAGACGCGCTCCGTTGCAAGCCCCGCCGAAGGAAGATCATAGCATCAGAGCATTTGGTTGTAATCTCCCTTTTCTTCATCTTTAATATAAGTGAATCTGATTTTGGTTCCATTTGTGTGTTTACTCTTTTATGAAATGCAATGAATTATATCCTCTCTGACTGATATATAGTTACATGCTTTAAGTATTACGATGTATGTCATTATTTCTCTACATGTGTACAGGTGTCCAGATGGAGCAAACGGAAGGATTGTGATCTGTCAGGCTAAGGACGAAGAGCACCACTTCTTCCTCGACAACAACAGTGTGGGATTTGATGTAGATTACTATATGATTCCTGCTTTAATTGTAACTAGAAACCAATGTCATTGCGTGATTTGATTGTTGCTAGACCCACTCTAGGGCTAGTGGGATTGCCTCTATTCGCAGAGGGGATTTACTGCCTCAACAACCTTCTCTCCGGGCTTCAACTTTGTTAAGGAAACATCCAATCCAATCTAAACATATTCAATGTACAATGATAAAAAATAAATGAAAACTAACTATTTGTTAACTCAGGAGAGCAGTAATGCTTCAACATTCTTCCATTTACTGCTTCTTCTGACATCTTTGACCCATCTATTTCTTTTAGGAAGAAATAATTTTTACCTCTGTAACCATAAATGACATAAGGCCCTTTCCATAGAAAGTCAAATTTTCCATGTTTACCTTTATCTTCCCTTCTTGAATCCCATTTTAACACTTTATCTCCAATGTAGTGTTGAGGAGGTAAATCCCCTCTGCGGACAGAGGCGATCCCTACTAGCCCAGCAGGGGTCTAGCAACAAACAAACAATGCTATGACGCAAGCTCCTAGTTACGAATGAAAAAGCTAGGGATAGAAGCCTACCTGGATTCCAACGCTACGATCCGAAGAAGACACGATCTGAAGAAGAAGTATCCCCGTCCTTCAGCCCTGGCAGATCACAATCCTTCCACGATCTCCGCGGATGAACACCTGCACATAGAAGAAACGAACAGATACAAGCATAGGAACCAACATGTGTAACTAAACATCGGTCAGAAAAGATATTACTCGCATTAACATAATGGAAAATGGAGTGGAACCATAATCATAGTCATCTATTAAATAATAAACGAATAGAAGTTACAACCAAGTTCTGACGTCGCAGCCTCCTTCGAACGGGTCTCCGATCGTCCACGTCTCGCAAAGCTCGCCAAGGAAAGGGAAAACCTCTCCAGAGTCTCGTGACAATGGTCTCCTCACTTGAGTTGGCCTTAAGGGAAAGAAGGATTCTTTACAGCACAAAGGCACTTGGGAATAGGGAGATGCAAAGCTTCAGCACTTCAAGACCTGCTTGCCATGGATTTGAGCAGGCTTTTATAGATGGGGAAGGAGGGAGTTGGGATCCCTATTATTATGGGATTGGCCCTATCAACAAGGAAGGTTCCATAGAAGGTGGAAAAACCACTTCCCTTCCATAGAATTCCCGCAGCCAAACTTCCCAACTCAAGATAGGCAATGGTTGTGAGTTTGTTTGAACTCAACTTCCGCCATCCATATTTAAAAAAAAGTCCCTAAAATGGGTGGCGTGATTGCTGCTCTATGATAGAGCGCCAAGTGGCGCGACCTCTTTACAGGATTTCCCTGATTGGCGCGAGTACTGAACTGCCTACCCGCGCCAATGCAAAAAGAGCTGTTTTTCATGAGTTTTGCAAGGAGATGTCTCAAGGGAAAATAAAGCTCATGCTCAGAGGGATGCATTGATGATGTTTTCAAAGCATGACAATGTTCACAGGTCACGGAATGGGTCCTCCATTGTGCGGGATGGGGAATGGTAAGGACGGTGACAAATTACTGTGTAACAGATGCCCCCCTAAAGTATGAGGCCCGAGAGCGAGAGGGGTGAAATGCTTTACGAGAACATGTTCAACTGAAGGCCCGCCGTCGGAAAACCTGCGCAAAAAGATACAACTGATATCTCAAGTACATGATGTATATATATGGTATGGACGCAGCCATCCGAAACAGAGTATGCTATAATCCGGATCTAGGCATGGGCGCAGCCATCCAACTAAGTTCAAACAAATAGACTCTCAGCATGGTCGCACGATCCAATCAATGAGTCATGTACATAATGATAATAATCCACACCCACTGGATTACAACAGACACAATCCGTGGTCTTGCGCTCCATCTCGACCCAAACAAAGTACAAGTTCAAGCATGTGAATATGTGAGCTGAAGTCGAACATGCAAGAACACTGCCTGATTACCAGCACCAATGATGAAAGCCTACCGTACGCTGTGAGAAACCACCAATAATGACAATGGTCCTCAAGGTACTACAGTACACCCACGCGTGCACAAATGAGTTGATGCTCTAACACCCGTAATCACTCGATCGGAGGTCATTGATGTAAACCTCTCGCTGAATGCGACGAACCTGCCATTAAGGCATGCAGGCCCCAAGGTACCATCAGGAGTCTCTAGACCAACTTCCTGGATAATGAGTTGAAGTCGACAGGAAGTGATCTTGATCGAAGGTGGGCCATAATGATTCCTACATCATCGACACGAGACAGGGGAACATAATGTTTTGTTGTGAATTAGGATCATATGAGAAACAGAGGAAGGTTGATATTCGCAGAGGCCAACTTCTCTTGAACATATAAACGGCACGGCAATGGACTTGGCAGTATTTGACATCAACAGATCAAAGGTCATGGCGACGAGGCAGTGAACAGATGAGAGGTCAAAAGAGATTACCCAAACCCATGGAAGCAAAGTGAAGCAACGAGATGGGATGTCCCCAACCCGACACGAATGCAGACAAGTGCCATGTTCAAGAGCGACATACTGCCGACGACAACGACGATGGTTCCATTTTTCCCCCACCATTTCTGGCGAGTACCCCAATTATTTTTGATAACAAGCTTGAAGGGGATCGCATATGCTTGTGATATAAGTCCGCCCTTCGGGTGAATCCATCCCAGTGCATTTAACGAGTCCTAGGAAGGAGAAACTCGGATAACGTCATTTCGACTAGATCCAATGTCATCAGGGTTTAACGAGTCTGACAAAGGAAGAAATCGACGTCTTTTCATGTTTAGAGAGTTTGAAAAGGCAGCGGAAAAGAAAACTCCAGAGGTCCCTTTTCGTAAATAGTTCCCCAGATCCGAAAAGGTAGAAAACAATATCCGGGAAAACCTCCTAGTCGCGATAGGCTAGGGTATTCCTTTTTCGTAATCGATCCATCCCAGCCCGAAAAAGGGTTAAACTTATACTGGGTGAATGTCGATTCGTGTCCATTTTAACGAGATCGGAACGACAAGGGCCTCGGCAATCTTTTCATATTTAGAGAGTCAGAAAAGAGCTGAAAGATGACTCCAGAGTGACTTTTTCGTGTATTTACCAAGTCCGAAAAAGTATAAAATACAACTCGTCTCCATCATTTAAGTCGCAAAAACCCTGTCACTGCACATACCAAGCAAGCGTAAAATCCATTTTCGACATAACATATGCAAATATTTGATAAAAATAACTTTTAAAACTCATTTAATGTCGAAAAAGTTATAAATATGTCAAATTGGTAAAAGCAAAATTACTTTTACTATTTACCTTGGTAGAAAGCAACAGTGGTCCATTGGGAGCAGAAACTTCTGTCGTCGATTGCGACCGATCCAGGCAACCGTTCAGCTTCTCGTCTGTCACAGGTAAGAGGCGCTCCTTTGCTCTTCCTTTCCATACATTTTTTAATGATTTTCCCATAGAAATCAGCTTTATGTGGCCACTTTTAAAATTTTAGGGCCGGGCCCATTGGCGCGGGTATCGGGCACGGACCCGCGCCACTGGGCTCTTTTTATTAAAGGGCCCGCGCCACCTGGCGCGACTGTTAGCAAAACATCCGCGCCAGCGGCTGAACCTAAATTTCCGCCTAAAATTCCGGTATTTAAACCAAATTTCTTGAAATTTGAAGCTCACCAAAGATCTAATCAGGGGTTCTTGACCATATGAATGCAGATAACCACTCAAAATGGCAATCAAATGGAAGGAACGAGAGCACGGAGATGAGGATGAAGAGGCCATGCAAAGCCAAGCTTGTATGAACACTCTTAGAGACTGTGGCTTGAAAAAGTTCTTCCTCACGCCATGTTTACGAGCTCAGCCCGAGCTCCTCCAATATCTAATCAGCATCTGGGATGAAAATGAACAAGTGTTCAAGCTACGAGACCAGGTGTTAGAATTGGAGGTCACTGACATATATTTCTTTACTGGATTGTCTCGTAGAGGCCCAATTCCTGTACTGACTGGAAGCAGACCATCTGGGGAAAAGATGGAAGAAGTAATGGCACGGGTGTGCCGAGGGGCACAAACAGGATCAGGAAGTAAGAAGGTATACATCTCCACCATCCCTGATCTAGCAATGAGAGTAGTACTCCATACCATTACGCGGGCTGCTGGATCGCAGGCACCGCATGAGGCTACAAAGACTCAACTCTTGCTGGCCTCAGAATGCATGGGTCCTCGACTGTATGATTGGGCAACAACTGTAACGATCAACATGAAAAGGCAGCTCACCAAGTGTAAACAGGGGAAACTGAAACAGTTCGGCTATGGTTCCATCTTGGTGTCGTTCATTCTGGAACGCATACCAATCTTCCAGGGCCAAGGGGCCGCAGTGGCGAGTCCGATACCACGAGAGCCGAGAATGGCTCGCTGGGCAGCACTGATGCCCAGATCTGGAGGTGGCCAACAGATGTCCTGGAGGCCAGAGTTTTTTAGGTGGCTACGGTGCCAGCTGATCGTCGTGGAAGATTGGCCCTATTCGGGAACTGACTTTACAGGGGACCCAGATCTCCCACTACCAGAAGGAGACGACTGGGATGAAGAGCTGGGTAAGACCTCATATTTTGATTTTATGTTTATATGTTTTTTTTTTTTTTAAACACACATTCGTCTTAACACAATTATATATGCATGCAGATGTAGGACCTGAGAGACCAGCCGGGATGTCTCCAATCTCCCGGAGGACACAAATCGCCCCTGAGATCCAGGGGGAAGGCACCGGAGGAGAGGCACTGGTCCATAACCTCGAGGGGATTGCCCATGGGATCCCAGACTATGCCCGGCTATCAGACGTACCGATGGAATACCAGCGCCATACGGTGGGAGTCCTGAATCGGATCCATCGGATCTTGAGGCGCCTAGTGCGTGCAGTGACGTGCTATCATGAGCACCATGCAGACTAGTCCTTAGGATTTATGCTACACCTATTTTTTGAGAGACATAGCGTCTCCGGATGTACTAAGACGACTATGTATATTTTGAGTTTTGTGATGCACACTGTGCAGACATTTCGACACACATATATATATATATACATATGATTATTTTGGGTGGATCTTTCTTTACATATGATGATGTTTTTATATGTCATGCAAATGTCTAATACAGATGTAATCTAATGTATCAGTTACATAACAAACGACCCAATGCAAAATGAATCCACACAATGTATCTAATCACACATTTCATTTTTACGCAAGCTTAAAAGCACACATGAACACACACATATGCAAACTATGCTTGAAATGAGGAAGACGGGCATGCCCCCCAGCATGATGTCTCAATTCGAGGTGCATGCCCCCGAAGCTTCAGTCCATTGAAAATGGAGTGAAGGTTCAAAACAAAAGTCGAATTGAACATGCTCGTGTTTCATTATTTTAACGAGGTTGACACACTTAAAAGAACTGTCCTCAAACAACTTGTTTCATTGTTTTTAGGAGCTCGACACAAGTGAAGGAACTATGCTCCGGGAACCAGGTTTCAGTTTTTAAAGAGCTTGATACAGGGAGGAAACCGTGCTCTAACCGATTTACATCAAAAAGAACCAGAAGGCGGTGCTTCCAAGAGTTCCACTCCTGATGGAAGGGAAACACACTGGAAGTCAGGACCCAATGCCCCCAGCACATTATGCACAACGGCATCATCACTGAGCACAGGTACGGGGTAAGTAGCCACATAGTTGACCTGCGATGGAGCAGATACAACAGGTGGATAAAAACCGGGAGGGGGTGATGGCGGACCAGGTGCCACAGTAGGACCAAAGAACGATAGCTGATCAATGGTCACAATCCGTCCTTCATGTGGGAAGCACATCACGCGAAAGAGGGAGGAGACAAGTGCTCCCATGGCATAGGTGTAATCACGCCCTAACAACAAATGGAAATCCAAAGGGCCTGGAACGACCATCACATCCATATGGACGGTTTTGCCTCCCAAAGTAATCGGTAACCTTGGAAGGATCCCTAATGGTTGACTCGTCCTTCTGTTAAAAGTGAGCAGATTCTGCGTAACAGGCGCAAGCGGTGGCGAACCGAAGGGTTGCCAGGTAGTCGAAGACAGGATACTAACAGAGGCACCTTCGTCTATAATGGTGTTGGGTACAACTAGACCAAGAGCCTGTACTGTGATCTCGAAAGGCACATAAGACGGAAGGCGAAATCCTGCAAGTCGATTCCAGTCAAAGGAAGCGACCAAACTACGCGGAGGGGCTACCATCGAAATGCGAAGGTCTTCCCCTGATGTTACGGAAGTAGAAGCCTCCTCCATGACCTCCATCTCGAAGGCGGGAGGAATATCCTCCGTAGCCTCTATCTTGGGAGGCGGAGGGGCAGCTTCTTGAAGCACAGAGACAGGAGAATCTTTCTCCAAGTCTGAAGAATCTGAAGAAATCAGAAGGACATGAGGAGTGCGAGACCCACTCTCGACAGAAAAGACCTGGTGCACCGCGGACGGGGCCAGTTCAACCGATCCTACGACCAATGGTTGGTCAAGGACGGATTCATGAATTTGAATTTCCGGGGGAGTGGGATCGACCAAGGATGACTCTTGACCAATCATTGAATCAGCTGGCGGAGGACTCAAAGAAAGCTGTTTATAACCAACCGGGAGGGATGGTGTAGAAACAACTGAGTTGACCAAGACTCGTTTGGCTTCATCCATATAAGGACAAAGGTGAATGGCATGGTGCCCTTCACACAACTTGCAGGGATTGGTAATCTTACCCTGCTTCTTAGGAGTCTTATCAGTACCAGTTGAAGATGTGCCCCCAAAATTCCTCTCGGAAGTCAAAGACAACGACGGACGGCCATCGGACCATGCTTCGAGCACCTTGGGGATGCCAGGGCAGTCTCGAAGAAGATGGTCTCCCGTGCACAACAGGCAAGGGAACTTGACTTTCCGTGGAAGGTTGGGAGGTTTATCAAGAGGAGGTATCTCAGAGGCAGTAGCTGCACATTTAGCCTCTCGCTTATCAGACTTCTTCTTCTTTGTCCTCTTCTTCTTCTTCTTAGCCACCTGGTTACTCGAATCAAGACTTTCACCAGGCGAAGTAGAAGATGAGGACGCAGAAACAGGCGAAGAAGGGGAGAGGTCCACCTTAGAATCAACATGATTGTTTTCCGGTGGAGGAACTGATTGACCAGTAGCAGAGACATTCGGAACGACAGAGGTTGAGAACAACCAAACAGGAAACCCAACAGTTAACCCAGGAAGGGACAACGTCGCCATGTAAGGAGCACCAACATTTCCAAAAGGAGGAAAATGACCAGGATTCCTTTCTGAGGGGATTCCTTGGTTGGTAAACTCTGAAAAAGTTTCCATCAAAATCAAAACCACACACGGGCTGAAAACGAGTTAAGGGCACACGATCAAATGGTCAACAAGAAATATCTAAGCGGGCGTGTAATCGTGGGTGATCAATTTTACCACATTGGAAAGTAAGAAATTCTACCGTTTCATGTTTTAAGAGTCGAGAAACGATAAAAAGATGACTCTATCTCTTTCAGAGTTGACACAAGCGTGAAAGGACAAGCGCTTGACAGTCTTTTCAAATTTAGGGAGTCAGAAAAGACCAAATGACTGCTCAGGAAAAACTAGGCACAAAGGGTGTACCAAATATCCGTGAACTGCAATATACACCTTGGTTTCAAAAATGAAACAGAAATTGACCAAGGACTTTCCGTACGTGCAGGTAGTCTCCCCGAATGCTGTGTTCGGTGTATCACGGGTATAGGGCGGCAGACTCGGCTTCCTGTGGATAAAGGATTGAAAACCTATAGAGGTCTCCCTTTATATACGCGACGGTACGGGGAGCGCAAGTCCGTACTAGCGCTGTCTAAAGCCAACAGGCGAACGACAGCTGCTAGGTTTAACGACGCCGGAACACGTCTCTAGCCTAGACCTTCTAAATGTGTTTCGTTAAGTTCCAATGCTGCCTTAGGTTAATTGAATAAATTTTATAGTTGATCTTCGATTAAATTTCAATTTCCAGGCCCTATCGTATGTAGTGTCTCGAAAGACTCCTAGATGCAAGCTATATGCCACAGTGCAACATTTCGTTCGATGAAAACTAGTTAAATAAGAGTTGAGAGCTTTTATACAAACGAAATGAACGGAATACAAACAACAATGTCTCTAATGCAACTAATGCAATTGAAAGCTTTTCATTCAAAACACTAATCACTAGCGATATGGAAAAGATCACAATTTGCACTAATTAACAAAAACAAAAGAGATTTTTTTTATTTTCAATGTTTAATGGCTAATGTGCACTGAAAACAAAAGGAACAATTTGAGAAACGATATCCAAGAGAGCGAAACACACAAAATTCACTCAACAACGCAATCAATCAGATCCCCAAATCGACCCAAAGTCTCTCAAAGCAAAGAAAGACTCAAAAGCTTCCGATGGACCGTGTGATCTAGGTCCAAAGCAAGGCAAACGATTTTCGAATGAAGTAAGGAACAATCACCCAAAAAACGCAACAAAACAATCAAAGGCTGTTAAGAGAGCGTGGAGAATCAATCAACAAGTTGACAGGACAATCAAGACACCAAAACTCCCAAGGAGGGCTCGATACACTAAGCCACTAGATGCCCTAGGGATCAAAACGTGAAATCGGTAGATAGAAGCAAACAACCAAAGGACAGAGGTGAATTCCAGCCAAACAAGACTCCAACACACTCAGACAGTCAGAAAATCAAGAAGGAAAGCATTGGTCAAATCCAGAGAGGAAAAAAATGAAGAAACTCAAAAAAACTCACAGGGGTGGCGCGACTGTGAGAGCGAAACTAGCGCCAGAGGCCAAGTGGCGCGGGCTAGACAAAAGCAACGTGCGCCAAGTGGCGCGACTGTCGGGTTAAAAACCGCGCCAGTCGAGTTTCTCAATAAAAATTAAAAAACAAGCTGCTCCAGAAGCAGACCAATACAAGCTAAGCAAACCAAGAGGCTAAAACAAAGAAAGAATCCAACCCAGAAGGTTCATCAAGCAAGGAAAAAACGATCAAAGCGAAACAACATAAACGAGACAATGAAGACCGGACGATCTCCCCAGCGGAGTCGCCAATTTGTTGAGGAGGTAAATCCCCTCAGCGGACAGAGGCGATCCCTACTAGCCCAGCAGGGGTCTAGCAACAAACAAACAATGCTATGATGCAAGCTCCTAGTTACGAATGAAAAAGCTAGGGATAGAAGCCTACTTGGATTCCAACGCTACGATCTGAAGAAGAAGTGTCCCCGTCCTTCAGCCCTGGCAGATCACAATCCTTCCACGATCTCCGCGGATGAACACCTGCACATAGAAGAAACGAACAGATACAAACATAGGAACCAGCATACGTAACTAAACATCGGTCAGAAAAGATATTACTCGCATTAACATAATGGAAAACGGAGTGGAACCATAATCATAGTCATCTATTAAATAATAAACGAATAGAAGTTACAACCAAGTTCTGACGTCGCAGCCTCCTTCGTACGGGTCCCCGGTCGTCCACGTCTCGCAAAGCTCGCCAAGGAAAGGGAAAACCTCTCCGGAGTCTCGTAACAATGGTCTCCTCACTTGAGTTGGCCTTAAGGGAAAGAAGGGATTCTTTACAACACAAAGGCTCTTGGGAATAGGGAGATGCAAAGCTTCAGCACTTCAAGACTAGCTTGCCATGGATTTGAGCAGGCTTTTATATATGGGGAAGGAGGGAGTTGGGATCCCTATTATTATGGGATTGGCCCTATCAACAAGGAAGGTTCCATAGAAGGTGGCAAAACCACTTCCTTCCATAGAATTCCCGCAGCCAAACCTCCCAACTCAAGATAGGCAATGGTTGTGAGTTTGTTTGAACTCAACTTCCGCCATCCATATTTAAAAAACAGTCCCTAAAATGGGTGGCGCGATTGCTGCTCTATGACAGAGCGCCAGGTGGCGCGACCTCTATGTAGGATTTTCCTCAGTGGCGCGAGTCCTGAACTGACTGCCCGCGCCAATGCAAAAAGGGATGTTTTTTATGATTTTTGCAAGGAGATGCCTCAAGGGAAAATAAAGCTCATGCTCAGAGGGATGCATTGATGATGTTTTCAAAGCATGATAATGTCCACAGGTCACGGAATGGGTCCTCCATTGTGCGGGATGGGGGAATGGTAAGGACGGTGACAAATTACTGTGTAACATGTAGAAATCATCTTCTTTACTCTTTTTATCAAAAAATTTCTTGATCTTATCTTGTATGACTTGAGACTTGATATAAAATTCTTCTCTTGTTTGTTGCAAGTGAATAATTTGATTGATCCTTCTTTGAATGTCATTTGTTTCAACTTGTAACTCTTGGATAATTTTCATCACTGGTACACCTAGGGAGGATGGAAAAACAACATCCATTCCATAGACAAGTTGGTAAGGGGAGGTACCAATGGATTTTTTGGTAGTAAGTCTCTCAACCCATAAGGCATTGGCCAACTTCTTATTCCAAGTCTTTTTATTAGCTTCAAGTAACTTTTGATGATGTTTACAAGGCTTTTGTTTGAGGATTTAGCTAAACCATTACCTTGGGGGTAATATGCAGTAGAATGGCCTAGGGTAATATGGTATTTGTGGCAAAAGTCAATAATTTTCTTGGATTTGAATAATGCTGCAGTATCAGTAATTATCTTTTGGGGACATCCAAATCTTGAAAGAATTTTACTTTCTAGGAAAGAGATAATGACAGTAGCTGTGGCTTGCCTTGGGGGTATGGCTTCAATCCACTTGGTAAAATAGTTAGTGGCTGTTAGAATCCACTTATGTTGGGCTGATGATGGGGGGTGAATTTCTCCAATGAAGTCAAGACCCCATTGTTGAAATGGAATTTCAGTAGAGATGGGTTTTAAGGGTAAGGGTAACAACTTTTTCTTACCCTCAAAGATTTGGCACTTATGACAGGAGGTCACATATCTTCTTACATCAGCGAACAAGGTAGGCAAGTAAAAAATATCTCTCAGAATCTTGTCTGCAATACTTTTCCAGTGAATATGTCCTCCACAATCACCTGCATGAAATTCTTCTAGTATTTTGTCAGCTTCTTCTTTTAACAAACAATTTAATAAAATCCCACTACGATCTCTCCAAAAAAGTACATTTTCTAGAATACAAAATCTTACTTCCTTAAGCTTTAGAAATCTCTCTTTTGTTCTTGATAAACCAGGGGGAGCTTGTAAGTTTAGTAATAAAAATATAATATATGCATACCATGGTGAGTCTAAAAAGGCTTCACTGATCTCTGGAGTCGCCATCTCTTCCTAATCATCTACTTGGGCAATAAAATTTATGTCTAGGGCATTACAATTTGATTTAGCCATTAGTCTGGCTAAACCTTGACCTTTTATTAACTTGGTGGGTTTTATCTCTATGTCATATTTTAAGATAGTGGCAATCCACTTACCTATTCTTCCATCAGGACCATCCTGAGTAAGAATGTCTTTTACTACAACATTTGGGACATAAGCAATGATGTGAGAATCGAGAATGTAAACTTTGAAGTCTTTGATCTCTTTTACCAAAGCTAAGGCTTGTTTCTCCATGATATTGTACTTCAAAGATGCATCTCTAAGTTTTCTGCTAAAGAAAGCTATGTCCTGTTCATAACCCTGGTCATTTTTCTGCAATAAAACTGCAACAATGGTGTGTTCTGAAGCAAATGAAAAAATGATGAAATCCTTTTTAAAGTCAGGACTTATAAGGACTGGAGTTTTGTTTAAGGCCTGTTTGATAGATTCAAATGACTGTTTGGCCTCAATAGTCCATTTAAGAACTGAATCTTTTTTGAGCATGTTATTTAATTCTCTAATTATCTTAGCTAAGTTGGATATAAATCTTCTTAAAAAGTTAATCTTACCTAGAAAGGCTTGTAACTCTTTTATGTTTCTTGGTGGACTGATGTTAAGAATTGCTTCTATCCTAGAAAGATCTATTCTGATTTCTTCTTTTGATATTATATGTCCTAATAACTTGCATTATTCTAATCCAAATAAGGTTTTCTTAGGATTTAATGAGATGCCAAACTTTTTTCATTTTATAAAAACTTGTCTGAGATGATCCAAGTGTTCATAATCAGTTTTAGAAAATACATTTATGTCATCTAAGTAAATTACTAAGAATTCTTTAATTTCTTTTGCAAAGGCTATATCCATAGCTCTTTTAAAGGTAGCCCCTGCATTCATTAAACCAAAAGGCATTTTTACATACATAAAAGTGCCCCAAGAAGTAGTGAAAGCTGTTTTTGGTTGATCCTCTGGTTGGACTAAGATCTGGTTGTATCCTGAAAAACCATTTAATAATGAAACCCTAGAAGAACCAACTACCCTTTGTAAGATGTGATCCTTTTTTGGTAAAGGGTAATTATCTTTTAAGGATACTTTGTTTAGATTCCTAAAGTCGACAAATAATCTAATCTCTCCTGTTTTCTTTCTTGTTGGAACTAGGTTAGAAACCCAATCAGAATACCCGATTGGTGCAATGATCTATGCATCATACATTATTTTCACTTCTTTTTCTATTAAGGGCATCAAAACAGGGTTGATTCTACTTAACTTTTGTCTGAAGGGTTTTTGATCCTCTTTCATAGGAATTTGGTGTTGGATTATGCTGGTGTCATAGGATTTAAGGTCCTCATAACTCCAAGCAAAAACATCTTGGAATTCCTTAAAAAGAGCAATATATTTTTCCTTTTCTTGTTGAGGTAAATCTTTTGAAAGTTTGATAATTCTGTACCAATATTTCATTCCTCAATATCAGACCTAACTAGCTCTATTTTGGGTTTTCTAGCAACATCATTGGAGTCAAATAGATCTTATAAAGGAGTTAAACCTTTGGGTAAGAAATTGTCTTTGAGATTTAATATTTCGGATTCTTCATCAATTATATCATCAATTTCTACTCTTTCTAATTTATCTATATCTGATTGACTAAATCTAGTGGGTTTAGAAAAAATTACTTTATTTACATCAATCTCACTATCTAAATCTTGATCTATGGTACAATCAGTGTCTATCTTATAGTTTTGAAATTCACCTTCATTATTCAAAAAATGATAAATTTTTTGGTCCTGTGAGAAAATTTTCCAATATTTGAGGTTGTCTGGAATTATTGGCCTGTGTTTTACTTCTGCAGTATACATATGATTGGGCTGAAAAGGTAAATTACAAGTACTAGCAAAGGTTGCTAAAGAATTTGCTTGTAAGTCTTGCCTTCTTGGTATTGCAGAGAAATTACATTTCAGTAAATCACTAATAAAATCTAGTACAGTCTCTCTATATCGTCCAAGTCTAGGATTGTAAACTGAATATTCACCTTTAATTTGTTTAACAATCAATTCTGAATCTCCCATTATTTCTATTCTTTTTCCTCCTAAATTTCTGATTATTTGGAGTCCTAGAATAAGGGCTTCATACTCATCCATATTATTTGTGCATTTGAAATTTAGTCTGAAATCATGGCCTTCTACATGATTTTTCTCTATATTTGTTATCCATACTCCTGCTCCTACTCCTACTTTATTTACTGAACCATCAAAGTCTAAATGCCATAAAGATTTATGAGAAATATTATCATTGTCTAGTGTTTTCTTTTCTTCTCTTAGTTCTGTCTTGATTTCATTATCAGTTTCTGCATTACATAGGATGAAAAAGTCTAGATCATTAGGTGTGGTATAAATTGGGTAATTTATTGACCTTTCAGCACTACTTACCCTATATTTCATTAAGTTTTCCCTATATAACTTCTTTGTTTGACCAAAAACTGATATAGTAGCATAAGACATGTCCAATTGTAGAGATCCTTGTAACTTTGCTCCCCATGAGCGAGATAGTAACATTCCATATTTAGGTGGGATATCAGCTACTACAATATCCATTAATATGCTCTTACCATGATATTGAACTAAAGTTACACACAGATCTTTGATTAAACCTAGTCATTTTACTTTACTTGAGTCAAATGAAAATAAATCTTTATAGGGCCTTGTGATGTCTAAGTTCAGATTTTCCATTATAGCTTTGGGCATTAAATTATGTGAAGCTCCTGAATCTAGCATTGCATTGTGTAGGATTTGATCATGAATAGTTAAAATAATTTAGAATGGAGGAACTGCTCCATCTAAATGCTTTCCATTCACATTTGGGCCAAAAATCAACTCTGGCTGATCATCATTCAGATTTATGGAATCTTCTCCATCATTTATGTTTAATGTTTCAGTTATAGTTGATTTATACAAGTTATGTTTCACCAATTCTGTTAGTGGAATTGGTATTTTTAGCTTTGAAATTTTAGATTGTATGTTGAATGTAGGTTGTGATTTACTTATTTGAATCAATTCTTCTTTGATAACTGTAGTTTGTGTTGGTTTATCTTGTTTTTCTACAGCTATCTTTTCAGTTTCAGTTCGAGTATCTTGAGTCTTACTGCTTTTTATTTTCTTAGGAGTGTTTTGTGAAGCAGTAGATGTTTGTTCAGATTTGGAGTTGTCAAAATTTGTTCTAGCAGTGGTAGCTTTTGGATCTGCTGATTTAGGATCAGTATTGAGCATTTCAGTTTCTAAGGTTGTTGTTTAATTAGAATTAGATGCTTTAGGAGCCGCAGATTTTTGTGAATATTTTGCAACTTGAGCAACTTCATCAGTTATGTCTACAATCTTAGGGCTTGGTGAAATTTTTGGGCTGGAAACCTTTTGGGAAGAACCAGAGTTTTTCTTATTTTCCCTAGGGAGAATTTGTAGAACTTTTGTTTTGGGAGCTTCTACTATTTTCTTATTTGGTGTTTGAGAAGTTTTCTTAGTAGAAGAATCATTGTTTTTCTTACTTCGTAGGTTCTACTGACTGTGTACTTTGTTGATGGAAAATTCATAATCCTGTTTGTAATCAAAGGATTCCCCTGAATCTAATTTAAGCTGTTGAAGTTCAAATAACTCCTGATCCTTCCGCGTGAGAAAGATAGTGTTATTATCATCTATTCCCATTAAATTTATGGTATCCTCATCATCATCATTGTTGTAAGAACTCTCAGCATAGTTCTCCTGAAAGGGATGTCTTATTGTTTGGTCTGATGCTGAGCCTTTTGATTTTCCTGAATTTTTGTTTTTTCTAAAATTGGGATTTCTAATTTGTTGTTGATTATCCCATTGAGGTCTTGTTTCTATGTTATCTAACCTATCCATCATCCTTTCTAAGGTTTTAGCTAACATATCTATTTTTGTGTCTGAACTAGAGGCTTCTTCTTTAATGGTCACTCTCCTCTCATTTCTTAATCTTTCTTTTCTAACTAGAATGTTTACTTCTACACTTACTGCATCTGTTTGCATTCTTTCTAATATTTCTGCACTTCTTTCTCTTAACTGATATGCCATGTTAGTGCCAAATCCGTTTGGGAATTTGAGTAAGACAGAGTCAGTAGTGGGCTTTAGATTTGCAAGAATTGAATTGTAAACACTGTTATATTTAGTGCAGTAGTCTTGTACAGATTCATTTGGAGCTCTTCTCATTGCATCAAATTCAGACAAAATTTGCAGAGGGTTTTTCTTCTTTTTGCATTTATTTAAAAATAATCTACGGAAAACAGCTAAATCAGCTATACTACCTGTAGTAAGACTTTTAAACCATTTATTTACTTCTCCTGTTAAAGTTTGTGCAAACAACCTCATTTGTACATCTGATTCATCTATCTCATGGATTTCAAAGAAATCAGTCATTTTGCTTATGTGCTACTATGCAGTATAATGTGTAGTAGCATCAAACTGTGGTATTTTACTTTGGTAGTCTTGGGGCATGTCATGAAGTTGTCCTGGAAGCACAAGGGGAGCATACCTAGTAGCCATAGCTTGAATTCTAGCTTGGCTAGGAGGTAAAGTAGAGGTACTTGGAGTTGAAATAGAAGTAGTGGCTGATGAAACTGGATTATAAGGTGCTGAACTAGAAAAAGTAGTTGAAGAACTAAAGGCTGAAGCTAAGGTACTGGGAAGTGAAACTGGAATATATATGGAACTACTAAGAAATGAAAATGATGTGGTTGAAAAAGCAGTGGTGAAGCTAGTGGATGAGGTGGATGAAGGAGATGAAGGAAATAAATTTCTAGGTTGTAATGGTAATCTAGAACTAAATGGATCTGTGGATTGAATGGTAGTAGAAACTATAGATGATGTAGTGGTTTCTAAATGAGGAATAGAATGTTTAGATGTATAAGCTAACAATTGAGCTAATTCTATGGCCTCATCAATTTCTTTAAGAATAGTAGCATTAATTTCTTCAAGTCTGTTTTGATTTTTAACTTTCTTTAATTCATAATTTGCTGCAATACTTTTCTGTTTTGATTCCAAAAAAGAAATAAAAACAGGGTCTAAAACATCAGTACTTAAATTACTTTCAGATTTGGTCCTGAATAAAGAATGTTCAAATTCTAAATCAAACTCTATATCCTGCAAACTTACTAATTATTGAGGTAATGAATTAACTCTTATTAATGAAACTTTAGCATCTAAATCTCCTCTCTGTTTTTTCTTTTTTCCTATTCTATCTGGGTTGTCTAATATAACAACAGGTTTAGGATCCGGATTAGACCTGGTATAATAAAATTTCCTAGAAGCCAGAATTACAAATTTTTATACTCGCAAATAGTTAAACAATCTTAAAGGCAAAAAGATAATAAGAAATGATTTCCTTTAAGGTTTATTTAACAACTAGAGATTTTGGGTTCGATCCCTAGTATGGTCGCCAATATGTTAACACTCCAGTAATTCTGTAGTTGTGAGATTTTTGGTTTTCAGTTGAGAAAACTAGAGGTAACCATAGAACAAATTTTAAACTCTAGGATCTAGCCTTCCTAGGGTTCAGAGAGGGCTCTCTCTATAAAATTTAACTTTGTTTTGTTTTATAAAATATTAGGCTAGTTATGATTGTGCAATTGGTTTTGGTTTTAATTGGTTTGGTGGGAAAAATCACTGGAAGAGATGGATAGTGGGAAATCTATTTGTCCATTGGGCTAAGGAGTCAAAAGTCAAGCATATAGAGTTGGGATCAAGGTCAAAAAGTCAAATGTTTTCAGGGCAAGATAGATAACCCTTGGATATCTTGGAAAGTTGTTTTGTGAGATGGTATGATCGAGCTAAAGAGAAATGAAGGGTTCTTTGATCTGGAAAATGGAAGTAGTAGGCAGAGGTCAAACAAGAGAGGGAGAAATTAAGGGTTCCCTACACTGGAAATCAGAAGAAAACATGTAAATGACAAATAGTTAAGACAAGGTGTTTTTAACAAATCCTGAAGTAATCCTCCTATTCATTCATTTAAATTTGGAAAACATTATGGATTGCATGTAACAAAGAAAGATAACAATGACAAATTTAGAAAATACTTCACTCCAAATAGCTCCTCACATGAATCCTGAAATATGATGCTAGTTGATCTGATCTAGTCTGCTACTCGAAATTTGAACACAAAAAGCCTTCAAGTCCACAAATTACTATAGAAATCTTCAGTAATTTATTCCACGATAATACTTCTAAAGATGAAGTATTTATATTGTTTACAAAATATCCTAGAATGCTTCTAGGAATTATCTAAGGGAAATAAAATATCTTTACAATAATAATAGAGACAGCTACTTAAAAAATCAATAAGCTGTCCTATCTATCCAAAATAAATAGAAACTGATTTAGGATAAGAAGCAGCTGGCTGCCTTGTTGTCTTCCTTGCTGGCTTTAGATATTTCAGGTTTGTTTTGAAATCTGATCTGCTTATCTGATACTCTTTAAACTCTGTAAAATATCTTTACTTCTGTAAAAATCTGTTTGACTGCAAATTTCAGCAAATTGCTTTCACTGTTACCTTTCTGCCTTTTTACTTTTTACAGTAAATCTGTCAATGACTCCCAAACTTCATTACTTGGAATTTATATTTTCTTTAGTTTTCTGAAATTTTCATCCGCTTCTATGTATCTGGAGAAAGTTGGTTTGATGACAAACAAGTGTTTAATTTCATGCTGTAAATAGAATAATTCCTCAAAACTTCTAAGTAGGACTTTGCCTGTTGGAATGCCTTGTCCACCACCTGATTTTTCAACTTGTTCCTTGGCATATTCCCTGATATTTTTGTTATAATCTTCCTGAGGCATCAACTTGTCATTTATGACCAAGATATTAGGCAAAATCCTTTGCCTCAATTTCTCATATTTAACCATAAACTTGGTTATAGAAATGTTCATGTTCTCACACTTTTCCTCCAACTGTTTCATCATGTTCTTTTTAGTTACAACCTTCTTTATCTCAATGATAGTTTCAGTTCTATCAGTTATTTCAAGTTCTTCCAACTCTTTCATGTTCTTGCTTACTGGGCTCTGGAAGCTTGTTCTGGTTTTTTATCTAATTCCTCTTTAGTCTTTTAGATCTCTTCTAATTCTACTTTTAATAAGTCTCTTTGTTCAAAAATCACTTGGATGGAGGGCCATACATCATTGATGGCTTCTATGATTTTGTTCCACAAATGTTTTTTCACATAGGAAATCTATTCTTTCAAGGTCAATTCCTTCTGCAATTTCTTCAATTCTTCATTTAATTAGATGGCCTTTTTCTCATGAGTTTTTGCATTAAATTGAGCCAATTTGTTTGAATTCTCAAGATTTTCTACTATATTTTTAATCTTCTGATTTCACTTGTCTTAAGAGACATTTCTTCCATGGCCTTTACCAGTTTTCTAGCCTCATCTGTAGGATGAACTGCTATTATAGATTATTCTGTAACTGAGGTGGTGGATGAAGTTATTGGCACTGTAGTAGCCAGTAATTCTTTGGGTGCCAACTTTTTAGCTAAATTTGAAGGCACAGTTGTAGTGATTATAGGAATAATTGTATGAATATCTGGTAATTTTGATGTTTCTTTTTGCTAGACAAGTTTGTCCATTTGAATCTGCATT
Source organism: Pinus albicaulis (assembly GCA_034641835.2). Classification (NCBI taxonomy): domain Eukaryota; kingdom Viridiplantae; phylum Streptophyta; class Pinopsida; order Pinales; family Pinaceae; genus Pinus; species Pinus albicaulis. Next base: position 243,417,384 of record CM076580.1, on the reverse strand, counting down.
TCCTTGATTTGGGCTCTTAATTGAAAAATCAAATTCATCATGTCATATTTTTCTTTTTGTCCTTCTATTATTTCCTTGGTTTGAGGATGTTCACTTTGAGGAAGTTTAAGTTGTTTCCTCAAAGCTGCAATATCATCATTCTTTTTCTTCACTAATAACTCTGCTGCTTTGATATTAGCAAGGTCATATCCCACCTGCAAAACTAGTTCTTCCAAAGATATTATCCTGAGATATTTAGCATACAAAGATGCTTTGTCCATTTTCATCTAATATTTCATGTTGTAGATGGTGTTTTGGAGTTTCGGAGCACTCATGGCTTTAGTTGTAACAGTACAGTACAACATTTTTGAAGTATGTCTATGGAATTCAATCTAATCAAGGGCATGGATCTTTTATGTTTGGACTTCCAAATCAACCTTCTTATAATATACCACTATCTTTAAGGATTCGACTATGGGTTGCAATGCTGACATGATTAGCTTGTTGTTTGAATAATCAAATGCAGAAAGAAGTATGTTTTGCACACTTGGTGTCTGCTTAAGAGATTGAGAATAAATATTGTTTTTGATTGCTTCATTCTTTAGTTTAATCTATTTATATTTTTCTTTGATGTATATATCTTTCTCCTTAGATGCCTGTGATGATGAATCTTCCATGCTCTGTTGTCTTTTTATCAACTGTGCATCTTCATTTTCAACTTGTTTTTCATTCTGATTCTTAGTAACTGGCTCATTGATGATGACACTAGCAACATCTATGTTGGTATCTGTAAGATTTGTTTCTTCAACATTAATTGTTACCTTATCTTTACCCATTTAATTTAACTTAGGCCTTTTGTTATATATTAACTTGAATTTAGTTTCAGTTTTTGTTTCAGCAACATAGGCACCTTCTTCCCTTACTCACTTGGTGGATTTCTCTGGCTGATCTGTAGTCTCTAAAGTGTGATTAGTACCACTTTTCTTCAGTGCATCTATTAAGGTATTCTCTGTCCACTCAGTCTGATTTGCATATTTTTCTATCTTTGGATTTGTTTAATGAATGAAGAGGGTTAACTTACATTTAACCCTTAGTTTACTTAGGATCCCTTGTGGATCATAATTCCAAGGAAAGCTTTCTTAAAATCTAAATTCCAATAGCTGTTTTGCTGCTTCTTTCTCTGCATCCCTATGATTGCAGATGAATGACCCTATCTGATTCTTTAATTTGAACTGAGTTTTCTTCTTTGCTGCCATGAAATTTATAGAATCAGAGTTTAGGATCTGTCTGATATCCTCCAAGGCACAGATCCTCATTGAAACATGTTTGGGTAACTTGTAAGGTAATAAATTTGACCCAAGAACTCTAATCTCAGTATGGTTTTTATATAAGTACAAATCACCAACTTTATTCTTCTCTAACAATTGTAATAGCTTTTTCATTTCTTCATTTATCCTTGGTTGTTCTATTTTTTTTACATTTTGATCACTAGATGTATGAAAAATTCTGAAAATTTTACATAAGTGAAATTTGCACACTCTTCCCTGAGCAAAGTAGTCTAGAAAATGGCAGAAAGAGGATTTCCCTCTATGTCATGTTTTTGAAGAGTAACTGGAAAATTATCTGATTAAAAATATAAAAACATGTGGAAGAGGAAGGATGTGTATCTGAACACTCCTTAAATTGGCAAATTGGTCAATCGATGATGAATATTGTCTGCAATGAAACCAACATTATCAAAGATCATAGATGAGGGTTTTCATGGGGTAAAAGTGGATAAGAAACCCAAGATGGATTCATCTGTGTGTTCATCAGTGAAATACCCTAGGATGAAGGAAAGCATGGAAATCACATGTCTTGAACATTATGGGAATCTGGAAGTGGAATATGGGGGATTTATTTGAGGAATTTCTACATGCAAAGGCATAAATGTCTAGAAAATCATGAATCTCTTGGGAAAATCAAGGCTAATATACAACTTGTTAAGGGCTTATATGCATAAAGGGACTGCTTGAGGTTTAGGCTATAGTTGTAGAATTTGGTGGATGGATTCAGTAGTAATGGTGAGAAGAACTTCTTTGTTGGCATTTACTATCGCTCAATGCTCAGGAACATAATACTATTGACATAACCTAATGACTTCTTGGCATGGATGAGTTAATGGAACAACATATTTGGGCAAGTGGGATTCCCAAATATGGACTTATTCTTGATTATCTAAGGACTTCTCAAAGCTCCAGTTATGAATATGTAGCAGATTAAACTCAACAATTGGGTCTGCTATCTTGTAATCAGTATCAACTAATGAAATGTTTTCAATGTTTATGAAAGGGGTTTGTAAAGGATTTACAAAAATAACAGTCTCAGAACTCATAGCTAGAGTTGATTTACACAATTTGGAACCTTCAGGATTGCTAAAGCTCTTCTTTTTAGGCATTTCGGTTACTTCTGCAAGTTTATATAGTTTGCAGAGGTATTTTTATTTTAGCAGAGGTTTCTTGGATGAATATGGTCAAAATATGGGCTTCTGACTATCAAAATAGGATTTACAGGCTTTTACTGGTTTAAACACAAGAAATAGGCATTTCATGGGCTTTTTCACTAAGAAATTGAGCTGAAAATCACTTAGAGATTGGGCAGAGAGGCTTTATGGTACCTTCAGACGATTTATGGCTTAATTTAGAGATTAAACAATTTATAGAAACTATAAAAACTCACATTTCTCTTTAAAAAGATGTGCAGCAAGAAACATTGTTTTTGCAGAAAATTTGATAGGGTTTGGCCTATTTTTTGGTCTTTTTGATATGTTTCTATGGATGATTCTCAGGTTTATGAATGAAATATGTCTTTCTAAAGGTATTTTCAAATTTGAAACATGTTTAATTTGGAAGAAAACCCTGTTATTAGCAAGTACAGGGTTTTGAAGTGGTTTTTGAGATCTTTGAATAGGTTGAAAAACTTCTGTCTGATCTTTGGAGCAACGCAGAGCTCCTCGGTTCTCTTCAATGGATGTTGGTTGAGTTTTGTAGACTTTTAGCATAGAAATGGTGGAAAGAGGTTCGTTTTTACAATTAGGGGGGCTTATACAGGGTTAATGCATAGAAAATAGGAAATAAAATGTGTTTTCAATGTTTATTGTGCATATTAGGGTAAACAGTGCTAGCAATTAATGAAGGTCAAGTCAAGTGGGAACGGTGGTTTCAGGCTTCAAAGGGCTGAAAATCGGAGTGGTTGTCACGTGCCGTTTGAGTGGTAAGTTATTTTGGGGCGATCGAACACGATCCAATGACAAGGGGGCATGTGGAGGAGAGAGGAAATCTCAATACCACCCATTTCGTGCAGTTTTGAAACGAGAAATAATGCACAAGTTTATTTGCGATATGAGATTTATTCTTTCGGATATTGGAGTTGGATTGCGAATGGTCCATATCACTTGTGAGAGCTGCGTCGAGATTGGGGAGTGGGACCGAGGTTTTATTAACACGACGAGGACAATTTTAAACCTTTATAAATATACGTTTAATAAAATTTCAAAACTATATTATATGGTTGAGCGAGAGGATAAGATTTTTATTTGTTTCAATTAAAACATTAGATAATGTTTTAACTAATACATATGCGGGCGCATGTTTAATATATATATTTTTCAAACTTTTGACATGTGTTTAAACACTATAAGGGGCAAGGTATATACATATAGATATGTTAAACCAATGGGATGAGGGCGGGATTTTAATATTTCACACATGGGATATTATATCATTGGTTTAATCGTAAAATAATGGGTTTTTGTGGGTTTATTTAATATAAAAGGGATTTAATAATATACGGGTGGATGCAACTTAGGGAATTAATATATATGATTATTAGTTAGTGTGAAATAAAGGGTGAAGTGTAGGGGATATGAAAAACACATGTTTATCTCTAAAATAAAGTGTAAATAACATAGTTTGTCTTTGTTGTATTACTTCACACTTAGGATAAATTTATTTTTGAGAGTTTACAAATGATTTTTGAAAGGGAATGGAATTAGTTATTTAGGGTTTAAATTTTACCAAGTAAAAATGGGTTTTTACTTAGGAAAAAGGATTATGATTATGAAATGAAGGATAAATGCTGAGGAATGTGGGTTTTGTGTAGGAATTCAATATTTTTAACCAATCAGTCATCGAGCCTTAGGTCCGGTCCCAACAGAAGTCAGAGAAATGCTCTGAGCCTCTTTAACTGATAGTTTAGAATAATGAATATTTGTAGGGGAGGGGAAATTAGTGATTTTTTCTCGATGATACTTTCTTACATGCTTGCACAACTGCTTTCTACCTACCCATATTTATTTCTAACATTTTTTTACTTCATTTTCATGGGTGTATTTAGGCTAGCAACCCTAATTCATTTTTCTTTCAAAGCATAAATCTATCTAATTCTAACCTTATTTCATCCGAGGGCTCATATTAAACTGTTGAGCTCCTCATTTATTCTCTATCTAATCTACTGATTTGTCAAGTTTGTACTGTTTGACATATATTTATTCTCTATCTAAAACATGAAACTCAAAGCATGAAAAGTTAAGGTTAAATTGTTTAACCAATCATGGATTATGGAATTTATTAACAATCTGCACATAATCATTATTCTTATAATAAATTAAATAGTAGTGGCATTTTGACTTGCTCACTTTCAGGTTTTATTTTCGTCTCTTTTTCTTTTGGGGTCTATCTTTTTCTAATTCCTTTGATCTTTCTTTTACAATTTTTTTACCCTCTTTTCGTTCTTTGTTATTTTTCATTTTTCAAAATATGGGAAAAAAACTTGTAGAAAGAAAGGTATGTACATATTTGCATGACTATCATAGTCAATTCAAAAATTATGAATCCTATTATTATAGGACCCTAACAACATGCAAGGTGGATGCAATCTGAAAGCAGCTTATAATAGATGTGCACTGAATTTTCTCTTGGTGTCCACATCCAGCTTAGGCCAGGAAACTAATTTTGTGCACTGATTGGATCCAAGAAGTAAGCATACATATAAAACCATAATTTCTAACCCTTGGGAGGTTCCTGGGATTGTGCTACATGGGCTCTTAGTTGATGAGCCAAAACATCTGACCAGTTGAATGACTTCCCCTCATTCACCAATTGGTTCAATAAGATAGTCCACCCCTCAGGAAAGTTCTTGGTGCTCGGCTAACCATATATTATGCAAGTTGAGATGACTAAGAGCTCGTAGGGCTTCCTAAGTGACTTTGTATTGTATGTGTGGGTGGGTTTCTGTCAAAACTTGGACGTCTCCTTCACCCATATTTTGATAATATATCTTATGTTCGTGTAGTTGTGGGTGGCATAAAATAATGACTCCATGATCTTTACTGGATTGGGAAGATGATACATGCATTGAAAATCTGCTGCCAGAAATGTAACATGTGTTTGTATGTTTTTGTTGCTAAGTGTCATAGTTTTCTCATTAGTGTGTGAGACTACCCAAATGATCACATCTACACATGGGAAGGCTAGATACCTGCATTCAACCTTGTATAATCATAACTGTTGGATGTTGAGATAAACCTATCGGTCCTCTAAATCTTCCCCAAAGTCCTTTGAAAAAGCATATTTAATTTTCTTCCATGTCAATGTTGATTCCTTTTCTACAAACAACTGAGCATTCTCATATACTGGCAAGTTAACTAGGAATTTCTAAACTTCTTCCCCACTGCTACTTTAAGTGGTTTATTTTGAATAATATTTCTTGGGTTCCATGGTAAGAGTGACTAATGGATATATGCTCAAAAAAATTTTTACATATGCGAAAGAAAATACACTCACGGCAAGAAAACATCATTCTTAAGAGAATCCACTTTCAAATCATGTTTAAGCAGTAAGCCGGGCATCTGATGGGAAGGATTTCATAGTTTTCACTAGCAAGAGGGAATGGGTGCCTTTGGTAACTGCACACTACGTAGTCCCACCAATCAAGGTCAAATCCTACGGTCTAAGATAGCACAAAGCACAGTTAAGCATGGGAAGTGGTCTAGGAGAGACTTTGCATTGTGTAGTCTCAATGTATAGGGATGCAGACTGAGCCTTGGAACTGCGAAATGCATAGTTGGGCTAGCCTATACTATGCACTATGCATTTCCAGAGGCCAAGCTCTCAGCTTGAGCCTTCGGATTGTGCAGTGACCAATTGGGAAAAGTGAAAACTAGAAAAGGGAATGAAAAATATTCCCAAGGAAATGTTGGCTTGAGAGCATATATGACTAAGTGTGAATGAAACAACAAAAATTGAGGTAAAAAATTGAATAAATGAGAAGAGAACCAAATCGATGACTAGAGTTTCCACAACAATGACCATCGGTGTAAAAATAAATAAATCAATGTGACACTTGTGAAAGGAAAATTATAATTTGAAACAACACTTCTAAAATCTAAAGCAAGTTGAAGCAACAAAATGTATGTAAAGAAAGAGGAAAAACAACTAACAAAGAAATCCAAACAACAAAAAGTGATAGAAAAAGAGACAAAAATTGATAAATGCGAAACTCACCCAAAAAAGCGACGATGATTTCACTGAAGGTTCCTTGATCTCTTTGATAATTCTAGAGCTCTAATATCGAATGTGTTATCACCGATTTGAATCCTGCAAACAAAAAAAGGAAAATCAGGGTAACATCTAAACCACGCTCAGCCTTGTAGCTAGCCCTACAAGGTCAGGAGAGGGCTCTCTCCGTGAAAGGATATTCAACAAAGTACAATTATAAACTGATTTTAGGCTAGCTATAAGAATGGGAATTTTTTTTAATGAAATGAATGAATTTTTTAGGGATGTGTGGGACAAATGGAACAGTTTGAATCATGGAATTAAATCATGGATACATGTTATCTCATGGGGATAGGTAGGCAGGAAATTTCAGCAATTAAGTTTAATTAAGGATGGAATGGAAAGACTGGTGAGGAGCTGAAAAGGGCATGGGAGATGGATCCTTTTCAAACAGAAGAAAACACAGAATATTGAATGATTTCCCAAGGCAGAGCAATAAAATGGATTCTACCTTTCTATCTTGAAAGCATTCAAAATAGAGATGTTTATGAATGAATGGAACACAACAATTTACATATGAACACAAGGAGAGAAAAAATGCTAAATTTCATACCACATGGGTCCCACAAATCATAGCTGCATCTCTTTATTAATTCCCTGTCCGAAACTGTTTACAATGGAGCGCAGAGTGTTCTCCTTGATTTCCACACTATTCCCCTACTTACTGATTTACAGACTGCTTTTCAAATGATTTACAATTACATTAAATTGACTGAAATGTGGGAACAAGATCTGAAGAAAAAGGGAGTTGTTTTAACAGCTAAAGAACTGAAATCCGAATATGGGAAAGAAACCAACAAACTGCCCCTGAAAATAAGGAACAGTAATACGTTTTGAGCTATCTGAAGATTCGATGTTACATCCAACGAATGAAGAAGGAGAAATCTATAGAATAAATTTCATTTAAACCGTTGTCGAAGGTGTCTTACTATTTCATATTTAATTCCTCAGCCCTTTGACTGTTTCTCACTGTTTTTATTCCTTGAAGAAAATTGCCTTTGAAATTAAATAAAACGAAATTATGCCTTTAGTGAAGGGAGAAACCAATTTTGAATGAGAAAGAGGGAAGGGAAAGGAGGTGGGGCCCACAAGCGATCGAAAATCGCAGTCGGAGGAAAGGAGGGGATGCAATATATAATGGAGTGTTTTAAAATATATGGTGTAATCGCAATCGGGATCGGAGGAAAGGGGGAGGTGTTATGAGGATTTAAAATCTTCCGATGCGATTGGGATTAGTGTAATAGGGATAAGCGAAAGGGTAATGGGGTAAAACAGATTTAAAAATGTTTCGGCGCTTTGCAAAGGAGCGAAATGATTTTATATTGAAAGAGCGAAGGGCTTGTAAGGTGGGACCGGGGTAACAATCGGAATCAGAATCAGAAGAGGAGCGGGGTCAAATTTATTACACAACGGGATTTTCCCGATGTGATGGTGAATAAATGATGGGGTAAAGGCTTTTGTAAAACAAATTAAAACGAAATTTTAAGTTTTACAAAGGAAAGGGCTCGTTTATATGAATGGGAAGAAAAGATTTAATGGTGGGACCGGAGGGAAAATTGCAATCAGAATCAGGAGAGGGAGCGGAGGCAAAGCACATATGGAAAAGGCTGATGCGATGGCACGATGGTTTTTGAGCCATCCGATCGGAAGGATAGATCGACGGCGGAGGTGCAATCGGGAGTTTTCCATCGGCGGAACTTAATCGGAGGGGATCAATCGCAAGCGCCAATCAGGATAGAGCGATAAAGTATGGACCGTCTGATTGTCGATCGGATCGACAGTTAGGATGTAATCGGGCGGGGTTCAATCGGAAGGGACTTAATACAATCACATCGGAGTTTTTACCATGGACCAATCGGGGTGCACCATTTAAATGTTGTGATTGTGATTTCGGAAAGGGAAAAGGATTTTGGATCGATGGGGATTATATGATATAGGACCTTTAAAAATTTATTATAAAGTTCATAGGTATGGAGGGGAAGTGGTTATTAAATCGAATGGGATTTATAATAAAGACTTCGTGATTATGTAATCAGAACGAGAAAAGGAAACATGACTTTATAATAAAAACTTTAAAATGTTTATTATAAAATTTTAAAGGAGTATGGAGGGGAAGTGTTTTAAATAAATCACACTATAGATTTAAATAAGTCAAAAGAATTTACAAATGTGATTAAGCCGTCAGGTAGGGGAAAAAGGGTTTTTACAAAAGAAAACATTAAAAAAATTTATGAAATAAAGTGTAGGAGGGAAATGGGAAAAGGGGAGGGTTTAGGTTATTCCAAGAGTCAGTTTTGAGAGTGTAATATACCGTTGGAAAGCTCTTTCCGAGCTCTTTCTGATGGACATACTTGGAACATAATTTGACACTGAAAATGCTGTAGAAAGCTTCTCTGAAAGGCAGGGTGATGACTTTGTGGAGATAAAGAAATTTTCCTAAGTGACTTATTACATTAGATGACTATAGGGCCGTGACTTTGAGTTTATTGACTTCCTCATGACCTTGCTGATATTTATTGACACTTGACTCATTAATTTAACCATGGTGAGATCCTAGAACCTAATGAGACCCATCCTATGACCTTATAACATGACTCACAAAGTGAAAGTAACTCATTACTAAAGACCATAGAGAGGAGAATCAACAAGTTTCACATGAGGGAAAACTGATGAAAAATCACTACCATCAATGAATCCATGACCTAGCAGAATGGTGAAAAATTATGGTATGGGACTCCTAATATGCAAATGCAAAGATAAATTTTGATCACTAATGGCAGTATGACTAGACTGACACTAACATTGGCTCCAATGGGGATGGTAGCTCCTTGGAGGTGCCAAGAACAACATAGACCAAGTAGCTTTATCCATTGGGCATGGAGTCAAAAATACTAAAAACTGACACAATGCGAACTAACTCTGAATCAAGACTAAGAATTAAAACTAAAATAAAACCAAATTATACACATATCATTCAAGTTTTATAGCCTTCACCTCGGGCCCCAAACTTCAATGACTATGTACTTGAAATCTAACCAAAAATAACATGGCATATACAATGATGGTGATAAATTTTCTGATCCATTATTTTCAACAATGGTAGTGCTTCAAAAGCCTATCATTTACTGCTCTTCCAGGGAAATCTTGGCCATCCATTTCTGAAAGCAAGAAAGCATTATGTCCCCTGTATGCTGAAATCTTGTATGGTCCTTTCCACAGGTTTTCAAACTTACCATGCTTCCCTTTGTCCTCATTTCTTGCATCCCATCTCAACACCACATCATCCAACTGAAACTTCTCTGCTTTGGTCTTTCGGTCATAGATATTCTTTATCTTTTCCTGCAACTGAATAGCATTCTGTGAAACTTCCTCTCTTGTTTGCTGAAGGTGGATCATCTGATTGATTATTCGTTGATTTTCATCGTCTTCACTACCAACTTCTTGCAATAACCTCATGACCGGAACTGTAAGAGATGTAGGAAAGATAGCATCAGTACCATAAACCAATTCAAAAGGTGACATACCTATGGATTTCTTACTACTAAGTCTGTCTTCCCACAATGCGTTGATGAGCTTTCGATGCCAGTTTCTTTTGTTTTCCTCCAGCATTTTCTTGATTATATTTATCAAAGACTTATTCGATGATTCTGCCAGGCCGTTTCCTTGTGGGTAGTACGTTGTTGAATGGCCCAGGACAATATTGTATCTGTCGCAGAACTCCACCATCTTCTTAGACTTGAACGTTGCTGCATTATCTGTTATAATTTTGTGAGGGCAGCCAAAACGAGATAGAATATTCGATTCTAGGAATTGAATAGTTACCGTATCTGTAGCTTTCCTTGCTGGGAAGGCCTCAATCCATTTATTGAAGTAATCTGTACCTGTCAAGATCCATTGATGTTGTGCTGATGATGCGGGATGGATTTCTCCTATGAAATCGAGTCCCCACTGCTGAAAGGGAGCGTTTACTGAAACTAGTTTCAAAGGAAGAGGAACCAATTTCTTCTTCCCTTGGAAAATTTGACATTCATGACAGCTCATCATTGTTTTATACAAATCTGAAAATAACGTGGGCCAATAATATCCTGCTCTCAACACTTTGTTAGTTGTAGTCTTCCAAAACAAATGACCACCACAATCACCTTTGTGAAATTCATGCATTACCTTCTAAGCCTCATCTTCAACCAAACAATTAAGTTGAATTCCTCCTGGATCTTTCCAATAAAGAGCACTGTTTAAAATACAATATTTAGCAGACTTAAGTTTTAGTGATCTACCTTTACTTTTAGACATTCCTGGAGGTGGTGAAAGATGTTGAAGGACATAAACAATATCTGAATACCATGGCGATTGTAGGAAAATGTCTGAAATTGGAACAAGCAAACCTTCATCTTCATCCTCTGACATTGTTGTTATGAGGTTTATATCCAGGACACGCAGATTTGATTGGGCCATCAGCTTTGCCAAGCCTTGTCCTTTGATCAACTTTGTGGGTTTGATCTCCAAATCATACTCCAACATAGCTGCTATCCATTTACCTCTTCGACCTTCTGGATCAGTTTGCTTCAACACATCCTTTATTGTTGCATTAGGGACATATGCTATAATATGTGAATGCAGAATATAGACCCTAAAATCCTTCAATGCCTTTATAAGAGCCAATGCTTGTTTTTTAATAATATTATACCTCAAAGCGACATCTCTAATAGTCCTACTGAAAAAGGCAATTGGCTTTTCAACCTGATCTCTCTTTTGCATCAAAACAACAGCCATAGTATGCTCTGAAGCGAATGAAAAAATAATAAAATCTTGAGTATAGTTGGGACTAATCAAGACTGGAGCATTGGACAAAGCAAACTTTACCAGATTAAATGACTTGATAGCTTCCTCACTCCATTTGACAGTGCTATCCTTCTTCAACATGTTAGTCATTTCTCTTAGATGTTCAGCCAAATTGGGTATAAATCTGCACAAGAAATTCATCTTACCATTGAATGCTTGAATCTCTTTTTTGTTCCGTGGAAGGTCTATGTGCTGAATTGCCTCTACTCTAGATGGGTCAATACGGATACAATCTTTAGAGATGATATGCCCCAGCAACTTGCCTTCATCCATGGCAAAAAGACTCTTCTTGGGATTGAGAGAAATCCCAAACTTTCTGCATTGCTGAAACACAACCCTCAAATGGTGCAAATGCTCATCATCAGAACCAGAAAATATTGTCAGATCATCCAAATAAACAACAAGAAAAACATATTTTTCATTAGCAAAAGCAATGGCCATTGCTTGCTGGAAAGTGGCTTCAGCGTTCTTCAGTCCAAATGGCATTTTGGCATACTGGAAGGTTCCCCAGGGTGTTGTGAAAGCAGTTTTGTCTTGATCTTTTTCATGCACCAAGATCTGGTTGTAGCCTGAGTAGCCATCAAGTAGTGACATCCTAGATGCTCCAACTACTCTTTGCAGAATATGGTCCATCTTCAGAAGTGGATAATTATCCTTTAAGGATGCTTTATTCAGATTCCGAAAATATATGCACATCCTTATCTCTCCTGTCTTCTTACGTACCGAGACCAAATTTGAAATTCAGTCAGAAAATCTAATAGGAACAATGAACTAGCTCTGTACAATCTATTTACCTCTTTTTCAATGGATGGCAGCAGCTTCGGATTGATTCTTCTCAGCTTCTGTCTAAATGGCTTCTGATCTGGCTTGATGGGAATAGTATGCTGAATTATGTTCTTGTCATACACCTTCAAATCTGAATAATCCCATGCAAACACATCAGAAAATTCAGAAAGCAATTTAACATACTTTTCCTTTACCTCAGGGGACAATGCCTTTGACAACTTCATAAACTTGGGCTTGTCAGCTGTTCCAAGATACACATCTTCGACTCCTTTCTCAGTAGACACCAAGCTTGGTTTCTTTGCAACATCATCCTGATCAAAAAGCTCCTCTAAAGGTATGAGACCTCTAGGAATCACATTGTCTTTTAGCTGCAATATGTCCATCTAATTTGCTTCCATTTCTTGATCATCAACCTCATACTCACCTTCTATTGGAGTGTCTTTAAATTTTCCATCACTCTGCAAAAAAACATTGATCTCGTTGTCATCCCAAAACACTTGCCAATACCTTAAATTGTCCGGAACAGCTGGCCTATGTTTGACATAAATCTCAAACTTGTTGCTGGAGTTCATCGGAATCTTCAAATTGCTTGTAGTAGCGGCAAGAGAATCGGCAATAATGTTCTGCATCCTGGGTACTGCTGTCAAAGTGTACTCAGGGAATGTCTTCAAGATATCCAGGACTGCGTTTCTGTAAGCCCTCAATCGTGGATGCTTTGCTTGGTACTCTCCTTTGACTTGTTTGATTATCAGCTCTGAATCTCCATATACAGAAATCCTCTTTGCATTTAACTTCTTCAAAATTTTCAGACCTGCAATCAAAGCTTCATACTCTGCTTCATTGTTAGAGCAGTCAAAAGCCAACTTATAAGCACATACTCTAACATTACTAGGAACCTTTTCAGGCTAGAAAACAAGGCTCCGAATCCATATTCCAATACCAGCTCTGTCCTTACCAACAACTCCATCAAAATCCATGCTCCAAAGGCCTTCTTCTTCTTGTAGATGCTGAAATTTTGCTTCTTTTTCCACTTTATCTTGACTGATTTCTGCATCTTTCTGCTGTTCACTGTCCTTTTGCTGCTGGCAGGCAGGAGGCTCAGAAGTGCTTGCTACTTTATCTTTTTCCTGTGTGAGAACTTCTCTGGAATTCTCTGAAATTTCGGGCATGTCATCTACTTGTACCAACTGAACATTCTCATCATTCAAACCACCATCTGAATATAATACAAAGGACTCTAAATCTGTGTGGACAACATTAATAGGATGATTGACTGGCTTTTCTTTGCTAGTGATCATATATTTCATTTTCTTCTCCCTATATAGCTTTCTCAATTGGCCAAACACGAGAATGGTGGCATAAGAGAAGTCAAGCTGCATGGTTCCTTTAAGTTTTGCACCCCAAGACCTAGAGAGAAGCATTCTAAACCGTGGTGGAACATCGGCAACAACAACATCCATCAAAACATTCTTGGCTGGTATTTGATCTAAAGATACTACCAAGTCTTTGATAAGGCCAATACAATGGACCCTACCTGAGTCAAAGGAATACAAATCATGGTATTTACGAGTAATATCAAGTCCTAACTTCTCCATAATGGCTTTGGGCATCAAATTATGTGAGGCTTCGGAGTCCAACATAACATTATGCAAGATGAACTCATGTAATCTAAGACTCAGGTAGAAGGAAGGGACTTCACTTTCTTCAGATTGATCTTCTGTGGCTGGACCAAAGATGAGTTCAGGGTAATCATCTTCAACATTAACCATATCTGAAACAGAGTCTATTTGAAAAATTCTAGACACCTGACTTTTATAAGTGCTATTTTTCACCAACTCAGTCAAGGGCATGGACACTTTCAGCTTAGAAATTTCATTCTCCAAATCAAAGGAAGGGACTTTTTCTACCTCTTTAATGGGAGGATCTTTCTTCTCTACTTGCTCCTTTGCTGCACTCTGCTTTCTTTTCAATTGCAACGTTAATTGCTGAAGATGTTTTGCTGGAGGAAGGATTGGCCGGCTCTTTTCCTTTCTTCTGAGAATCGTTCCTCATTTGGAGCTCTTTTCTCTTCTGAATGGAACTAATCGGGACCTCTCTGTTCCTCAAAGTATTGTTTTTGTTGGGCCGATAAAGCGTTCATATATCCTCTTTGATAATCATTGGATTCTTCTTTTAACACTGCATCATTGGCTAAAATAAAATCTTCGTCCTTTTGAATGTCTGCAGTCGCTGAGTATTCTTCGTCTTCAGTGAGAAAAATTGGCGCACCATCGGCGGTGAAGAAGTGGTTGGCTTCAATCATAGGGTCGTCATCATCGTCTGTCTCCATTCCCTTAACATAATTCTGCTGTAATGGAGTTCTGATTTGCTGCTGTGGTGGTGCTTGGTCCTGTGTTCTTTGTTCTCTCTGTTTAATTCTGAATTGCGGCTTCTGTCCTCTGAAGTTCGGATTCCTGATTTGAGGTTCAGGTCTATCTGAAATGGTTAATCGATCAACCATATTTTGCAGTGTCCGGATCAAAGTATCCATCTTGCTGTCTGAAGGAGAAGCTTCTTCTTTCACAGTGATTCTTTTTTTAGCTCTGGTTCAAGCTCTTTTAGCTAGCATATTTGCTTCTACACTTATCACTATCTTCTGCATGTCTTCAAGAGTAGAAGGATTTCTTTCTCGCAGCTGATATGCCATATCGGCATCAAAACCATCTGGAAATTTGAGCAAGGCTAATCCCACAGGAGGTTTCAAGTTAGCTGGAATAGCATTATATACAGCATTGAATCTTAGACAATAATCCTGTATAGTTTCACCCACATTTCTTTTAATATTCTCATACTCAGACAAAATTTGGAGTGGGTTTTTCTTTACCTCCCACCGGTCTAAAAACGGTGTGTGTAACTCCTGTAAAGTGCGAATAGAGCCTGTTGGTAAGGCTCTGAACCACTTTCTAACTTCACCTCCAAAGCTTTGGACAAACAACCTTGTGGTTACATTCTCTGCCTCTACCTCATGAAGATCAAAAAAGTCATTCATCTTATCAACATGTTACTGAGCTGTGATGCTTTGAGTGGCATCAAAGATAGGGATTTTACTTTGGTAATCAACAGGCATATCATTCAGAACCTGAGGTAAAACCAGGGGTGCATACCGGGCAGCCATGACTCTAGGTGGATTTACAACAGTGTTTGTAGTACAAGGATTCAAGGGAGGTGTTGATGGGGGAGATGAAAGCTGAGAATTGATTGATGGGAATGCTGATGAATTAGGAGGAGGCAATGCTGTTCCTGATGACTCTGAAGGCTCGGGGATATTAGTTACAGTGATAGATGACTGAGGGGAATTCAGAATATAATCATCAATTGAAGTATTTTCCCTTTGAACTTCAATATCTACAAGGAATTATGGATCTAAAACTATGTCATCAAGTGCAATTTCAGACTTATTTCTAAACAAAGAAAGCTCAAAACTCTCATGAAAAGAAATATCTTCTATAAACAACCACTCACTGGGCCAATTATGGGATCTGAAGATAGGTCTAGGACTTAGTGATCCTTCTTGTCTTCTAACAATTCTTGGGATAAGATTAGGATTCTCAAACACAGGGGGAGGATTTGGATCTGGATTAGCCCTTGTGTATCTTCTTGAAGCCAGTGTGGTTAAATTTCTATTCTACAAAATTCTATTTCAGCCTAACAAACTCTGAACATCATTTTCTAGAGTTCGGGAATTTACAAGGAAAATATTACTGGGGTGATCTGTCTTTGTACTCTGATACCAAAAATATCATGACTGTGGATCTTTGGAATAAATGCTTGTAATTATATTCCCCTCCCAAATCGCTTTAACAATGTTCGCCTTGCAATAATATTCAAAGCTCTCAAGCAAATATTTAAAGTTTGATGTGATATAGGGGAACACATTTAAAATACTTGAGCAAACCTTATCACTCTGGTCATAATACCAAAATTTTATAACAATGGCATGATTCTTTTAAAAAAAACACCAACCTTCGAACTTATAACATAAACCCATTTAATGCGACATACATTTCATTCAACAAGGACCCCACGCATCCATATTTCACCTTTTTGTGAATTAAATAAACATTAAATAATATAAAACTGCCGGACCATACCTCGATTTATTGCTCGTGCACTTCACTGCGCGATTGTCGTCAGATCTAACGCTCTCCAGATCGGACGATCCTCGTCAATTTCACGTTTTTCAAAGGCCAAGGTTTAACACATGAAAGTTGCGCGATATAGGTGGTATTTGGGAGATGAAGTGCCCAAATATTACTGGATCGTGTTTTTTTGGCGTGGTTTTGCTCCAGGCCAAAAGCGGCGCGACAAAGGCGATTTTGGTTTTCGAAACCCACTTTTGGTAAATAAACTGCACTTTAACTTAGGTTTCTCACTGTGGTTTGGTGCTTAACTCTCCGCGTTAACTCACTGGGCTGGGTCCCACTGATATTACTCCGCTAGCAACATAATAAATCCTTTTTACTTTGACAACAGAGATTTCTAAGGTTTCGTCGCATTCTATATAACCGGGGTTTAAACCTTAAGACAGAGGTTTCAATACTTGCTCATTCACACAGGGCCTGACTATGATTTGATTTGAGAATAGAATAACACATTCAGTTCAAGTGCTGAGAATATGTGTTCGCAGAGAGTCAGATCGCTTCCCCAGTGGAGTCGCCAGAAATGTTATCTCCCGATCTAGACCTCAGGCTGGAAAAGGGAAATCGGGGTAACATCTAAACCATGCTTAGCCTTGTAGCTAGCCCTACAAGGTCAGGAGAGGGCTCTCTCCCTGAAAGGATATTCAACAAATTACAATTATGAAATTGATTTTAGGCTAGGTATAAGAGTGGGAAAAATTTAATGAATGAAAGAAATTTCAGGGATGTATGGAACAAATGGGACAGTTTGAAACTGGAGAATTAAATCAGGATACAAGGTATTTCATGGGGCAAGGTAGGCAGGAAATTTTAGCAATTAAAGTTAAATAATGATGGAATGGAAAAACTGGTGAGGAGATGAAAAGGGCATGGGAGATGGATCCTTTTCAAACAGAAGAAAAACACAGAGTATTGAATGATTTCCCAAGGCAGAGCATAAAAAATAGATTCTACCTTTCTATCTTGAAAGCATTCAAACAAAGATTTTTATGAATGGATGGTACACATAACAATTAACATATGAACACAAAGGAGAGAACAAATGCTAAATTTCATACCACATGGATCCCACAAATCAGAGTTGCATCTCTTTATTAATTCCCTGTCCAAAACTGTTACAATGGGGCACAGAGCGTCCTCCTTGATTTCCAAACTATTCCCCTACTTACTAATTTACAGACTGCTTACAAATGATTCAAAATTACATTTAAATAGACCAGAATGTGAGAACAATATCCAAAGAAAAAGGGAGCTATTTTAACAACGAAGAACTAAAACTCAATATGGAAAGAAAACCAACAAACTTCCCCGAAAAGAAGGAACAAAAAGAATACGTTTTGAGTTACTCAAGATTTGTCACATTGCCCAACGAATGAAGAAGGAGAAATCTATAGAATAAATTTCATTTAAACCATTGCCGAAGGTGTCTTACTGTTTCATATTTAATTCCTCGGCCCTTTGTCTGTTTCTCACTATTTTTATTCCTTGAAGAAAACTGAATTTGAAGAAAATTGCCTTTGAAATTAAATAAAATGAAATTATGCCTTTAGTGAAGGGAGAAACCAATTTTGAATGAGAAAGAGGGAAGGGAAAGGAGGTGGGCCCCAAAAGCGATCGCAAATCACAATCAGAGGAAAGGAGGGGATGCAATATATAATGGAGTGTTTTAAAATATATGGTGTAATCGCAATCGGGATCGAAGGAAAGGGGGAGGTGTTATGAGGATTTAAAAACTTCCGATGCAATTAGGATTAGTGTAATAGGGATAAGCCAAAGGGTAATGGGGTAAAACAGAATTAAAAATGTTTTGGCGCTTTGCAAAGGAGTGAAATTATTTTATATTGAAATAGCGGAGGGCTTGTAAGGTGGGACTGGGGTAGCAATCGGAATCGGAATCGGAAGAGGAGCAGGGTCAAACGTATTACACAACAGGATTTTCTCGATGCGATGGTGTGATGGTTTGTGAGCAGTCCAATTGGAAGGATAGATCAATGGCGGAGGTGCAATCGGGAGTTTGCCATCAACGGAACTCAATCGGAGGGGATCAATCGCAAGCGCCGATTGGGATAGAGTGATAAAGTATGGACCGTCCGATCGTCGATCGGATTGACGGTCAGGATGTAATTGGGTGGGGTTCAATCAGAAGGGACTTAATACAATCGCATTAGAGTTTTTACCATGGGCCAATCAGGGTGCACCGTTTAAATGTTGCGATTGCGATTTCGGAAAGCAAAAAGGATTTTGGATCGGCGGTGATTATATGATATAGGACTTTTAAAAATTTATTATAAAGTTCAAAGGTATGGAGGGGAAGTGGTTATTAAATCGAATGGGATTTATAATAAATACTTTGTGATTATGTAATCGGAACAGGAAAAGGAAACGGGACTTTATAATAAAAACTTTAAAATGTTTATTATAAAGTTTTAAAGGAGTATGGAGGGGAAGTGGTTTAACTAAATCGCATTATAGATTTAAATAAGTCAAAAGACTTTAAAAATGTGATTAAGCCGTCGGGTAGGGGAAAAAGGGTTTTTACAAAAGAAAACATTAAAAAAAATTACGAAATAAAGTGTAGGAGGGAAATGGGAAAAGGGGAGGGTTTAGGTTATAGGGGACTTTATTCACTTAGGCATAAATTTCAATCCAGGAGTCAGTTTTGAGAGTGTAATATACCGTTGGAAAGATCTTTTCGGGCTCTTTTTGATGGACATACTTGGAACATGATTTGACACTGAAAATTCTGTAGAAAACTTCTCTGAAAGGCAGGGTGATGACTTTGTGGAGACAGCAGCTTCTGAAGTGTGACTTATTACATATGATGACATAAAATTACATAATAGATGATAATAAAGGAAAAGTATCATGTTTTCACCTCAAAACATGGTTTTGAGGTGAAATTTACATCAAACTGAATAAAACATCTCTTTGATCTTCCAGGTGTTGTGACTTTGAGTTTATTGACTTCCTCATGACCTTGCTGATATTTATTGACACTTGACTCATTAATTTGACCATGATGAGATCCTAAAACCTAATGAGACCCATCCTATGACCTACTGACATGACTCACAAAGTGAGAGTAACTCATGACTAAAGAATATAGAGAGGAGAATCAGCAAGTTTCACATGAGGGAAAACTGATGAAAAATCACTACCATCAATGGATCCATGACCTAGCGGAATGGTGAAAATTTATGGTATGGGACTCCTAATATGCAAATGCAAAAGAGCAATTTTGATCACCGATGGCAGTATGACTAGACTGACACTAAATGCAATGTGCAAATGAACTCTAGAGGTTTCGATTAAATATATTTGGGAAAATTAGGGTTTATGACGTGCATGCCTAAAATGAAGGAAAAAATGACACATGGCGAATGTTTTCAAAAATAGAAAGTGTGCCTCCTTCAGGTTACTAAAAATAGATCCCTATATTTTAGGGATGATTTTTTCTTTTTTCATATTTTCTTGTTTTTTCTTGTTTTTTGGGAAACTTCCATTTACACTACTGGGAAATATTGGGCAATTATGGGGAACAAGGAAACTTTCTGGATCAGTGTAATGCATAGTTTCTTAGCTCAGTGATGGACTGTGTATTTTCCAGGCTCATTGTTGGGCTACCATCCATGAATGTATTTTTTTGGGCTCAAGGTATGACTGCCAGTTATCATTGCACAATTCCTATCATCAAGGTCAAGCTTTCCCTAATGGATTGCACAGTTTCCAGAGAGAAGTGCAAAACTTCTACAAGACCAGGTTCAGAGGTTAGTTTGTGACTTAGAAAGATCATTTAAGAGTAAAAGAGTGTGCACACAAGCATGAATGAAAATATAATTTTAAATCAAAGCATGAATACTTGATAGAAATACAAGATAAGCTCTTGTGAAAAGAAGGTTAGGCTCAAAAATATTAAAAAATACAAATGTTTGGAGGTTGGTTGTACCCACTATAACATTGGCTACATAGTGGTATAACTCAAGCTCTCTAAATGAATCTTGTGTCATGCAAAACATGTCTCACCCTTCCGTAAGTATTGTTCAATTCATTGATTTCCAGAGGTTCCTCACTTAGTCCAAGTTAAAGGTAGAGTCCAAACCAATCCAAGTTAAACCAAGTTGTTTCGATTGGGTATGAGGAGTATATAAGTGCATAAGTAAAATAATTTGTTAGAGTTTTATTTTACAACTATGATGTTGCTCTACTGCCAGTAGGTTTCTCTTCTTTTTCCCTTTAGTATTTTTTTTTCATTTTTTCATTTTTTGTTTAAATAAATATGCATAGGAACTTATTTATTTTATGGGGCGAAATAGGGATCCTGACTTATTGAGAGAAGAAAAGGTTGTTCCTTTAGAAAATGATGTTTATAGACACCTTTGACATACTTGTTAAGGTTTTCCTCCATTCCTTACTCTACTTGACTAGGTTTACAAGGATTAACCGAAAATAAAAACTGATTATAGTAGGTGGTACTATTTAAAATCCAAACATCATGATTTCACGGTGATTTTATCCGACAAGGAACATATTTTCCATGATATTATCATAAACGTAAAATAATTCAAGATTTGTGCAAAAGAGAGGGAATAGACAAAAAACCAAGTATTGGAAGTCACACAACTTCCTCTTTGATTTCACCATGATCGCTTCTGAATCCATTCATGGTCTCATGCAGAAAGTAACCTATAACCGAAAACAAAGAAAAGAAAAGAAGTGGAATGGAAAATAAATGAACATAAATAAAATCAAAGAAAATAAGAACACTACTCATACTCCTAACCTAAACAGAAAATAGGCCAAAGTCACGTGAAGTGCTACTTCCAATGCAACCACTGGCGTCAAGAAAGATATATAAGAAAATCAGAAAACAAGAAATATAATCAAATATAAACCAAAAGGTTCGAATGCTAAATATACTCGTAGAAAATTTAGAGTGAAAAGCACAGGGAAGACATTTTCTCGTTGTATCATGGTGTCATGACACACTATGAGGAAAATAATTACAAACCTAAAATTTCAAACAACGAAGGTGAGCAAACATAAATAAAGAAGATTTTTTTTTCCCGCAATGCTCGCTACTTGTTTCTCCTCCAATGAATGAGTGACAGAATCATGTAACATCGATGGAGGATACGAAAATTGTAAAACATATTTATTTTCAATATTTGTGAAAGAGAGAAGAGTAACCTAAAAATATTCAACACTCTTATGATCATAATTGGAACTTACCTCAAGGCTATGAGAACCTGAAATAACCATCATCTCAGGCTGAAGTGCCTTGAAAACTTGATGAAGTTCCAACTCATCGTAAGGTATATCATCAAATATCGGTGGCTTTGAAAAATAAACAGTGGAAGAATCAGAATTGTGACCAACTGAGTCAATGAAAATGTCATAGCCTATATCAGAAAGTTCAATATTACCAACGAGGGCATCCTCATGTTCTGATGAATCGTATAGAGGGGAAGATTGAAAACGGAAAATTTTACTCTCTACATTTTAAGAAAAGAAAGATGAGAGATTGGGAGGATCGAGAGTAGAATATTCACCCTCTCCACATCTCGATGAAAAACTAACATCTGATGTATTCTGTGAATGCTCAAAAGTACTAACATGATTAGGAACTAAATTTTCACAAGATTCAATCAGAATTACATAATCATGGAAAATGTTAGGATGATGTGAGAGGGGTGAGGAAGGAAGAAAAGAATCCTTTATCACATATTATTGTTCAACTATGGGCTCCCACACATAGTCATCATAAATAATATTGCAAGTTGGATGCTCAAAACTAAATCTATCTAACACTTGATCCTCATTAACTTCGTAAGAATGGTTTGAAATAGGTGAACATGAAATCTCACAATCTGTAGGATCATAGGGACCAAAGGATGGAGGATGGGGAGATAACACTTCATCATAACAATCAGACTCTCAGTTCAAACCTGCGCTGAAATTTTGTTCATGTGGGGTGGGAGGAGATGGTGGTATATCAACGGATGAATTCTTAATCTCTCCCACCTCAACCTATGGGACTAGAGTTGTTTGATGAGAAGGGGATGAAGGGTCACCTGGAACAACAACCCTGTCCTTTTTAAATTTATAACCTCTAATGCCAAGGTGTGTTGGGAATGGTTCAAAAGATTCTAACTCATATGGATTTTCTAAAATCTGAACAAGATATTGAAATCTTCTTGACAAGAAATCACAATCAACTTCATCTTTTGGAAATTCAAAGCACAAATGCATGAAACGATTGTGAAAATTATGTATTGATTCATTAGGTGATTTTTACAATTTTAAAATTGTCTTTCATAGAAGTTTACGATCATACATGTCAAAATCGCAAAACATTTATGTGAAAATATGTTCGAAAGAGTGTATCGAGAAATCAGTTAATGTGTGACACCATTGCGTTACACGCATTTCAAACGTGAGAATGAACAACCTACAATAAAAATCCTCACATTGGATGTTGTTCTCTATGAAAAATTCAAGAAAATGAGGAGTATTCTCAAACTTAGGTTGTTTCACCCTCGCCATAAAATTTAAGAGTTTACATGTCATTAATGATATTCACTGACACTTGGAATTTTTCATTTCTAGTAAAACATGTCAGGCGTATGATTCGGGAAGAAGTTATTAGAAGAGAGCATAAATTCAAAACAATATTGAAGGGCTCATCTTTTGATGTGACCCTCCTTCTAGTGCCAAAAATGTTGATGGTCTTGGACGTTCCAACATTTATGGGATATGCCCAATATGAAGTACCAACTAGTTCTCACATTGTTTGGAGAGGGAGTCCCAATGGTGGGGTGTTAATGATCTTCCTTGGTTTGTAAAACACGTATAGTTCTTCATGGTGTCTTTGGTGAGAACAAGTGTGTGACCCTTGAGAGAGTCAAGTGAGATGCATGACAGTTCCAACACACGAAGGGAAAAGGAAGTGCACCCCTTGGAAGATTTTGATAGTGCACAACTTATAAGGAACACACGAGAAAAATGACATCATGCAAAATAACAAGCGAAATAGTCCACAAGTTAAGTTGTCATATTAATACATCAACACGCCTCCAACAAGATTCATACAAATGAAAATGAAATATTTCATAATAATATGCATACTTTAAATAGCATATATTGCAAATACAACAAGAATAGTCATACTATATCCACAACATATGCATGAAAGTGTGTCAGCTATTATTTTTATTAAAATTTATATTTCTGATCATACATATAACATTTGATAGGCCACTTGCCCCAATAGTGGAATGTTAATTCTACAACACCTGCTCCTCCAAAGAAGTATAATCCCTCCATGCTATGGTGAAGCCAAGGCTCACACAAAACTCCCAACCTCTTCCTAAGCCTAAGCCTAGCCAAAATATTGGCTCCCAAAATCCTCTTACATGAGTTATGAGGATATATTTATAATAAAGGGTGGTGACTCTTGTGATGCCCCCTTTATGAATGTTGGTATCCCCTCATTGCTCTTAAACTTCTTTACAAAATAAATCATTACATTATAATATGACTCTTCACATTCCAACACGGACACTTGGAATTCCACTTTTACAATAATTACAAATAATATTACATTTTCCACATGTACCCATATAAGACAAAATAGGGTAGAGACAACTTGATAGCCTCACAAGACAAAACACTATGATGTTGGAGTTTGGGTGAACTCAAGCTAGGTAAGTTTGACTTGATGCTTCTTGGTCACATATTGATGTGATGTTTGATATTGTTCAATTTTCTCCCCAAACTGCATGATGGTGTCAGGATGGAAGAAAAAACTTTCCTCGATAATATTTGGGTACAATGTCTTGGAGTCAGTCTAAACCTCTTTCCAAGAGAATGGAAATTTAGAGCAACTCATTAGGTGTAAAATAACATCCCACCAGTAGAATTAATAACCTCAGCAATAATATGGCCTATATCCTCCTTCCCAAGTGGGGAAATGCAACAATACAGGGCATAAAACAACTATATTCAGAAAATAACGCTATAAAAGTGAGAAATGGGACTTGTATCCCTTAGAATACATGATATAAAACTCATATGCATAATTAGAGATGAAATAAATCACTCTAGCCAATATAAACAGATCTCCTCAAGTCAGTATGCCACAAATAAGCCCAAACCCCATAGCCTAGCCCATGTAGAAAGTACTGAAGCAAGTACTATGTTATTTTCATGAGGGTTTATGCAGAAAATGATGACAAATAAAATATCATAGGTGTACAATCATCCAATGATAGAGAAAATGGAGATTCCTTCCTTTTATACAAAATAAGATCACCCGGCAAGGGATTACATGAAAGTACAATGTATAAAAATGAAGATATGCAAATACGGATCTGAAAAATGTAGTTTTACTACAGCACTGAATAAATATAACTGAAATATACAAGTGATAGAAGAATAATGAAATACAGAGCTTTCCGGGACAA
The DNA here is from genome assembly GCA_034641835.2 of Pinus albicaulis. Lineage (NCBI taxonomy): Eukaryota > Viridiplantae > Streptophyta > Pinopsida > Pinales > Pinaceae > Pinus > Pinus albicaulis. The sequence continues at coordinate 243,392,541 of CM076580.1, read as the reverse complement.
GGGTTAGCCCTTTCTCCAAGGAATGAGATCACAAGCAAGGGATCAAACCCTACAACTGTTGCTCTAGAAAAAACTGACGCAGTTTCCCCAGTGAACTGCGCTGTATTGGATGGGAACTGAGTTGGCCACTTTCCAAGATATAAAATAAGCTCTAGGACCTCCGATACAGATATTGCAAAGAAAAGGGGAGCTCCCTCCTCTGAAAGATAAGCTCAAGAGCTGGTGTTATGAATATCCCACTACACACCTAGCAACACAGTGTTTCCTACTACAAGAATAACATTGTAGCCATAGGAGGTGCTAGGCCTCAAGCTCGGATATGGGAGAAAAAAGAACAGAACTACTCCAAGTGATCTCTCAATGAAGGATAAGGAATCCCTAAGCAGGAATGCCTTGTGCTAAACAACACTGCATACTCAGCTCAACAGCTGAAGAATGCTCAAGATTCTAAGCAGGCATGAAAATTTAATACATAAGCCAACCCCAGAATTTTTCCATCTTCCTCCTTATAATCTTTGTGAGCCTCCTCACCTTGGGTCCCACCTATTAGGGTTTCCAACACCATGTGAATACATTCCCTCCAAAACAACGTCATCTTCTCAAGAAAGCCACACCTCCTTTGGCAGCACTGTTGGCTTGGTCAACTTTGACTGAACCTTCATGATCCTCTTCCTGTTCACACATGCGAAGTGTAAAATCCAACTACCAAGTTATCCCCTTTTCACACCAAGATGGATTTTATGTCAATACAAGTTAAAAATGGGTCCTTTTCCCATTGATTCATCTACTAGGTGTAAAAATCAAAATCTAATATTCCTATTAGCTGCATGCTAATTTTAGGAATATTATAGTCCTCCTCTCTCAAAGATTGCTTGTCCTCAATAAAGTGAAAGGATAGACTTAGTTATGTTTCCTCCTCTCCATGTAGCATCCATGTATGAAGGTCTCCTCCAAGTAAAGATATGTTGTCTCAACAATGAATCCTCATAGTGTCTCTCCCAAGCAAAGAAAGTAGCATTTGGTTGACACCCCAAATGGCTATCATCATGCAGAAGTAACATACTCAAGGAGACAACTATGCACTGTCTAGAGGTCCTCTCAAGGCATGGGGTATGAAATGTATGGGAAATCCTTATTCCCAAGTGAAACCTCCACCCCCAAGCTATCATCCATATGAAATGAGTCACGCTCCAACATGGAAGCTCATTAAAAATCTCCTCCACCTTTGGCTCCTGAAGTGCAGGTGGGATGAATAAATGAACATGATAGGCAAGAGGGACTATCCCATGCTATTCTCCTCTCCACTTATGATAAGTGTAGATGGCATGTTGATCTTGGGCTGCAACATGATTTCCATCCATTGGCAAGATGAACGCTAGATCTCCAAGGATCTCTCCTCCAACATTGTGAATCAAGTTGGCCCAAACCATCTCATACATGATGGATAAGAAATCACCATCATATGGAACCCCATCCATCTCATGGCCCTCCTCATAAAGACATAATTTTTTTTTTGTAGTGACCTTACCTCTTCCCATGCTCCTCATAGAGCATGTGATGTAGAAAGTGCCGGAATCCTCCTCCCCAAAGAACACAACTATCTGATGTGTTTCTCCCCCAATCATGCTCCCCATAAAAGTAAGAACAATATCAGAAAATAGGTTAATGATCAACATCATAATGAAGGGAGTACTAAAGGTTTCATGTGGTGCTAGAAGGTATCAACAGTTTCCCCAATGATCACAGCGCATTGTTTTCCACTGCAACTTCAGAAAATAACATGGAAAGTTGTTTCTTGACAAATGGCTAGTTGTATAAGTCATCACATCTACTAGAAAATATTAAATGACTGAATTTAACAACTGAGCATACCAAGAGTAACCAAACACTTGCCCCAAGTCATGTAGTGGATGGTTGTCTCCATCATAATAGCTGGCCAAAATTGGTCCATGGAACCTAAAGAAAAACTTGCCCCTTTGTAGAGCCATGCACTGCAAAGAAATGGTAAGAGCATGCAAATATTGTGTTGAACAAACAATAAATTCAAAAATAGAATTCTTACCATGCAATGAAAGTAAGATGATGATAGGATCCATAAATGAGCCCTCCATAGTGATATGACGTACTCCTATGAAGAGGAATAAACCATATGCTGCTTGAAGATCCCCCTCCCCATGCTTGGAAGTCCAAGTCAAGAAGAGCATACTACAGTAACAGATGAATTCATCCACTACTCTATCAATCTAATCTCCTCCATGTCCACCCAGTGCATAAAATGTGAAGTGGTCTTGGGAGAACTCCATCAAAAAGTCCCCACTCCAAAGTGACAACGTTATTGGCTTATGCAAATAGGCTCCTGCCAACTCATAAATCCATTCTTTGACATGTCCCATGTCAAAGACTCCTCCCATAATGCTGCTGCATACAAGAAGTTCCTTCCAAGGTGGAAGTACTTCCAGATCATCTAAGGCTAAGGAGTAGCCTCCTTGCACTATGATAGTGCCATCCCCTACTCCTGTAGCATCATCCCAAGTGTGAGAGAAAATATGCCCTTGCTCTCTCCAAATCCTCCAAAGCAACAAAAGTCTTTGTTGCCTCCTCATACCTCCATCATACAACCCATGTGGTGAAAACATAATGATCACATCATCATAATGCATCCATCCTCCTTGCTGCCACATGATGCGAGTATCCTGCCAATTGTCTTCTCCGTCATACCCTTAGGAGAAGGATATGCCTCATGATGTCCAAATTATCTCAAGAGTAGCCAACGCAGCTTTGCTTCTTGCTGCCTTGTGTCATAGATCTACAAGTGGCTCACAAGCCTCTTGCTCTCCATCCACCTCCCTTCATCCAAGTGTGGATGCCCCCAATCATTCTCTCCACTGGCATCTTCCCAATGAATACTACCAACCTCCCAAAGCAATTATTCCTCCTTACAATTCGTGGGAAGTTGAGATGTAACTCCTTGGAGACCTCTCACCCATCAACCCCTTGAATTCAAAAGAATCCAAGTGCGCTAGAAACAAAACATCATTAGGAAGTGGCACAACATGCATTATGCCTTCCAGAATATTGCACCCTAACACCTCATGTTGCATGTAACTCAATAAAGGTGAAAAGGGATGAATGTTTATCCATTTTTGGATCAAACCAAGTTTGCACAATGTTGCGCAAGCTTGTTGCTCCTCATCAGTGATGTGTTTCGATCCTAGACCATGTGAGAACAAATTTCCAAAGTCTTCCATAACTTTTTTTGAAATGTTAGGACATGGAAATTTATGCATACCTTTGTGAGCCTTTGGAACATCTTGTATGGCTGCAAGAGTCCCTCCCCTCAAAATTTTGGCTGATCCAATTGTTGTTATGGATGGCTTCCCCCTCATGAATAAGACAGTGTTGGTAAAGGTCTCCTCAAGTGGAGAAGAGAACTCCTCTTCCTCTCGCTTTCTACTGTCAAATATTCTGATTACTTGATGAGTTAAATAAGCAAAGGTATATACCCTTGCATGACTTACATGGCTGTACCACCAAGATCTTGCCTTGCCCTCAAAGTGCAACATTGAGATTTCCACAACTTCTTTTTCCACTACTAGATGTAGTAGGAAAAATGCCTCTAGTTTCATCACCCAAGTCTTTGCTACACACTTGAGTGAGCCATCAAATGTGGACAACAAGAATTTGTTGCATCTTATCATTTTCTTACTGCATGGTCTTATTTCTTCTCTTAGTTGAATAAATTGAGTAAAATCTAGGGTCTCTTTGAAAGCCCTAGGTTGGCACTTGTATTCTACAAAATATCCACTCAGGATCTCATGTTCTAAGTGGTATTCTTGCTCTCCACTTCCTCTATGATAACAAGAAGTGCATGGGTCTTCTTCTTCCTCTTGAAACATTCTATAGGTCTCACTGCAGCTTTCTCCTTCTTGAAATCCTCTTGGAGTTTCATTGCATCTTTCTTCCTTCATCGGTTGAACCTCCTTGGAGAGGCTCTTCTTAGATCTGAAAATGGATGAGAGAAATATCAACCTCTCCATCATTTTTTTCTCCTCTTCTTATTATATTTTGATTGGATCTGAAATCCACAGGCTGATCCAAGATGGCAGCTCTGATACCATTGTAGTATTCCAAAGTCTGTAATTGCTACAACAAATGGAATATTTTGAGATATTCGAAGGTTGGAGATTCAGCTAATCATGAGCATGGAAATGTAGAGCATATAATTAGATGTAAAATAACATCCCACCAGTATATGTAATAACCTCAGCAAGAATATGGCCTATATCCTCCTTCCCAAGTGGGGAAATGCAGCAATATAGGGCATAAAACAATTGTCTTCGGAAAATAACGCTATAAAAGTGAGAAATGGGACTTTAATCCTTTAGAATACATGATATAAAACTAATATGCAGAATTATAGATGAAAAAAATCACTCTTTCCAATATAAACATATCTCCCCATGTCAATATGCCACAAATAAGCCAAAACCCCATAGCCTAGCTCATGCAGAAAGTATTGAAGAAAGGAATGCATTATTTTAATGAGGGTTTATGCAAAAAATAATGATAAATAGGAGATTAGAGGTGTACAATAATCCAATGGTAGAGAAAATGGAGATTCCTTCCTTTTTATACAAAATAAGATCACTCGGCAAGGGATTACATGAAAGTACAATGTATAAAAATGAAAATATGCAGATATGGATCTTAAAAACATATTTTTACTGTAGAAATGAATAAATATGACTGCAATATACAAGTGACAGAATAAAAATGAAATAAAGAGCTTTCCGGGAGAAGGGTTTGCCCTTTCTCCAAGGAATGAGCTCACAAGCAAGGGATCAAACCCTGCAACTACTGCTCTGGAAAAAATGAAGTAGTTTCCCCAGTGAACTGCGATGTAGTGGATGGGGAATGATTTGGCCACTTTCCAAGATATAAAATAATCTCTAGGACCTCCTGTACATATCTTTCAAAGAAAAGAGGAGCTCCCTCCTCTGAAAGATAAGCTCAAGAGCTGGTGTTATGAATCTCCCACTGCACGCCCAACAACACAATGTTTCCTGCTGCAAGAATAGTTTTGAAGATGTAGGAGGTGGTAGGCCTCAAGCCAGAATATGGGATAATGAAGAACAGAACTCCTCCAAGTGATCTCTCAATGAGGGAGAAGGAATCCCTAAGTAGGAATGCCTTGTGTTGAACAACACTGCATACGCAGCTCAATAGCTGAAGAATGCTCAAGTGTCTAAGCAGACATGAAAATTTAGTCCATAAGCCAACCCTAAAAGTCTGTCATCTTCCTCCTTATAATTTTTGTGAGTCTCCTCACCTTGGGCCCCACCTATTAGGGTTTCCAACACCATGTGAATACATTCCCTCCAAAACTATGTTGTCTTCTCAAGCAAACCACACCTCCTTAGGCAACACTGTTGACTTGGTCAAATTTGACTGAATCTTCATGATCCTCTTCCTGTTCACACATGGGAAGTGAAAAATCCAGCCACCAAGTTATCCCCTTTTCACATTAAGATGGATTTTATGTCAATACAAGTTAAAAATGGGTCCTTTTCCCATTTATTCATCTACTAGGTGAAAAAACCAAAATCTAATATTCCTATTAGCTGCATGCTAATTTTAGGAATATTACAAGCCCTGGTGAGTGTACTGACTGATGGGATCTTATAGGTTCGCACCATGAAATCCAAACTATTATATATTCATACACATGATGCTTGAATATTTCCAATCAATTAGGCAAGCTGCTTGTTGTTCTAGATCAACATCTAAACTATGTAATATTCCTAAATTAGCATGCAGCTAATTGGAATATTAAAATCTAATTTTTCTTTCTTGTTTGATGAATAAGTGGGTAGGGGGACCCATAAATCTCTTTATAGGGAATAAAACCACTTCTCATGTGAAAGTGGATAATCTTTTCAACTTAATAAATCACCCTTAGGTGTGAAAAGGGGCTAAAGCATGTGGACTAGGTCAACCTTGAGCAAATCAAAAGCGTTGTCATGGAGGAGTGACATTCAATGAGGGACAGTGCAGTTTTAGATGGAGACCCATTGCATGGAAGTAGTGTCATTAATGGATGGGGCTTAGGATTTGGAAAATCATTTCTTATAAAAGGAAGAGGATGGCAGCCATATTATTCATGTTATGATATTTTTATGCTTTGATTATATGGTTCGTTTAGACATATAAGCTTTCTCCAGCTGTCTAGCTAAGATTGTAGTGTTGTTTAGCATAGGGTGTTCTTGATTGGGAATCCCACCTCTAACCTTGAGAAGCCTCATAGCAAGATATTTTGCACTATATTTCCACATTCAGGTTTCAGGCCAAGCTTCAATCTTGTGGTACAGTGCAGTTTCTATTGAGAGATGTGCTGAGTTGTAGGGTGCAACAATGGAAGATTGTATTGGGTGTTTTCTAAGCTAGTTTTGCAGTGGAGGAAGGTTTCTTTCCATTAGGAGGCTAGTAAAGGAGCCCCTTGGGCTTATTTGATTTATTTGGCATCATTCCAAGGTGATTTTATCCCCTATAGTGTAGCTCTAGTTCAGATCTGCATTATTTTATTGAGTTGTTGTAGTGGGCAATCCAAAAATGGCCGAAAATCCGAAGTTAAAATCTCCCCAACCCATTTCTAGGTTTTTCTAGGTTTTTTGAGTAGAATCCATGGTTAAAATATTGGATCATTTTGAGAACTCTAACATCCTTCCACGCATTGTTCTTCTCCTCAGAAGTAGCAGTTTCCACCAGTAGCAGTTTCCTCAACAGCAGTAGTTTGCTTTCCATTGAAGGTATCGTCCCTTCATTGAGAGAGCCCTTTTGGAGGCGTACTTTCAGATCTACATCAGATTCATCCACCTTCTTCTATGTGCTTTAGTTGTAGTTCATCTTTAACCCTAGGGCTTTATTTCCATCATCCATATTTAGTGTATTTCTAGAAACCCATCCTGGGTTGTCTTGGAAAAGTGTTGAAGCATAGATCTCCATTTTTGGCCTTGTATGAGCATGATATTTTTAGATCCATTTATTTATATGTCCTAGCTGCAGTATTAGTCACTAAATTTTTTTTGTGCTTGCTTTAGTATTTTGTGTGGCAGTGTATTACATGTTTTAGGTGATTTTTGGCATTGGAGGCTTCTTTTGCCTATATTGAGGGGCTTGATCCCCAGGATATTGTACTCATTTATTGTTGTTATAAATAATACCATGGATCTATCATTTGGCTCACATTTAATGTGTTGATACTTGCTGCTATTTTATATTCATGCACTATATTCCTGCTTTTCCCATTTTGGAATACTACAGTGGTATCAGAGCATAATCTTGGCTCAACCTGTGAAGACATTGCATCTATGTTATCAAAGGAAGAAGAAGCTTCTAACAGGAAAGAGAATTCTTACAGAAGAGACAAAGGCAAGTCTCCATTATTCGGAGAAATGGAGGGAAAGAATTTTTCAGAACTTCTTCTCCAAGCTATGCATGAGCTTAAAAGAGAAATCAAGGGAATGAGGAGGGAAAGACATGAAGGTCCCTCAAGAAGATTTACACATAAAGAAAGCTCCAGTTCTTCATATTATATGTGTGAGAATTCAGCCACACAATCATATCTACAACATGGTACCATGCCTACATTCTTAGCAAGAGAATAAGAGGAAAGAGAAACACCAAAGGATGATAATCTGGGTGACTATCTCCAAGAATATGAATCTTAGTCTAGAAGATTCAAGAAGCATCTAAGCTTCCAAGGGTTTTGTCATATCAAAGAAGATAGAAGACCCAGTAACTACAATAGAAGAAGAGGGTGCATGCAGCATACTTTGGGTAGATTCTTTCTACCTACTTTCATGGGTCACCCAAGAGCACAACTAGGGCTTGGGTAAAGAAGCTAGACACATATTTCCAGCTACATCAAGTTTCAGAAGAGGTAGCCATTAGAGTAGCAACACTGCATCTTGAAGGTAAGTCTTATGCCTTATGGTTATTTGAATCTTCTTCTTTGAATAATGCAAATATATCTATTTATGCAACGTTCAATAGGAGGTTAGTGAAAATATTTGATTTGAAACAAATTGAAATTTCCTTAGGAGAACAAACCAAGCCCAAGAAATCAAAACCTTTGCATGAGTTGGAAGGATCCATGAAACCAAATCCATTTCAGAACATTGTTGAGGGGGTTAAATATCTGCAACATTATTTTCCAAGGGAAAAGGCCCCACTTCAGCAAGAACTTTCTTCTCAAGAAGAAGGCATGAGGATTCCTTTTTCAAAAGGAGATCAAGAAAAAGGATCTCTTAATGATGAGGTATTATCCATTGATGAGGGGAAGGAAGAGGAAGATCTGGGAAGATCCTCCAGCATTGTCACATCAGGAGGATATCTACTTCTATTTGGGAATGGATATGAAGAAATTGCCTCAACTAGAGGAGCTCTTGTATCTTTAGAAGAAGTTCCAAAGGAACTTACATATGAAGATCATGAGAAGCATGTGTCTATGTTGATAGGAAATGAGAAAAAATAATGGAGGAAGTGTGTTCCAACAATGAATGCAATCTTGGGGACACACACTATGATAGATCATTCCTTTGTGATCAATATTTTTGACACCATGAGATGTTGCGTGTACATAGATTGATTACAATTGAAAAAGACACCTTAGACTGTGAGATCTTGCAGAAGGTAGGAGGATATGAGAAGGAGTGCTAGCACCAAATGATTGGGAAAATATACCCCCATCCTTTTTCAGGAGGTTTATGCATAGAAGCAGGAGGATGATTTGTGCAGTGAGAGCAGGTACAAATCAGTCCACTCACATTTACAACCTGTTCTAGGCCTTGATGTTTCATTACATGGAGGCATTCCACTAGGGAGACCCCCTGATTGGAAGAGGATTGAAGAGTTCTCTCAACATTTTTCACAACACATATATCTAGGAGGAGTGGGAATAGTGGGAGGTCATTGTACAACATTGAATGTCTTGGGTAGACTCAAGGAGGAGGGAGACATTCTCCCAACATCATCATTACCCACTCTCACTTTAGATTCTGCACTGTGGGAGGAGCAACATGGGAAGGATAGCAGCCTTCCAATATGTACCTTTGACATGGGAGATTTCAAAGAGGAGGACGTACATATGACAAATGTTCTTTGTGATATATCATTAGTGTTGTCACTATGGAGGATAGATCCATATTGGAAATCCCAACTATTGGTGGATTATTCCAAGGATATTTTCACATGCATGATACTTGATGACCAGCTACATGAAGAGGGCTATTCAGTCCAATATGAAGTCATGTATTATCATGGACGGATATTCTTATCTAAAGCCTCCAAGTTCAAGGAAAAGTTGTTACAAAGAGCACATGAAGATTTTGCTTTCAGCCATACTTATTCCATGAGAGCCTACAACACTATCATGAAGAGCTACAATTGGGAAGGCTTTGAAAAGGAACTATATTAGCATTTGAAAAGATGCATGGTCCATGTGGATATGGGAGAGACACATAACTCAATGAAGGAGTTATCACAGCCACCTCTTTCCTCTTTTGGAATGAGAGGGGATCTATCTATGAACCACTCCATTCGTATGAGAAATTGTTTTGGTAAGGAACATTCTTATGTACATGATGTTTCATTTAATGATTATTTTCATTCCTTTACCATGTATATCCAGGCCATTTCTCCAAGGAGGAGCATTCTTCCATATAGACTCCATGGCCAACTTTGGGCCATGAATATTTCTGAACATGGCCACTCCCTAGGATGTTATAGGGAGATCTTGTATCACTGTGGGTGCACTCCAAAAGCACCCAACATTTATCACCTTTTCATCCATTGTGAGAAGACTTGGGCAGTAAGTAAGTGGTGGGGAAACCACTTACCATATCACTATCTGATCTAGTCAGGAGATATACTGCGTTGGTTCCACATGTGGGACTATGATCCACCTCCATTATTGCATTTAATTGTTTGTGTATCACTGGTTTTGATCCTATATGTTGATGATGTTCTTATTATTTTTGGGGACATGATTAGAGGGATGACACATTGGTTGGATGTGTCCATTTGGAATGAAACTTCCCACATTTCTTCATACTTCAATGGAAGAATGGGACATTATATGGTTACTACATTATATCACTTGTTTCCTGATGAAGGGAGCCATATTATTGACTTATGTCTTTTGGAGGATCCTCTCACATCGGAGGATTTTTTCTATGAATTGCCATTCTGGAGGGTGATTCATTTTATATGGATGATAGCTTGGTGGATGGAGCTTCATATGGGGATGAAGGTTCCCTATATTTTTCAGATCTATCCTTGTAGTTTCTTGAGGACAAACAACATTTGGGAGGGGAGGATTGTAATATTACCAAATTAGCATGCAGCTAACTCGAATATTAAAATATAATTTTTCTTTCTTGTTTGATGAATAAGTAGGTAGGGAGACCCATAAATATCTTTATAAGGAATAAAACCACTTCTCATGTAAAATTGGATCATGATTTCAGCTTAATAAAGCACCCTTGGGTGTGAAAAGGGGCTAAAGCATGTGGACTGGGTCCACCTTGACCAAATCAACAGCGTTGTCATGGAGGAGTTGCATTCAATGAGGGACATCGTAGTTTTAGATGGAGACACATTGCATGGAAGTAGTGTCATTAATAGATGGGGCTTAGGATTTGGAAACTCATTTATGATATGTTTATTTTTTTATTATATGGTCTGTTTAGACATATAAGCTTTCTTTAGCTGTTTAGCGAAGATTTTAGTGTTGTTTAGCACATGGTGTTCCTGATCGGGAATCCCACCTCTATCCTTGATAAGCCTCATAGGAAGAGATTTTGCACTATATTTCCACATTTAGGTTTCATGCCAAGATTCATTCTTATGGTACAACACAGTTTATGTTGAGAGATGTGCTGAGTTGCAAGGTGCAACAGTGGAAGATTCTATTGGGTGTTTTCTGAGTTAGTTTTGCAGTGGAGGAAGGTTTCCTTCCATTGGGAGGCCAGTAAAGGAACCCCTTGGGCTTATTTTTATATATTTGGCATCAGGACAAGGTTATTTTATCCCCTACAACACATTTCTTGTCCAGATCTACTTTATTTTAGTGATTTGTTGCAGTGGGCAACCCAAAAATGGCTGAAACTCTAAAGTTAAAATCTAGCCAAACATTTCTATGTTTTTCTGGGTTTTTCGAGTAGAATACATGGTTGAAATCTCAGATCATTCTGAGAACTCTAATAGCCTTCTCCACATGGTTCACCTCCTTAGAAGTAGAATTTTCTAGCAGTAGCAGTAGTTTGCTTTCCATTGAAGGGATCAACCCTTCATTGAGAGAGTCCTTTTGGAGGATTTCTTTCAGATCTACATCAGTTTCAACCACCAACTTCTATGTGCTTTAGTTGCACTGCATCTTTAACCATAGGTATTTAGATCCATCATTCATATTTAGTGTATTTCCGGAAACCCATCCTGGGTTGTCTTGGAAAAGTGTTGAGCATAGATCTCCATTTTTGGCCTTGTATGAGCATGATCTTTTCAGATCCATTTATTTATATGTCCTAGCTACAATATTAGTCACTAAAACTGCATTGCGCTTGCTTCGGTATTTTGTGTGGTAGTGTATTACTTGTTTTGGGTGCATTTTGGCATTGGAGGCTTCTTTTGCCAATCTCGAGGGGCTTGATCCCCAAGATCTTGTACTTATTTATTGTTGTTATACATAATACCATGGATCTATCATTTGGCTCACATGTAATGTGTTTATACTTGCTACTATTTTTATATTCATGCACTATATTATTGCTTTTCCCATTTTGGAATACTACAAACTTGCACTTTCTCAAGCTCTCCCTACAGTGTCAATTTCTTCACTAGGGTAAGCACTACACCCTTCTATCGCATTTTCCAATCATGCACGATGGTGAAGGAAGCTCAACGCACATTCTTAAGGATCTTGAAAAACTCTTTGCTTTGTCATTGCAACTCATGTAGGCAGAAAAATTCCTTATGTATGGTCACGAGCTCCTCATAGAGGTCCCACATAGTGTCTCCAAGTGTAGATACTTTAGCAAGTATCAATGCTCTTCTCTCCTCCAAGTAGACCTATGTGGAATGTGCATTCTACGCTACTATGCAGAGAAATTCAATATCTTGGCAGGAAAACTTTAGATTCTGTAGCAACTATTTATTCTCATTCATGAAATACTGAGTGTTATATTTCGACACACCTGCGAAGGCCAAGTTGTCTTCCGCAATAACATTTTGCTCTTGCTAGTGTCTGCCACTATCACCCTTTATCTCATAAATGCAAATGATGCAAGATAATCAGGGAAGTGATTTTTTTGTGCTTGTAAAATCCTCTTATGGAGTTCATCAAATGATGGATTGTACACATCTATCACCAGATCATCATCAAGGGGAATTGTCTCCCCTTCCTCACTTAGGGTTGGCTCTATGGTTGGAGGTGGTAGAATCTAATTGATGACATGTGGTGCACTGCGCATTAGGTCCACATATTATTTTTGTGGCTCTAGATCCAACACCATATATGCAACTTCAATCAACTCCTCAATCTACTAAGCAAGATCCTAATCCCGATCATGCATATGTTTGAACTCTTCCTCTGCTGCTAACTGGGTTTGTTATTGCTCTTTGACCTGAATAGGTGATGTTTCTTCTCATGTTGCGCCTTCCCTTCCTTATTATTCCTGTTTCTACTTATCCTCATGTTCTCTCATTATTATCTCTTGTTCTTCCCCTATATTTTGTTCTGCTCTTTACGCTCTTAGCTCTACTTCCTCCAAGCTTTACTTCTATGTCTTCCTACGCTCTGCTCTTTGTAGCCTCTTCCTTCTCTTTTGTTCTATCACCAAAGTTGTTTTTGCAACAATGGGAACTGATTTCATCTTTTAGCTTTTTTCCTCCTTTGCATTGCCAGCAAATTTCCTTTTTCCCTTATCTTCTACTGGGTTGTAGTCTTCTGATGTTGTTTCTTCTATTGTCTCATGTGGAGTATCCTATGAGGTCCCAACTATACTGATCGGTTCGTGGGGTCTAGAAGAATTATAGAAGTTCTTTCATGGTTCCTCCTCTGGCCACTAAAATTCCCCATTTATGTAGTTGTAATATATTCTCAGACAATGATATTTTTAAAATCTCCTCAGATCATATGGATTGAAGTCTTTTGTACCGAACTCAAATTTCACTATGGCTTTCACTTTGGTATCTACAACTTTGAGGCTTTTAATATGATATAGCCTGATTTGAAAAGGAAGAGTATTCCATGGTCATTTATTATTCCTATGCAGTGCTGCTAACAACCTTGTGGCGAGATGGTATGATACTTCTTGCATGACAAGTTTTTCGGTGGCATACCTTGGCAAAAGATTTTCTAGCTTCTACCCTGTTACATCAATTTTTGGTCATCTAACCATTTACAATTACATGGATCGAAGTACACCACGTAAGACCAATTTTACCATAGTAAAATTTCTTTCACTATAATAAATAATTTAATAAACCATATTTTATTAAGCTATTTCTAGCTCAAATAGGAAACCCCATGAGGAATAATTAAATAAATCCTTATTTATTTGATTTTCCTCTAGGAATAATTAATTAAAAATTGTTTAAATAATATTCCTAGTCATATTTAACCCAAGTTATGATAAATAAATAGATAAATCATTATTTTGTTATTCTCTAGGAATAATTAATTAAATGATTAGTTAATTAATATTCCTTGTTAAATTCGACGAAATCACCTAGAAATAATTAAACAAATCATTATTTGTTAAATTATTCCTTAACCCCATCCTTGAAATGATAAATAAATCATTTATTTGTTTATTATTTATAAATAAATGGATTTAACCAATTTAAATTCCCTTTCCCTCCAAAAAAATATAATAAAATATTTCAAGCAGTTAGATCTAGATCTTGGTTAATAATATTTTATTATGCACCATTATCAAGGATAACTCAATATTTTTTTATAAATATGAGGGTTTTCCATTCATTATTTACGTTGATCCTTTTATCATAGTTATACTTTGATCCTTTTTTCATAGTCATACTTTGATCACTTTCATTGTAGCGCAATGATCATTATCAATGCTACTACTATTTTCTTGCCTCTTGAGCTCCCATAGAGTTCAACAATTCTTGGGTTTTCTACACCATTCAGAGAGAGAAACTTCAGGATCTAAAGCATTGAGGACAACCAAGAACCCATCCCATTGAGGGGGAATAGCTATAACATAATTCTTTGTTCCCTTCCGAGGTGTCAATACACATAAATTCTTTATATATCTTGTCTTTTCCATTGGATATTTGGAGAAAATATTTTTTCTTTTTACTATTTAACTACTTTTATTAGATAGATCTTGGTTTTTGTTTCATTTGTTTCGACTATATATTGTAGATCTAAGGAAGTTAAGCAACCATCTTTGTTTTTAGGTTTGTTTGTCACACACATCTAAAGTGATCTCTTTTTGTACACTTGTGTTAAGAATTTACGCTAACATGCTTGCCGAACAATCTAATCAATGTTCCTCTTGGTAAGGAAAACCAATCTAAAATATCTGATACTACCTCCCATCACTCCTCGTGACATGAAAGGTGGGCCCTCATAACATATAAGCTTGTATAGAGAGATGATGGAGTGATAAGTTAGCTACTACATAAATCCTCGATGGTTGCAATCTGAAAATAGCGTACAACTGATTATGCACCACATTTTCTCTCAGCATCCACATCTAGTTCAGGCTAGGAAACTGGTTTTGTGCATAGATTTCATATAGTAAGTATGAAGACATAAAAATGTGCTTTCTCTCCCTTGGGAGGGTCCAAGCTTGTGCTGCATGGGCTCTCAGCTGATGAGCCAAAATATTTGACCAGTTGAATTACTTCCCCTCATTCACCACCTATTTTAATAAGATATTCCACCCCTCACGAATGGTCTTTATGCTCGTCTAACCATATATTCTACAAGCTAAGATGACCAAGAGATGGTAGGCCTTCCTGAGTGACTTTCTCTTGTATGTGTTGTTTGATGTCTCTTGAAACTTGGACAACTCCTTCATTAAGATTTTTAAAATATATACTATGTTCATGTAGCTGTGAGTGGCATAAAATAATAATTCCATGATATTTATGTAGAAATTTGAATAATATCTGAATTATTCACCGAGATTATCCTGATTAAACACTATTTAAGCTTCATGCATAATACATAACCTCTTCTACAATTGATCATCAATTTGCGGAAATAGAAGCAGTCGCATGCGCACATTAAAACATAATCAAGCACACATATCAACACAGTATGTAATGGGGAAAGCTTACAGCTGAAAACCCCCAACTATCTGTATATTATAATGATAGAGAACATGTAACAATACATAGTACAAACTCCTCACAAGCTCTTAGCACTATCTCCAATTGTTACACACAAACTAGCTCAGATCTGAACAAGTCACAGGTTCAAATCTCCTCCACTATTTGCCTGCCTCTACTACGCAATCCAAGATGAGAATGAATGAGATCCAAGTTTGAATCCCCTTGGCTTGTACTACGCAATCCTCATTGGCAATCTCAATCAATGTGTGTGCAAATATCATGCACAGCCATAGTCACAACTAATAGTAGACTCACCCTTTCACCCACCTCTAACACCGGTCTCCACTGAACTGTCCATGCATTGCAGTTAACTGATGTGTTCTTTAGTTGATTTATGAGTTAATAATTAGTGAATTAATTAATAATTAATTCACACCACTCATCACTAGTGTATTTTTCAGTTAGACTAAATACAACTAGTTCAACTAAGTTAAACGAACACAACTCCACCAACTGTCTCATCAACTCCACCAAACTCTGCCACATGAGTTCTAACTGAAGTCAACCATGCAATAGCTCAACTAACCCTTAGGAAAAGCGTATTTCCTTTTGTCAGCTGCATGTGCCACATCCAAGCATCAAACTAAAGTGCTCCAAGAGGATAAGATAATGTTTATAGTCTAAATATTATTAAGGGTTAATAATATTTGACTGTTCTATTTTTAGCCCGGCAGTCTAAAAATAGAAACCACCCAATGTCTAAAAACAGAGGTCCATCTATTTTTACCAACTCGACCAATCATCCATAAATAGCATCCTGCAACTCATAGACCATGATCCATATGTCTAAAAATAGACATAGTCTAAAAATAGACTTTGCGCCAAAAATAGCCTGCGAGCCCACTTAGTGAAGGCGACTTCATTTCACTAAGCTCAATCATCTTGTTGCATTTTCAACACTCCCTCTCAACAAGATATGGATTATCTGCAACCCCTATCCTGCCTCTGTGGAATTGGAATTTTCTCCTGGTGAGTGCCTTCATCAAGATGTCAGCATCCTGATCCTCTGTGGGAATATATGAAAGTAACATGATTCTCCGCTACACACAATCTCTGATATGATGGTACCTGATGTCAATGTGTTTGGATCTATCATGAAATACTGGATTAGCCGAGAGTTTAGTGCAACTCTGGTTATCACAATAAATCACAGTAGGCTCCAAGTGTGACCCAAACAACCCGACCAGGATCTTCCTCATCCATATGGCCTCGCATGCAGCCAAGCTTGCTGCCATATACTCAGCCTCTGCTGAACTGAGTGCCACGGATCTCTGCTTCCTGCTGTACCAAGAAACTGCTGTCGACCCGATACTAAAGATCCCTCCAGATGTGCTCTTTTTGTCCGTTGGGCTCCCTGCCCAATCTGCATCCGTGAAGCCACAAAGCTTCACCTCATCCTCCTGTCTGTACCACAAGCCATATCCCGATGTGCCTCTAAGATAATGCAATACATGCTTGCCTACCTTCCAGAAGAGCTTGGTAGGCTTAACCATAGCTTGCGAAAGCTGGTTAACAGCATAGCATATATCGGGTCGTGTATTGACCAGATACATAAGAGACCCCACCAACTGTCGATAGACAGTGGCATCCACTACCTCCGCTGAAGTAGCATCCTCCTTCCTCCAACCACCAGGAAGAGGAGTATCAACAGGCTTGCAGCCATGCATGTTTAACTTCTCCAGTATCTCCCAGGCATACTTACCCTAAGAAACAAATAGTCCATCACTGCGCTGCCAAATTTCCAATCCCAGGAAATAATGAAGGAGGCCCAAGTCCTTCATCTCAAACTCTCTAACAAGATCCTCCTTGCATGAAAGTATCAACAGCTCATCACCCGTCAAAATCAGATCATCTACATACAGTACAATGATCAGCAACTTCCCCTCCACCACAATCTGGTACAAGTTAGGATCCACCTCACTCTTGGAGAATCCAAGTCCGGTGAAATAACTGTCTATCCGTGTGTACCAAGCACGAGGTGCTTGTTTCAACCCATACAGTGCTCTCTTGAGTCTGCACACATGCGACTCATTGCTGAAGATCTCGAAACCTTTGGGCTGCTCTATGTACACCTCCTCCTCAATGACTCCATTGAGGAACACAGTCTTCACATCCATCTGATGGATGTGCCACCCCATCTGCGCTGAGAGAGCTAGGATCGTCCATATGGAAGAGTACCTTGCGACAGGTGCAAAGGTCTCCTCATAATCGATCCCCTCTATCTGTGAGAAGCCTCGGGCAACAAATCTTGCCTTGTACTTCTCCACACTCCCGTCAACTGCCTGCTTCACTTTGTAGATCCATCTCGAACCCACCACTGATTTCCCTTCCGGTCTCGGGACAATCTCCCATGCACTGTTTCTGACAATCGAATCATACTCTTCCACCATGGCATCTACCCATGTGGGGTCCTCCACAACTTCCTCGAAAGAGGATGGCTCTGTCACGACACATTTTCTCACAAGAGCCATGTATCCAGTGTACCGGTCCGGTGACTGTCTCTGTCTGCGCTGTGCTATAGGTGGTCCTACAACCTTCTTTGCATCTTGAGCCAGTCGCTCAGCTTCTGTAGTGCGCTTGCGCCCTCTGATGGTTGGCGCTGCATGGGTGGTTTCTTCCACCTCCTGAACTTCCTCTTGTGGCTGATCCACATCCGGAAGCTCCTCCTTAGGAACTAACAGCTCCTCATCCGCATGCAAGTGTAGCTCCCTCTCAAGCGAACACTGCATGGCTTTCTCCTCCTGAAACTTGATATCTCGTCGCACAACAGTCTTGCGACTGTCTGAAAAATACACCCGATAGTTGTGAGGTGTATCAGTGTACCCCACAAATATTCCAACCTCAGCAGTTGGATCCAGCTTCCTTCTCGCATCCTTCGTCACATGCATGTAGATAGGAGAACCAAAAATCCGCAAATGGGAAATATCAGGCCTCTTGCCAGAATAAGCCTCCTTCGGTGTACTCATGCCAAGAACCTTGTGAGGACAACGGTTCTGCACATACACTGTTGTATTGCATGCCTCAGCCCACAAGTGAAGGGGTAGGCCCTGATCATGCAACGTCGCCCGTGCAGCACCCACGATCGTTCTGTTCTTCCGCTCAGCCACCCCGTTCTGCTGTGGGTTATGGGGTGCGATGAGCTCTCTCCGAATTCCTTCTGTGCTGCAGAACTCCTTGAATTCAGCCGAGATGAATTCACCACCGTTATCACTCCTTAGAGAAATCACCTTCTTCCCCGACTCCTTCTCGACCAGTGCTTTAAACTCACAGAACTTCGCGAATGTATCGCTCTTCTTCGGCATGAAGAAGATCCAGCACTTTCGAGAGAAATCATCAACAAAGATCACATAATACTTGTGCTTTGCTGTCGAAGCAACTGAGAAAGGACCACACACGTCTGTGTGAACTCTCTCAAGGATCGTCGTGGCGCGACTATCCTTCTCGTGAAAGGTGGCTTTCACATACTTTCCCAAGGTACACCCCTTGCACTGATCTGACTGCGCAAGAGTGCCCTTAGGAAGCCCAGTAGAAATCTGCTGCAGTATCTTCAAAGCTCCATGGTGAAGGTGGCCCAATCTCCGGTGCCACAGCTCGCCATCATCCCGGCTCACCACTCCTTCCGCCTTGCATGCCATTGCTGCGTAGCCATCTACTTGCAACTGATAAAGGTTCTTGACTCGAACCCCTATCTTTCGGGTTTCTCCAGTTGTCTTACTGCGCAGGAAAGCCTTTCCTTCGCTGAAGACAACATCGTACCCCTTGTCTTCCAACATTGCCACAGAGATCAGATTCTTCTTCAATCTTGGAACATGCATCACTTCATTCAATACGAAAGGTTTACCAGACTCCCTCTCAAAGGAAATGGTACCGATACCGGTCGCACTGTATCCACCATCATCGCCCATCTCGATGTGCACTCCAAGATCTTTCTCATCCAGATCTGAAAACAGATCTCGATCTCCAGTCATGTGAAAAGACGCACCACTGTCCAAGAACCATACAGATCCCATCACACTTGAGACCAAGCATGCGATCAGTGAAAAATCCAGCTCAAACTGCGAGGCTAAGGCCTCTCCCGCTGCAGATCCAGCAGCATGCTTATTTTTCTTCTTCTGCGGAAAATTTGTGGCATAATGTCCGTGCTAGTGACAGCGAAAGCACTTCACCTTAGACATGTCTTGCTTCTTGCCTTTCGCATCGGAATGAGAAGATTTCTTGCGCTTCCCCTTCTTTGCTTTGGCAACCAAAGCGCAATTTTCTTCATCAGATGCCTTTGATGAAGGTCCGTCCCTGGTACTCCTCCTTATCTCCTCTTGCATGAGATCCGACCAAAGTCGCTCCCATCCTGGCAACTTCTCCTGACCATTGACAGAGTCTTGATAGGAATGCCAACTCTTCGGAAGACCAAGGAGAGCCAAATCCACCAAGTCCTCCTCATCGACAGTCACCCCCACACTTCCCAGCTCATCCCTGCATTGGGTTAGCTTCGTGAGGTACTTCGGTATGCTGTCGCCTTTCTCCATCTTAATGTTTCTGAGTTTATCCTTGATCGCCAACTTCCTCTGGTCGCTCTTGCTTTGGAATAAATATTTCAACGCTTTCCACATCAAGTATGGAGAGGTTTTTCCATGCAGGCTGGATACAATGTGATCCTTCACGCCCTCCAACAGAATCCTTCGACATTTTTCCATCTTCTTTTGCCAAGCCTCAACTTGAGCAGCATCAGTAGGCTTTGGGACCTCAGCATCTATGAACTCCTTCAGCCTGTTATCATCTAATACCGTCTCCATCCGGTCCTTCCATGCAACATAATTCGAGCTACCCTCAAGGGCATACTCCAGTCGCAATCCGTTGAAAGACATTTTGACTTCGACACCAAGAAAACTGCTGCAAATTCGAATTCCAAATTCTGCTGCAAATTTGAATTCCACCAGCTCAAAACTCAACCGCTTCCGATCTGTGAGAACAAAGTATTTCTAGCACAGAGATCGAATGTAGGGGCATTTACTGGATATATCACCTTTCAGAGAAAGGATGGATCCAGAGGCTACCTGGCCCGCTTACAGACTCTGTCTACCGAAATAAATTGTAATCACTGTAATAGATCCGATGATCAATTCTGCTCCGATACCATGTATAAATTTGAATAATAGCTGAATTATTCACCGAGATTATCCTGATTACACACTATTTAAGCTTCATGCATAATACATAACCTCTTCTACAATTGATCATCAATATGCGGAAATAGAAAGCAGTCGCATGCGCTCATTAAAACATAATCAAGCACACATATCAACACAGGATGTAATGGGGAAAGAAATAGTTGAAAACCCCCAACTATCTGTATATTATAATGATAGAGAACATGTAACAATACATAGCACAAAGCTCTCACAGCTCTCAGCACTATCTCCAAAAGTTACACACAAACTAGTATAGAAAGTGAACAAGTCACAGGTTCAAATCTCCTCCACAAGTCTGCCTGCCTCTACTGCGCAATCCAAGATGTGAATGAATGAGATCCAAGTTCGAATCCCCTAGCTTGTACTACGCAATCCTCATTGGAAATCTCCATCAATGTGTGTGCAAATCTCATGCACAAGTATAGTCACAACTGATAGTCACACTCACCCTTTCACCCACCTCTAACACTGGTCTCCACTGAATTGTCCATGCACATGAGTTAACTGATGTATTCTTTAGTTGATTTATGAGTTAATAATTAGTGAATTAATTAATAATTAATTCACACCACTCATCACTAGTGTATTTATCAGTTAGACTAAATACAACTAGTTCAACTAAGTTAAACCGAACACAACTCCACCAACCGTCTCATCAACTCCACCAAACTCTGCCACATGAGTTCTAACTGAAGTCAACCATGCAATAGCTCAACTAACCCTTAGGAAAAGCGTATTTCCTTCTGTCAGCTGCATGTGCCACATCCAAGCATCAACCTGAAGTGCTCCAAGAGGATAAGATAATGTTTATAGTCTAAATATTATTAAGGGTTAATAATATTTGACTGTTCTATTTTTAGCCCGGCAGTCTAAAAATAGAAACCGCCCAATGTCTAAAATTAGAGGTCCATCTATTTTTACCAACTCGACCAATCATCCATAAATAGCATCTTGCAACTCATAGACCATGATCCATATGTCTAAAAATAGACATAGTCTAAAAATAAGACTTTGTACAAAATATACACTGGCGGCCCACTTAGTGAAGGCGACTTCTTTCACTTCAAGCTCCATCATCTTGTTGCATTTTCAAAAATTTAATGGCTTTGGAAGATGATACATATGCTAAAAATATGCTTCCAGAAATGTAGCAAGCTTCTGTCCCCTGGTGTTGTTTAGTGTCATAGTTTTCCCATTAATGTGTGAGACAACCTAGATGATCACATCTACACATGGGAAGGTTGGATACCTCCATGCAACCTTGTATATTCCTGACTACGCGATGCTAAGATAAACCTACCAGTCCTCTAAATATGCCCCAAAGTCCTTTATAAAAGCATCTTTAATTTTCTTCCATGTTAACGTTGAATCCTTTTATACAAACAACTAAGTATCCACATATACTAGAAAGCTTATTGGTTCGTGTTCAAATGATTCCCCGATACTACTTTCAGTGATTTCTTTTGAAGCATCTCTCTTCGGTGCCATGGTAATAGTGATCGCTCAACAACTTATCTACCCGTGGGACATAAAAGACACTCACAGTACACAAACATCAGTCTTAAGAAAATCCACTTTCAAGGCATGTTCAAGTAGCAAACCAGATATATGATGGGAATTATTTCACAATTTTCATTGGAAAGAGGGGTTAGCTATCTGTAGGAACTACACACTACGTAATCCCACCAATTAGGTTTGAAACTTGAGGTCTGAGAATGTGCTATGTGCATTTTAGCCTGGGCAGTGGTCTGGGAGAGACTGCACATTGCACAATTGCAGTGACCATGGATGCAAGCTGAGCCTTGGAACTATGCAATGTGTAATTGGGCCAACTTGTACCACAAAATGCGTAGTACCATAAGCCAATCTCTGGGATTGACCCTTAGGATTGCATAGTGCCCAACTGAGAAATGTGAAAACCAACCAAGGGAATGAAAGATCTACCCAAGGGAAGTGTGGAAAATGAGAAGATATGAGAGATATTTTTGGCTTGAGAGAATATATGACTAAATTTGAATGAAACAACACAAATCTAGTGCAAAAATTGAATAAACTTGAAGAAATCCAAATCAATTAGGAGAGTTGTCGCAACAACAACCATCGATTCAAAAACGAAGAAAACGATGTGTCAGCTTGTGAAAGGAAAAAAATGTAATGTTCCTTTTTCAGGAATGTCAGCAATCAGCAATCTATTCCAGAGATTGACTAAAGGGGCATTTACCGGATGTGTCACATTCTAAGGTAAGTGTGAGATCCGGAGGCTATCTGGCCCTTTTCAGACTCTGTCTATAGAGATCATTGAAGAATCCCACTCAAAAGTGAGCTACAACAATATGTAAACAAATACATGAAGAGCAACTTGCTACAATCTCAGAAAATTATAGAAGAACTCATAGCCATTATATTAGCTCATGGGAGCAAATAAGTGTACAATATCTTGAAGGAAATAGCACTCAAGAGAAGGAATGATCAACCTCAAAGAACAAGTGCATGAAAGCATGAAATACATTGCTGCATAAACTACCCTAGCTATGACTACGCAGTCTTATGGAGACATTGCTGCATACAAATATGAAATATGATGATATTTCAATATAGCTCAAGAAATGAGGGGGAGTGTGCTCTCAAACCTTAAAAACAGTAATACAATGATGATACAACAATCCTTAAGAGGATTGGCTACACTAGATACATAGAATGGAAAAATACCAAAATATCAGAGTTGCTGGGTAGCTGCAACAACTCATAATAAAAATAGAAGGAGATGGTAGAATCTTCTCTACAATCTAAATCAATCTCCTCTAAAGGATTTCCGGAGTGCAAGGATGATCCCGACACTAGAAATCTCTCCCTCCAAAGTGATGGTGCAAACCCCCACTGCAGAATAACTCTGAAATAACACAGTCTATGGAAGGGACTGCGCTGATGAAGATGGGAGAAATCTTGGACTGCTACCAAAATCTGCAAATGAGCTCAATAACAATCCTCAATGATATTTCCACTAAATGGAGACTCATCTCTCTGTAAATCAAGCCCTGGAGTGATGTGGTGGAAGCCTCCACTGCAATCCCAGCTACACAATGTCTTCTTGCTGTAAGAATAACGCTATGATGGAAGATAATGCTTTGGCCTTGAGCCAAGATGTGGAGAAATTTGAAGATCAATTCCCTAATAGGCCTCTCATGAGGAGGAAGGAATCATAAGCATGAATTCCTCCAGCAACTCTGTTGAACAACAAGAGTATGCTCCTTGTCTCTCAAGACAACGAAATCAATAATCCATTCATGAGAAAAAATGGTTGTCTTGCCCTCCTCTTATACAATTGTGAGCTCCGTCTCCATGGGCCCCACTTCATTAGGGTTTTCTTTCTCAAGTAATATTCCCTTCTTCTCTATTGCGTTGTGCCACATTGTGCTTTCCACCTCATAGCCTATGCAGTTTGACTTTGGTCAACTTGACCTAGCCACTTTGCAAAATAGCTCCCTTTCACACATGGAGGTGTGAAATCAAATACAAAATGATCCCTTCTCATAATACGAAGGATTTTATTGTTATTTTCATTATTCATGGGTCTCCTTACCCATTTATTCTCCACCTATGTGAAATTAGCAAAAATTAATTTTCCAATTTTCTGCATGAAAATTTTGGAACATTACAGTCCTCCCCTCCCAAATGTTGCTTGTCCCCAAGAAAATGCAAGGATAGAACTGGAAGGTCTTCTCTCAAGGCATGGATTCTATGATGTGTTTGAGGGACATCTCCCTCATGTGGATCCTCCATCCCCAAGCTATCAACCATACAAAATGAGTCACCTTCCGACTAGGCAACTCCTGAAAATAATCCTCCACCTTGTGCTTAGGGCTGAAATTTTGAACATGGTAAGCTTCATGGCCTACCCCATGATGTCCTCTTCTCCACTCATGATAAAGGTGGAGTGCAAGCTGAACTTTGGCTACAATAATGTTGCCTTCAAGAGGCAAGATGAAGTCTAGATCCCCAAGGAACTCTCCTCCAATGCTGCAAATCAAGTTCGCCCAAATCATCTCATATGTGATGAGTTGGAATTCATCATCATATGTAATCCAAACAGTCATATGGTTCACCTCATGGAAAAAAAAATGGCTGAACTTGGTGACCATATCATCTCCCATACTCCCCTTGGAGCATGAGCTGCAAAAACAATGGAGGTTCCTCCTCCCAAAGGGCACATCCACCCAATGAGTTCCTCCCTCATCATGATACATATGGGGCTGCTGCTGATATATGGCTGAAATATAATGGTCTTCAAGAGAGACCCAAGCCATCCCATCAAACATATAAACCATGAAATGCCTCCCCCAAAAATTCAGACTCTCTAAATAGCTCTTCCCACATGAAGGAAAGAGGTGAAGCTTGGCAATCATGGGATGCCCATTGTTTCCCCAGAAACATACACCATGCAAAGTAGGGAGAATCATTTTCCCAATGGGTATCTCCAACTCATATCCCACTTCCTAGACAAAGCTCCACATGTAAAAAGAAAACTCAGCAACACATGGAAGCAAGAACAAATAGGAACAAGTTGTCATATGACAACCGGAAAGTGGATCATAGTTCCACTTATGGAACCTGTGCAACGCACTCACTTCCTGCATCAAAACAGAAATCGACAAGTTCTTTTTTATCCACTTGTTTTCTGCCACAATCATCTCATAAGATAGAAACATGAACAGAAAATATGGTGTCAATAGTGCCCACCAGGAATCATGTGGCTTCCCCCATAGTCCACCCATGAAATAGCCAATCTCAATGCTGCAAATGGATCCAAGTACATCATCATAGAAAACATGAGAAAGGATGATCCTCCTCAATACCACATGTTGATCATATAAAGTAAAGGAAGGAAAATAGTAACACAGATGTATACCTCCTCTACCGGGTACTATGGACATTGAGCTGAAATGGCTCAACTGAAAGTGCTCCCTTACTCCCAATGAGTAGGAAGGTGGTTGTGACCTCCTCATCATCATCATCTAGGCTATGCATCTCTCCATATGCTGATATATATCTTGCTGGATGCCCTCCCAAATGAGCTCCTCTGAAAAGGAAATATATGCATCAAGATGCATGGAAGAGAAGTCCTCATGTGCTGCATGTAGTAGCTCCTCCTCGAGACTAGAAGATCTAGTCAAGAATATCCTACCATAGGAATAGATGACCACATCATCCACCATGTATCTATCATCTCCATATTGGTCATCAAGAATCATGCATGCACCAAGATCCTTGGAGTACTCTACCAAAAGCTGAGATCTGCAATGTGGATCAATCCTCCTCAATGACAACGTTGGTGATCTAGCATGTGAAGCTCCACTCATGCTGCTGCCTGCTACTTTGACATCCCTCATGCCAATTTTTTCCTCCAAACTCTTCACCTCTCCAAAATCCAAGAGAAGTGAATCCCAAAACATCATGCCTCTCATCAATGATAGATCTGGTGGTCTACCTGGTGGGATGCCCCTCTACAGTGAGACATCAATGCCATGAATGGAATGTACATATGGTTGGTCAACATTTCTCTTTCTCTCCCTGCGCAGTATAGCCTTTCTCCTCTTTTCCTTAACTTTCTAGAATTGAGAAGAGTGTGTGCCTCTCATCACATGATGTTGTTCTTTCTCTCCTCCTCCTCCTTCCAGCTAAAAAATGGCACAATCATGCTTCTCATTGATTGTGATTGGACCTCCATGTATGAGATCCTGGGGACCTTCCTACAAAGATGAAAGAATCCCTCTTATTGGAGCATGTGCTCCTCCTCCCTCTGCATGAGGTACTAGATCAGCTCTATGGTTGACAACGTTGTTGCCCTTCTCCTCATCAACATATGTGGGAAACTACTCTAAAATGAGATCCTCTCTTGAAAGAGAGACCTCCATGACTCCTTGTGCCAAAATTCAAGATGAAGGTATTGCCTCTAATAGAGCACCATGCAAGATATCAGCCTCCTCTAAGGGTTTCTGAAGTGATCTTGAGCCCATGAATTCCTCCATCATATGCAAGGGTTTTGTTTTTCTAGCAATGTTTGTTTCCTCCACATGTGTTTCAGATTTCTCCCCACCAAATTTTTCCATCAAATCCCTAGTGAACATTTCATAGGAAGAATTATTTGCATTTTTCAAAGCAAAGGACTCAAATAACCACCATGCTTAGACTTTACCTCCCAAATGCAACGCTGCTACTCTGATGGCTTCATCTTCAGGAATCTGATGCTACTGTAAAAAGGTGTCTAGCTCTTCAATCCAAGCCTTGGCTGAATAAGTAGAGGAACCATAAAAGATAGATAGAAGAAATATATCCTCATCATGTTGCTTGCTCCTCCTCACCATGATCTTGCAAAACTCCGGGAAAGAGAAGTGATCTCTAAACTTTTGAGTTTGAGATTCATACTTATGTAAGAAACCACTAAGAGTTCCCTTCTCCGGTATGCCTTCTTCTTCTTTTATTCTCATGGAAAATATAGCCATGTGACTGTGTTGTACCCCTTGGTGTCTAGCTGCATGCTCACACTCCTCATGGAAAAATCTAGAGCTGGCCCTTGATTCAACCCTTTTATTTTCTTCTCCAAAATATGGAGCTTTTTTCCTGCTTATTTCTTGGTCTCCTTGATGAGAATAGGAAGTGCAGGGCTCTTCCTCTTCTTCTTGCTTATCCTCCTTGGAGAGGTTTTTCTTTGCTCTAAAAACTAATGAGAACAAGATCATCCTCTTCATCATCTTGATTTCTTCTTTCTTGGACTTGTAGGCCATAGGCTGAGCCAAGAAAGACGCTCTGATACCACTGTAATGTTCCTTTTTCAGGAATGTCAGCAATCAAAAATCTATTCTAGAGATTGGCTGAAGGGGCATTTACCGGATGTGTCACCTTCTCAAGGAAGTGTGAGATCCAGAGGCTATCTGGCCCTTTTCAGACTCTGTCTATAGAGCTCATTGAAGAATCCCACTCAAAAGTGAGCTACATCAATATGTAAACAAATACATGAAGAGAAACCTGCTGCAATCTCAGAAAATGATAGAAGAACTCATAGCCATTATATTAGCTCATGGAAGAAAATAAGTGTACAATATCTTGAAGGAAAGAGCACTCGAGAGAAGGAATGATCAACCTCAAAGAACAAGTACATGAAAGCATGAAATACACTACTGCATAAACTACCCTAGCTATGACTGCGCAGTCTTATGGAGACACTGCTGCATACAAATATAAAATATGATGATATTGAAATATATCTTAAGAAATGAGGGGGAGTGTGCTCTCAACCCCTAAAAACAATAATACAATGATGATACAACAATCCTTAAGAGGATTGGCTACACTAGATACATAGAATGGAAAAATACCAAAATGTCGGAGGGTAGCTACCGTTTGGGTTCCCATGTTTTGGCCAGGTTGACAAGACCAAAAGATGAGACAACGTAGAGCCACTTTCAGACCTTAGGAACTAGCCCTCCTAGGTCCAGAGAGGGATCTCTCTATGATTGTCAAAGTGTATGTCTTTGGAGCTCTAAGTTATTATTTTAGGCTAGTTATAGGCTCATGGTTGTTTGTTTGATTGTTTGTGTTTGGTTGTTGGGAATCAGGAAGGAAGGTCCAATCTGAGGCAAGGCTGAGTAAAAAGTGATTTAGGTTAAAGGAGATAACTCAGGGAACATCGAGGCCATTGGGCAATGGAGTCAAGAAAGGATTTACTTGTGTTCGATGTGCAAGCTTTCAGTTGGGCTAGTCATCTAGAGTGTTTGGATCTTAAAGATGATATTTGGAATGGGACATTAAGGATTGAAAGTGAATGAAGGAGAACCATCCAATTCTGTCTATAGATCAGGTCAGAGGTCATTTAACTCCAGGCCTGCTTGGACAAGATCAGAGGAAAAACAAGGGATCTTAGAGAGGCTTAATTGGGATGGAAAGATCCTAGTGAGGCAGAGACAGGGTTCTAGACCTCCCAGTGTTCTCAACTCATCCAACTAAATCCTAACAAGAACATCTAAACATAGATTTCATTAATTCATACATCAGAGAGCAGGCAATAGCATCCACTACACTGGTTAAACCAATTGAAATCAATATTCAGATACACATATAAGCAGAAAACATAAAAGGCTAGGAGAGCAGCAACATAAGGTACCTATCAAGGGTAAATCTTATGCCAAACTTCTGATGCGAGCCTGTAGAAATGGAATGAAATGGAATCAAACACAGAGATAAGAAAACGTCACCAGCTGCTTTAGATCAGGATCCAAAGAAATGTGCTTGTCATATTAGAAACAACACCAATCAGGTACATCATCGCCCACAACTTGAACATTCAATTTGAGTACATCAAATCTCAGCCTATCTTACAATATTACACAGAGAACTTGTCTCAAGAGGAAGATGCTTGCAATCCACTGATATCCATTCAACAACCCTTACAATAATTTCCTTCTGTGTTTTATAGCAGAGGATGAAAAGAAGATCGACTGAGGAGGTAGGTGAACACTAAATGTAACATTACACACAGAAAAGAAAAGAGGGCCGAAACCCATCCTGTTTTAAATCTCTGCATTTATCCCTGGTATGGCTTAGGTGTTCTGATTGTAGTACTGTGTGGTACATGTGGTGAAATAACATAAATAAAATAAGAAACAGTGAAATCTGCCCTACTTGTGCAACACATGCTCCTAATCCTGTAGGACTGTTGTCAGGGTAGGAAACTTCAGGAACACGATGTATAATAAAGACTGTATGGGCACTCTGTCCTCCGATTGAAGAAAACATTCTGCTGTTGTAGAAAAAACCCTGGTGGTATGTCTTCCCTTTCATTTAATCTTTGAGAGGTCCTCGGGGTCTTCAATCTAATTCTTTACCCTTGAAAAACTGGATTGAGCCCTTTAATCCCCATCATAATGCTTTACTTCTAAGCTTGAGGGCTAAATATCTGCGTTTGCATGCCTTGAGGTCACTGCTGCTCCATTGATGGTGCAAATCGAGATTTAATGGTGTCGGACAGGGTTCGCAGAGCTTAAACTCTGTCCTTCAATGGAGAAAGGCTCTGCTAAAAAAAAAGAACTGGCTTATGCATTAATTTCCTGTGCATAGAGTTTTTTGTCGCTGCATTAAATGCTGTGTGATCATGGCAGACCATTACCAACTGATAAACCTGCAAAAGCATGCAAACTATCAAGAAAAACCATGGACGGGATGATGGAGGCAGTGTAGAGGATGAAAATGTCCGTGCGGATGATGAACTGAGGGAGAAATCGCGAAGAATGGTGACAAATCATTCTGGCGGATGTGGCGGTCTTGTAGAGCAGAGTTTAAATGGAAAAGTCATTAAAAAAACATGAAAATGAATGATTATATGCAATGGAATGGTCTAAAGGTACGGGAAATTCCCGTGGGGTTACGTGGCATACGAAAAGCCAAGCAGACGGATGACGTGGAGGCACGGGGACAGTGGAACAGTCAACGACGGAGGAACAAATCTGGACCGTTGGTCGTGGCGGAGATCGACGGCGGAGACGCGGCTGAGAGCCGACAGACCGTGGGCCGTGGGCAACAGGATCGGGGTTAAACAATGCACAACAGGGACGATAGCTGTCGAATGGGGGCTGACAGATCGTACGAAAATTACACATATCGCTCAGCGGCTTGGTCTGAAGGATAATGCGCGATGGGATGGCGGTTTTTCCGTCGTACAAGGGACACGCGGTGCGCGATGAGTGGAATCGCTGGGCATTGGAGAAAAACTGCCTGCCGCGCATAAGCGGTGCGATGGAAACCGGCAGGTTTGACATAGTGCGCTATGAGGTCCACTGGGCGGAATAGGCTACGGACCGTCGGATCACTGAGTATTTGGACGAAGATGGCTCAACAAAGGTTTGAGCGGGGGGAAAACACGAGCGCTAAAGATTTGATGTCCGCCATTCGATCTACATGGATCGACGGTTGAGAAAATGCCCGATGAACTTTGTGGGACAAGCGATTTTGGGGTTTGCGCTTGGTCATAGCGCTAGGCTACATGGAAGAAAAGGGGCGCGGGCTTATCAGAAAATGGGCTAGGCCTGATATAAGGTCTGGAGAGGGTTTTTTAAGCCTTTTTAATGCATTTTGAAACCTTATAAGGGTAACGATAAGAAGATAAATAGAAAATCAGGCTAGACCAGGGACATGGGTAGAATTTGAAGGGGGTTTTGGAAAAGGGGGGATAGGAATAAATGCGGGCATTTGCAGGGATACAAGGGGGGAAAACAGGCCCTTTTGAGAAATGAATCAGCAGGGGGAAAATTGTCTTAGGCAAAGCACAGAGAGACTTTCAAGGATGATGTGTCTTCAGGGGAGATGCATTCCTTGGAGGTCTCCAAAATGATATAGCCCCCAGCTTGCTTGTTAAGAATTTCATAGGGGGGCTAACAGTGGCTCCACATGGGGATGGCTTCTTCTTGAAGGAGGAATGAAACCAAAAATAATCTTTGGAGTAGGCCAGGTACCTGCTGCTTGGCACATCCCTTTTTCCTTCAATTTTCAGCTGCCACAATATGTTAGATACACAAATCAGCAGAAACATTTTTCCAACCAATCTACCTACCCAAACTAAAGTCCTAGCATTTTTTCTTCTTTTAGGGTGCATTTAAGCTAGGAGACCCTTTACATCATTTATTTTTGAAACAGAAAACAAATCTATTCTACTTCTACCCTTATTGCTCCACGAGACCAGATTGGACTGTTGGTCTCATTTGTTTCTCTACCTAATCTACTACCTGTTGGGATTAAACTGTCCAACAGGTTTCTTCTCCTACATTCTAAGACAGGAAATTCAAAATAGCTAAGCCAGGATTAAACTATCTGACTTGCTGTGGATCCAAGGCATAAAACTTTTGATCTTGGACAGTAAATTGCTGAAACTTGGAGACAAAACTGTGAAGGCTGGAAATCTGCAATTTGAAATATCCTTCCTTTCTGTGACTCAGGTTTTGAGCTTATTAAAGTCACTTCTTTTTCTTCCTTTCAGCTTTTGTTTTGGGCATGTTAGAGCTGATTCTTCTTTTCACTGCTGGTCCAGATTTTGAGCATATTAGGACCAACTATTCTGCTTCCTTTGGCTCAGATTTTGATCATGTTTGAGCGACTCTTTTCTCTCTCTTTTTTCTTGTTTTTTTTGTTTTTTTTGTTTTTGAAAGGATGAAAACACTGCAATGGTATGTACAATGAAATGGAAATTGGAAACTGAAATTAGCAGAAGTAATGCTTGAGCATCCTGCCATTGACAGGACCCCCAAACAGCTCTATACCATCAAGTTCTTGCAAGAAAAACGCATTAGGACCCACAGTGGCTTGGATGATATATGGACCTTGCCACAAACTGTCAAACTTGCCATGTTTTCCTTTGTCCTCTTTTCTTGAGTCCCACTTCAGAACCTTGTCACCAACTTTGAAATCTGAAGCTTTGGTTCTTTTGTCGAACTGTCTCTTTATGCTTTCCTGAACTCTGACAGCTCTGCTATAAACCTGCTCCCTTGTTTATTGAAGATGGATAGTTTCATTAATTCTTCTCACCATACTGTTTTCTTCTGTCTGAATCTCTTGGACAAGCTTAATCACTGGCATTCCCAGGCTGGTAGGAAAAACTGCTTCGGTTCCATAGACAAGCTAGAATGGTGACATGCCAATGGATTTTTTCGTTGTGAGCCTGTCCGCCCACAAAGCATGCACCAAATTCTTATGTCATGACTTCTTGTTCTCTTCTAATAGCTTCTTGATGATGTTCACTAGGCTTTTTTTTGAAGATTCAGCTAGTCCATTACCCTGAGGGTAATAGGTAGTTGAATGACCAAGGGCTATTTCATACCTGTCATTCTCTTGGATCCAAAAGCAGCAACATTGTCAGTGATTATTTTTCTTGGACAACCAAACCGAGAAAGGATGAAGTCTTCTAGGAACCTAATGATGACAGAATCAGTGGCATTCCTAGTGGGTATAGCCTCTATCCATTTGGTGAAGTAGTCTGTGGCTGTCAGGATCCATTTGTGTTGTCCAGAGGAAGAGGGATGAATTTCTCCTATAAAGTCTAGGCCCCATTGCATGAAGGGACCTTCTACAGTGATAGGTTGTAGAGGGAGGGGGAGGAGCTTTCTTTTGCCTTCAAAAATCTGGCATTTGTGGCAGGCAAGAATCATTTTATGGACATCATTGAAGAGTGTAGGCCAATAGTAACCATCCCTGAGTATTTTATTTGCAGTGGCTTTCCAACTCAGGTGGCCTCCACACTCCCCGGCATGAAATTCTTGTTTGATTCCTTCAGCTTTAGTTTCAAACAAACATTTCAACAATAGGCCATTTGGATTTTTCCAATATAGGTTTTTATCCAAGATGCAGTAGTTTCTGGCTTTTAGCTTTATGAATCTGGCCTTAGTTTTGGACAGTTCTGGAGGGGCATTGAGATTGGTGAGCACGTAAAGGATATCGGAATACCAAGGAGAGTTCTGAAACTTCTCCTCAACAGTTGGGTGGGGCAATCCTTCCTGCTCATCTAAGGCGTTCACCATGTTAATGTCAAGGGCTTGCAGATTAGATTTAGCCATTAATTGAGCCAGGCCTTGACCTTTGATCAATTTGGTGGGCTTTATCTGAAGGTCATATTCTAAGATTTTAGCAATCCACTTGCCCCTTTTCCCATCAGGGTCTTGGGACAAGATGTCTTTAACTACTATATTTGGAACATAGGCTGTGGTGTGAGAATGCAGAATGTACACCCTAAAGTCTTTTAAGGCCTTAACCAGGGCATAGGCCTGCTTTTCCATAATGTTGTAATTTAAGGGTGCATCTCTTAAGGCTTTGCTGAAGAAGGCAATTGGCTGTTCATTTCCTTCTGAATTTCTTTGCAATAAAACCACAGCCACTGTATGTTGTGAGGCGAATGAAAAGATCAAAAATTCCTTCGAGAAGTCTGGGCTGATAAGGACAAGAGCTTGAGTGAGAGCAAGATTTACTGACTCAAAGGATTTCTTAGCTTCAACATTCCACTTGATTCATGCACCTTTCTTCAACATGTCAGTCATTTTCCTGAGATGCTCAGCAAGGTTGGGAATGAATCTCCTAAGAAAATTGATCTTCCCAATGAAGGACTGTAACTCCTTGATGTTTCTAGGATGAGTGATTTGGAGTATTCCCTCAACTCGTTGTGGGTCTATCCTGATCCCTTTTTCAGATATAATGTGGCCAAGAAGCTTGCCTTATTGCAGCCCAAAAACAGTTTTCTTTGGGTTTAGAGACAGATCATACCTTCTACATTTTTCAAAAACCTTTCTCAGATGTTTCAGGTGTTCTTCAGTTTTAGAAAAGACAGTCAAGTCATCCAAGTAGATAACTATGAAAAGCCCTATCTCATCTGAGAAAGCTATATCCATCGCTCTCTGGAAGGTAGCTCCAGCATTCATCAGTCTGAAAGGCATTTTCACATACATGAAGGTGCCCCATGGAGTGGTAAAAGCTATTTTGAGTTGATCTTCTAGGAGTACAAGAACTTGATTGTATCCTAAAAAACCATCAAGCAGGGAGATTCCCTTAGAGCCTACTACCTTCTGTAGGATATGTTCCATTCTAGGCAAAGGGTAGTTGTCTTTTAGGGAGGCTCTTTTGAGGTTTCTGAAGTCTATGCATAGTCTGATCTCCCCTATTTTCTTTCTCACAACCACTAAGTTTGACACCCAATCAGAGAACCTTACAGGGACTATTATTCCTGCATCATACATCTCTTTAATCTCTTTCTCTACTGTAGACAATTGTTTTGGATTAATCCTACGAAGTTTTTGTCTGAAAGGCTTCTGATTTTCCTTCAAGGGTATCTTGTGTTGTATGATGTTGGTGTCATAGGCCTTTAAGTCTTCATAGCTCCATGCAAACACATCAATAAATTCCTTAAACAGGTCAATGTATTTCTGCTTCATGTTTGCAGGTACAGACTTAGCCAACTTGATCATTTTAGGCTTATCTTCATTGCCTATGTTGCATTCTTCAACATCAGAGTCTGCATGTTCTATTGTGGGCTTTTTTGCTACATCATCAAAGTCAAAAAGGTCCTCCAAGGGTGCTAGGCCTCTGGGTATATTTTTGTCTTTGGCCTGCAGCACCTCTATCTCTTCGCTATCTATGTTTTCACATTTTGTGGTTGGATTTCCAGTTTCTTCATTCAGGGTGTTTATCTCTATGTTACAGGGTGTTTTTTGTTCATCTGGGGGATCCTCACTTGGGCAGCTGTCATCAGATTTTGAGTCTGAACTGGGAAATTCAAACTCATTTCTGTCTATCAGGAAGTCTTCAATCTGTATATCACCTTCAAAGACCTGCCAATATTTTTCATTTTCTGGCACTGCCGGTCTGAATTTGGTCTGAATGATGATCTGTTGGTCAGGGGGAGTCTTAGGATATGAACTAGCCAGACAAGCTAATCCATTAGCAATAATGTTTTGACTCCTAGGAACAAACACCAATTCATATTCAACAAATGTTTTCAATAAATCCAAAGTGTCGTTCTAGTATGCTCTTAACCTGGGGTGTTTTGTCATGTATTCACCATTCACCTACTTTATGACTAACTCTGAGTCTCCTTGCACAGCTATCCTATGGGCTCCTAATTTTTTCAGCAGATTCAGGCCAAGGATAAGGGCTTCGTATTCTGCAATATTATTTGTACATTTGAAGTGCAGATTTATAGCATGGCTCTCAGCGTGTTCACTCTCTGTGTTACGTATCCACACCCCTGCTCTAGCATTTTTCCTGGTACAAGACCCATCGAAATTCATCTCCCACAGGGGTTCATTTTCCGTTTCATGATTCTTTCCTTCCCTACAGCTGGGTTCGCCATTGTGTTGTGTTGGGGGGTCTGTACTAGGTCGTGGGATGTCTTTTTCTTCATATGGTGTATTAGTTTGAGGGGTGTGACTAATAAGTTGACTGCATTGTGCTTCTGTTTCTATTTCTAGTTCACTCAAAGTTTCGTTTCCGGTATCCTGCCCATGGTTTCCTTCATCGTATTCCTCTAGGGTAGCCATTATGCTAAATACCATGGGCTCTGTGCCCTTTCTTGTATTTCTACATTCAGATTCTGGCTCTCCTAAGGATTGGTCGTTATAAATAATGAAAGAATCCAGGTCTGTGTGCACAGATTATAATGGTGAATTTTTAGGTTTCTTGGGGCTACTGACTAGGAATTTCATCTGGGACTCTCTATACAGTCATCTAAGTTGGCCAAAGATAGAGATAATGGCATATGAGCCATCCATCTGCATCGTTCCTTGCAGCTTGGCTCCCCATGATCTAGATAGCAGCATGCCATACTTAGGTGGCACATCTGCCACCACAACATCCATGACCATACATTTGGCAGGAATCTGGGTCAAGCTCACACATAAGTCTTTGATTAGGCCTAGGAATTTTACTCTGCTAGAGTCAAATGAATATAGATATTTGTAAGGTCATGTTATCTCTAGGCCTAGCTTTTCCATCACTATCTTAGGCATTAAATTGTGTGATGCTCCAGAATCATGCATGGCATTGTGGAGTATTTTATCATGGATGTTGAGACTAATATAGAAAGGTGGAACTACCCCCTCCTGAAACTTTTCCTTGATATTTGGGCTGAACAGCAAGGCAGGTTGATCATCATTCAAATTTACAGTATCATTGTTTTCCCCTAGATTTAACGCCTTCAAAATTTGGCCCTTATATACATCCTGAGTGGCCAGTTCAAATAATGGTACAGAGATTTTGATTTTCGCAATCTCACTCTCTAAATTGAAAGTGGACTGGGTCTTTGGAGTGCTCAACTCTGTTTTATTTGCTACCTTGGTGACTAAATCATTTTGTAATTTCTCATTATGTACAAGGTTAGGAAAAATTGTATCAGGAGTACTAACTGAAGTGCTAGTACTGCTAGCGGGCTCTCCTTGTTTTTCATTCTTCTGGTTGTCTTTTTCTTTGTTCTTCCCAGAACTTTCAGCTGCTGATTTGCTATTTGCAGCAGATGCTTTAGAAGTTTTATCAGGTCTCTTCTTGATGGTAACCTTAGGAGTCCCAGTTTTGGAATTTTCTTGGTTCTTTTTGCTCCTAAGTTCATATTGTTCTCTGACCTGCAACATGGCATTTTCAAATCCTAGTCTGTAATCCTCAGATTCTAACCACTCCTCCTCCCAATAAGAAGGTGAGGGATGGTCTTCCTCTGAGTTCACAGTTAAGGACTGAGTTTTCTGTTTCAAACATGTTTATTGCATTCCCTTCAGACTCTTCTATGATTCCCTCATCTTCATCAAGAAAGTTTTGGAAAGGGGGAATAACTTGCTGATCTGATTCTTTCTATCTGTTGGGAGCATTATTGTTCCTTCTAAAGTTTTGGTTTCTATTCTGGTTACTGACTGTGACAACCATTTTCTCCATCATTTACTGCAGCTTATCCACATTTTTAGATAATCTATCATAATTTGGGTCTGAAGTGGAAGCTACAGTGTCATTCCTATAAGTTACCCTCTTCTCAGATCTCAGTCTTGCTCTTTTTTCAATCAGGTTTGCGTCTCTGTTCACTGCTCCTTTCTTCATGTCCTCCAATGTGTTGTACTCTTTATCTCTAAGCTCATAGGCCATGTCAGCATCAAATCCTTCGGGGTACTTTGCTAAGGCCATGCCTTGTGGAGGTTTCATATGTGGAGGGAGAGCATTGTAGATGCTATTAAATCTTGTGGTGTAATCATGGACACTCTCCCCTACATTCCTTTTAAGGCTCATGTATTCTGCTAGGAGTTGGCGAGGGTTTGCTCTAGTTTCCCATTTGTTTACGAAAGTATGATATAGAGCTGGGAGGTCATTAATGCTGCCCGGAGGTAGGCCTTTAAACAATTTCTTCACATCACCCCCTAAGCTCTGGGCAAAGATTCTCATTTTGATTGTTTCATCCTCAATTTCCATATAGTCAAAAGAATCCTCCATCTTATCTACATGTTGTTGAGATGTGATGGATTATTTAGCATTGAAGTGTGGGATTTTTGATTGATAATCATTGGGTAAGGGTAACAAGGGCTGAGGTAGAACCAGAGGTGCATACCAAGCTGCCATGATAATGTTCTGATGGGGTATTGGGTTAAATTGAGCAACTGGTATATGGATAACAGGGATATTAGGACCAGCAGAAGTCTGGTGAGCAGACCTAGGGTGGGAAAGCCCCAAATTTTGAACAAAGTGTATATCAGGTGGTGTAGATGGAGGGGTTCCTCTGTCCCTAGTGTGCTGACCACTGTGAGATGGTGAACTGTGAAACTCAAGGTCTGGCTGGTCTAGGTGATTGAATGACCTAGTTCTTGTTAGTCTATCAGGTATATCTAGGTTAGGGAGGAAATGTGATAGAGCTATTAGGTCTTCTGGTGCAGAATTAGCTCTATGAATGTGACTGGAAATATTTGGTCTTTTGGGTGTAGGAGCTCCCCTGAGGATACTCTCCGGATTGTCAACTATTTCAGGTGGGTCAGGGTTGGGATAAGCTCTTGTGTGAATGGTTCTAAAATCCGGAATGCTGTTTCCCAGCCAAGCAGCTTAACCCTTCTTGTTACTTCTACTGTGGTTGATGTTATCTCAGAGGCTGGTCTCCTAGTGGAGTCTTATGTGAAACCAAGACAATCAGCAGGCCTACTGATCACCAGTGGAGTCTCTTCGTTTAGGAACAATGGAGTCGCCAGGTGGAGGGCTTTAGGGTATATCTAAGGAGTTACATTGTCCACCACAGTGCTCAGGCACTATCACCTTTTAGGAATCTCCTCAAAAACAGAAAACTCCAACCAGAGATTGACTGGGAGGGCATTTACCAGATGTGTCACCTCTGAAGAGGGTGAGATCCAGAGGCTACCTGGCCCTATCCAGGCTCTGTCTAAGAGTATGATGGACACTCAACAATGGAGGTCGATTCAAGAAAGGAGTGATCTACTTTCAACCTAACCAGAGTTCTAAGTCTCTGAGTCTTTAAAAATATTTAAGGTGAAATGCACTTAGAGTTCCCCAGTATGGTCGCCATTATGTTGGGGTTCCCATGTTTTGGCCAGGTTGACAAGACCAAAAGATGAGACAACATAGAACCACTTTCAGACCTTAGGATCTAGCCCTCCTAGGTCCAGAGAGGGATCTCTCTATGATTGTCAAAGGTGTTCATCTTTGAAGCTCACAATAAGGTATTAGGCTAGTTCTATGTACAGGGTTTGTTTGTTTAAGGGGGAGTTTGGTTGCTGGGAATCAGGAAAGAAGGGTCCAACCTGAGGCAAGGCTGAGTAAAAAGTGATTCAGGCTAAAGTAGATAACTCAGGGAACATCAAGGCCATTGGGCAATGGAGTCAAGAAAGGATTTACTTGTGTTCGATGTGCAAGCTTTCAGTTGGGCTAGTCATCTAGAGCATTTGGCTCTTAAATATGATATTTGGAATGGGACATTAAGGATTGAAAATGAATGAAGGAGAACCATCCAATTCTGTCTATAGATCAGGTCAGAGGTCATTTAACTCCAGGCCTACTTGGACAAAATCAGAGGAAAAACAAGGGATCTTAGAGAGGCTTAATTGGGATGGAAAGATCCTAGTGAGGCAGAGATAGGGTTCTAGACCTCCCAGTGTTCTCAACTCATCCAACTAAATCCTAACAAGAACATCTAAACATAGATTTCATTAATTCATACATCAGAGAGCAGGCAATAGCATCCACTACACTGGTTAAACCAATTGAAATCAATATTCAGATACACATATAAGCAGAAAACATAAAAGGCTGGGAGAGCAACAACATAAGGTACCTATCAAGGGTAAATCTTACGCCAAACTTTTGATGCGAGCCTATAGAAATGGAATGAAATGGAATCAAACACAGAGATAAGAAAACATCACCAGCTGCTTTAGATCAGGATCCAAAGAAATGTGCTTGTCATATTAAAAACAACACCAATAAGGTACATCATTGCCCACAGCTTGAACATTCAGTCTGAATACATCAAATCTCAGCCTATCTTATAATATCACACAGAGAACTTGTCTCAGGAGGAAAAATGCTTGCAATCCACTGATATCCATTCAACAACCCCTACAATAATTTCCTTCTGTGTTTTTATAGCAGAGGATGAACAGAAGATCGACTAAGGGGGTAGGTGAAACTAAACACTGTATTAAACATCTGAAAGACAGAGGGCCAAGGCCCATTCTACTTGTATGCTAAGAATTTAATCTCTGTCACCCCTTTTATGAAAGAGTGATCTTCTTCAGATATGATTTTGACATGTTTCAGCTGTGGTACTCCTGGTGATTTGAACAAAATAAAACAAACTACTGAGGAGTCTTCCATATCAATGCTCTGGTGATTTTGAACTGTTGTCAGGATGGAAATTCCTCCAGGGACACTGTGCATAATAAAAGCTGTATGGGTGCCCTGTACTTGATGAAGAAAAACATTATGCTGATGAGCAAACCCTAATGTTACCTTTTCTTGTGCATACGACCTTCTGATCGATCCTCGGGGTCTTCAAACCAGTGCTTTGCTTCTTTAAACTACAGATTTAAGGCTCAAGGTTTCCTTTGATGTGCCTTAATATCCATGTTTTGTACTAAAACACCTTGCCGCTCCATTCCTACTTCTGTCAGGTTAACTCGAGATTTAATGGCACAGGAAGGTTTTCCACATAGTATGAACCCTGTCCCTTTAATGGACATCCTGTCTTTACCTTCTCGGGTCATTTTTCATAAATTCTGCCCCTGTAATTGATCATCTTTGATTCCTCTACCATTGTGACAAGGATTTCACATGACGACAGCCATTCATCATTGGTAACCCTGCAAAAACGAAAACTGATTAAGAAAACAATGCATGGGTTCGGATGATGTGGATGCTTGCATGGATGACTACGGAACTGTGGAAAGATGGCGGAAAAATGTTGTGGAATGACAGAGAACAGAGATGGTGAGAGGTCAGCGGAATGCAGAGTGATTATTCATGAAAAACCTTAAAAACATCGACCTTAGAATGAATATATGTAATAGAATGGACGAACGTATGGAGGGAATATGTGGAAATGATGTGGCAGCACGGGGATAGTGGAACAGTCAACGGCGGAGGAACAAATCTGGACCGTCGGTCATGGTGGAAATCAACGGCGGAGTGCAACAGACAGCAGGCCGAAGGTACGGGGGCCATGAGTTAAGCAGTGCACAGCTTCGAGGGACGATAGCCATCGGATGGGGGCTGACAGATCGGACAGGTATTACACATATCGCTCCGCGGCTTGGTCCGAAGGATAATGCACGATGGGATGGTGGTTTTGCCGTCGTACAGGGGACACGCAGCGTGCGATGAGTGGAATCACTGGGCATTGGAGAAAAACTGCCTGCCGCACATAAACGGTGCGATGGAAACCGACGGGTTTGGAATAGTGCACTGTGAGGTCCACTGGGCGGAATGAGCTACGGACCGTCGGATCACTGTGTATTTGGATGGCGATGGCTCAGCAAAGATTTGAGCAGGGGGAAAATGCGAGCGCTGAATATTTGATGTCTGCCGTTCGATCTACATGGATCGACGATTGAGAAAACGCCCGATGAACTTTGTGGGACAAGTGATTTTGGGGTTTGCGCTTTGTCATAGTGCTGGGCTACATGGAAGAAAAGGGGCGCGGGCTTATCAGAAAATGGGTTAGGCCTGATATAAGGTCCGGAGAGGGATTTTTAAGCCTTTCTAATGCATTTTGAAGCCTTATAAGGGTAACGATAAGAAGATAAATAGGAAATTAGGCTAGACCAGGGACAGGGGTAGCATTTGAAGGGGGTTTTGAAAAAGGGGGGAACAGGACTAAATGTGGGCATTTGCAGGGATACAAGGGGCAATGTAGGCCTTTTAGGAGCAGCATTTATAACCAGTGAGGCTTTAGATAGGAAATCAACAGAGGGGGTGTAGAAATTTGAATAATTTGCTAAATCATTCACCGAAATTATCCTGATTATACACTATTTAAGCTTCATGCATAATACATAACCTCTTCTACAATTTATCATCAATATGAGGGGGACATATCAAAAGAATACTTCGACACTATATGTGGGTTGTGCATCTAGTGTTCACGAGGGGCTACAAGAAATGGAAAAGGAATTCAGTCATCAAAAAATTCTGGTGGAGGGGTCACAAAGGTAGAAATAAGAAATCTACTTGATAACCTGAGGACTGATATCCTAAGTACATTATCTGCCCAAATGGACACTTTGGAAGTGAAGCAGAAACAAATGGAGTTGGAAAATACTATTGCTATATTCTACCCTTAGTGCAGAAAGAAGCATCCTTTGAAGGAATTCCAATTGAACACAGTTGAAGCCTGTGAAATTTGCAAACAAGCCCATGTGACCAGCTCATGCCCTTCCTTTCCAGGATTGAAGAAATTTTTTCAAGGAGCAAGTGAAGGGAGCACGATGGATCAACCGTATTTCATGGGACCGAAGAAGCCATGCTAGCCCCGACCACCAAATATGAATCCAGGTATGCCTCAAGACCCGTCTCAGTATTTTAATAATTTGAATATGGGTACCCAGTCTGTACTGTTTTCACCAATTTGGTTTCAATATCAATGTCCACCGTGGAAAAAATGGTTTCCCCAAACTAGTTTGAATCCTTCATGGGCTCAGAACTGGTGTGGACCCTCTCCTGCTAGAAAGTTTCCCCTATCAATTCCACTTTTATCACTTGGATTTAACCTCAGGCTGAAAAAGTCAATTCCGAGGTAACCATAAACCACGCTTAGCCAAGTAGCTAGCCCTACTAGGAAAGGAGAGGGCTCTCTCTGTAAGGATCATAGCTAATATGACTAGATAATGAAAGTATTAGGTTAGGTATAGTAGCTCAAGATTTTGATTGTTTTGATTTGGTTGTGTTGGATCAAAAGGCGCAAAACAGTTTAGGGCAAAGGAAATTGGTAAAAATTTACAGGGTGTTCTATGGGGCAAGGTAGGCACAGTGATTTAGCACTTTAGGATTTCAATAAGGGATGATAAAGAAAGGTGAGGAGTTAGAAAGAGCATGGTGAAATCATGGGTTATTTCATAATTGAAGAAATTACAGGTTGTGAATGTCTACCCAAAATAGAGCATGTAAAATTATGGATTATGTTCATCAAACTTGCATACATTCACTTAGAAGTTATGAAATGATGAATAACCTTAACAATACATTTCAACAAATGAAAAAAAAGGAGAAATTGAACTAAACACCATACCACAGGGATCCCATAAAAATAGTTGCAAATTTGATTAACATTCTTGCTCAGAACTTATACAAAGTATGTTTGTAATATCCCAAAATGGAATAAGGCATTGATACACAAACATAATATTTGTAACACAGAAAATGTACATGTAAGTTTATTATCAACACAGATATAGATAAAATATCTGAGCCATTCTATTCATAGGAGAAGATTCAGCTATAATGGTGTACAAAATATAAGGTAATCTAGCCAAAGAGATCGCCTAGAATGACCCTGAAAAGATGCCAAAGTAGGCGCTACGTAATAGGAGAGCTGCTGGAAGAAAATGCTGCACTACCCCTTTAGTAGATAATGAACATATGACCGCAAGTTGAAAAGGGAAATGTAGATCTACAGAAATATGGAGCTCTTAATATGCCAAATTTCTATATCTGGGCTCTATGATGGTAACCTAAGATAACCCAGAAAATATTTCTCAGATCTGCCAATCTAAGAAAATCACCCTCTTGGGGTTTCACTATACAACTGCTGGGTATGCAGTTCAGAAGCTAGATCTCACAAATAGATAGCTGAAATAAGTCACAAGATCAGATCTAAGCTTGAAGGGTTGATCCCTTCGCTATATCCTCAAGTTAGAAGCTCAAGATCTAGCTCCTCAAACCTCCTCTAAAGATTGCAGCTGCTGCTACACAACTGCTCATAAAAACTGCCCTTTAAAGGAAGGAATCTCTCTAGACTGCTACTAAGATGTGAAATGTAGCTCGGAAATGATGGAAATAATGTATGCAATGTGAAGGAATGGTCCTCCACTGGATTACTAGCTGAAATGCTAACAACTTCCCTTCTCCCTTGGATCTGCAATGATGGATTGCGCAATTCCTGATGGGATTGATGCTACTGGGAGATGAATAATAGATGGCCTGATGCCTGATATAGATCTGAAGCACTGGAAGGCTGATCTTGAAGCTCAAGGTGATAGGATGAATCCTTCACCAGTTCCTCAACTGAAATATTGAAGGACAACCTCCTCCTCTCAAACTGCTCTTCAGAAATGTGCAATTTATGAATATGGATGTTCTACAGAAAGTAGGAACAATATGGCACCAATTTTTGATGATGAATGAAGGAAAATACCCTTTCAATAGCTACTCAATGAAAGAGGTGAAATTCCCGACTAGGAACACCCAGTGTTAAACAACACTTGCAATCTTCGCTAAACAACAAAAGAAAACATGGAATGTCAAAGGAAAATTCCAGATCTAAATAGATCATACATCAATAATAATCTCAAAACATGCCTTCTATGTTGCCTTCATCTTCATTATATATTTTTTGAACCTTCTCATGCCTTGGCCCACCTCATAACTGCACTGTACATGTGGACATAGGTCTCCATGTTGACTGCGCTGTCTCTCCATGATCTCGATCATGTGTGAATGTAATGATCACCCTCTCCATCATGTGTGCATTAATGCACCACTTCCTCCATCATCTCATCATAAATGCTTTATGATCTTACATTTTATTCCTTCCAAATTATTATTTGACTGCATCAACCTCCATGATCTTTCTCATTAATGAGACATGATCTCCACTCCTTTCACATTAAGTAGCTGCTCCACTACTCCATTATGTAGATCTAGATCTGGAATTTCCACATACACACATCAAAAGTGGATTTTATTTATCTCTAGGGTTTGTGGGTCCCTCCACCCTCTTATTTACTTAATTAATTATGGAAATTATGAACTTTGATATTCCAAATATCATGTGAAAATTTAGGAATATTACAGTCCTCCCCGAAATTTTTTTTCTTGTCCTTAAGCAACTGCAAAAGTGGATGCTACAACAGGCATCATCCCTCCAAATGGCATCCTC
Organism: Pinus albicaulis; assembly: GCA_034641835.2. NCBI lineage: Eukaryota > Viridiplantae > Streptophyta > Pinopsida > Pinales > Pinaceae > Pinus > Pinus albicaulis. The sequence continues at coordinate 243,347,784 of CM076580.1, read as the reverse complement.
ATGTGGAAGGCCTCCCCATATGTCACAATGTTTCATGCATGTCCAGCTCCAATTTTGACTCTCTAGAATGTCTAGAATGGCCTCCAACTGAAAAGTTAGATACCCATCCTCACTAATGAATCTCCACGTGGCAACAATATGATGACCAAAGATATCTTCATCACATGAGATATATAAAATGAAGTGGTTCATTCCCAAAGTGGAAAATCCCAACTTATGAACTATATCTCCAACCCATGATACATAGAGTAGATTACATCTATCAATGCCCTCATCATTAGCCTTGTTGGCCATGTAGGAATCAAACATCACATCATCATAGTGAAAAACTAGAAGTAGAGACATATGGGAAAACATAAACAGTGTCAAACCATATTCTCCTAATAAAAACCAACGCAGTAAAGACTTCTGTTGCCATGCTCGATCATCATGAAGACAAACAAGAGAGCCATACTCTCTCAAAATAAGCCACCACAAAAATGCTTCTTCTTTCCATGCCAAATCTGCATCAATATAAATGTGAGAGCCATACTCTCTTAACAGAAGCCATTGCAACAATGCCTCTTGCTGCCATACCACATCATCATTGTACCAAATGTAGTGGCCATATTATTTCAAGAGAAGCCACCTTAACAAGGCATCTTGCTGACCCATCACATCATCATCATACCATGTACAATGACCATAATCCCCCAACAGAAGCCAACACTGTGAGGCCTCCTGTTTCCATCCTCCAACAATGTCATGCCATGTATGGGAAGAATTCAGTCCCAATAGTAACCATAGCAACAAGGATTCTTGTTTCCTCCTTGCATCATCATGATGAAATCCATGGAGAAGCACTATAGTAATGGACATGTGAGATGTCTCATCAACATAGTACAAACAAGCTACCTTACACCACATCATGTGAGAGTTATATTTTCTCCCAACCCCAAGTACATACATGAACATGAGATATATCCCAAATAGAAATACATATGATGACATGAGACATATCCAAAACAAGAGTAAATACAAGGACATAAGATATATCATGTGATGTCCAAACTCTCTCATCAACAACCAAATCAACCATGCCGTTTTCTTCTGCATTCTTCCAGTGATGTGTAAGGCATGAATCAGAAACATATGACCCATTGGGTGGTAACCATACTCACCAAAGAGTAACCAGGGTAGCCATGCTTCTTTCTTCCCTGTATCATAGATTTGTAAGTGGTTTGGAAACCCCTTGCTCCACATCATTGACCATCCATCCCAATGAGGATGATGGATCTTATTCTGCAAAAACTTGGTTTCCTCCCATTGTAGGACACCAACCTCCTCAATTTTTTGAAGAACTTTTCACTCCATGATATGTTGAAGTGCACCTCCAATGAGACCTCTCCATGAGATCTTCTTCTCATCAATGGCCCTCCAAAACCAATAAGGTTATGGATCTAATGTAGGTAGAAGTTTCTCTTTGAGCTGTGAGATGCTCATCGAGAAAGTGCCATATAGAAAGGAGAAAATATTCTTTATCTCAAGATGTCTACCATCTTTCATATTTTCCTCCATTTCTTCATGGATGAAGCTACCATTTGATTGCTCCCATAAGGGATGGGTCCTCTTCCTCTCACTACTGCTCATTAACAACGTTGTAGATCTGCAAGGTGATACCTGTGCGGTCTCAAAGCAAGGCACAATGCTAAACTCATAGCCAGCCATTGTACATAGGATCATACCCATCCCAGTTTCTGAAATTCCACATTTAAACTCAAAAGGTTGAATATAGCTCATCAATGATGAACTTGGATAGCTCTTCATCTCCTCCTTGATTAGATCAAGGGTCCTCTATGCAGTGATGTGATGTTGCTCCAAATCAACATGTTGTTCTAACCCTTGGCCATGCATTAGCCCAAAGGACATGTCCCCATAATTTTCAATAAGAGGTACTGAAACAATATGAGATGATAGTGGATGCATACCCTCGATCAGCTGATACTCAGAAACATATTGTAAGATCACAAGAGTTCCTCCAACCAGAGCAAGAGTCTCTCCAACTGCTTGTATGTAACATTCCCAAATGGGGGAAGCAGCAACACATGAACACAATAATGGAAATAAAAGTGAATAACTCAACACACCATGATATGAGACAAATGTACATCCATATTATTAAACATATCAGAAAATAATAGGCACAAGATCTTGAGGATCAAATCACTCGAGCAATACAAAACAACCCTCTACAAGCAAAATATGCCATCACATGAGAAATAGCTACCATACAAATGCCCTAAGATAAGACAATGCAGTTTTAGGGCATAAATTGCTTCATAAAGATGGATCAATATATATTTGATGTTCTATAGCTCAAATAATGCTAGGAGTGAAGATCTAGCCTCCTAGACACCTTTCCAAGAGAACCCGGGAAGGGTTTCCAGAAATACACCCAAATACAAATAATGATCTATAGCCCTAGGAATGAAGAGTCACTGCAAACTAAAGCTCATGAAATAGAAGGCTGAAATAATATGGATCTAATGTAGATCTCCTCAAGGGTCTCCTCCAATGAAAGGCTGAACCCTTCACCTACAGGAAAACACTCTAAAAGAGCTAATAAATCCTCCTTTGAGACTACCCTCCAAAATAACGCAATTCGCAACTGAAACTGCGTTGTGAATGATGGCGATAGGTTGGCCTGGTGCTAAAGTTTTGAAATGAACTCAAGAACCCTCCTTGCTGATCTCCCAAGAGAAGGAATCCTTACTCCTATGAAAAAATAGCTCAGAAAGTGGGTTTCTCAGCTCGCCACTACAACACCCTGCAACACAACACAAATCTAAACGGAAACTGCGTTGTAGCTGAAGACTAAATCTTGGCCAGAATGCTGGATATGTGGAAATGATAGATCAATACTCTCCCAAGAGGCCTCTCAAGGAAAGAGGTGGGATTCCCGACCAGGAACACCCTGTGCTAAACAGCACCAGCAATCTTAGCTAAACAGCTGAAGAGAGAAAAAGTCTAAATATACATATCAAAGTATTAATCATCAGCTAAAACCATATGGCTGCTGTTAGTATGAATCCTTTGTCGAAGTGTACGAAAAAAGACCACTTTAGCTACGCATAACTTATAGCCCTAACATCAAATAAGGCTGCCAATATCTTCAGATCTGCGGTTAGTTGTTCAAGACAAATGCTGCAAACATCCAGATCTATGCATAAAGAGACATTAAGCAGTAAAAAGAAGGTTTTTCTCCATGCATCCAATAGACAAGACAAGAACAATATTTTTGAAAGAATTTTTGTATTAAGGGGCACCTGGGAGGAAAACAAGAAGGAGTTTCCAATTCTCCTCAATGGGATGGGTTCTTAGAAGTCCTCAGCACTTCAGATCTAGCATTTCTCTCTCCCCCGTTGGTGTAGAAAACCTGCATAAAGATAGAACTCAAAGGGAGATCACACAAATAATGAAAAATTTGACAATGATAATGGCTCAAAGTCAGACCAAGAGTATAGATCCAGAGTGATCTAATAGGCAACAAAAGGTCAAGAATGGTAGGAGAAACCCTCCTATTTATAACAAAATATTGGGTCATTCTAGATCTTGGTGTATGATTAAAATAACATTGACCAAATCTAGATCCACCTTTTATGGAATATTTTATTATATTTGTTGGAGGGAAAAAGTATTTGACCTGGGTCAAATCCATTTATTTGTGAATAATAAATAAATAAATGATTTATTTATCATTTTAAGGAGTTGGTTGAAAGATAATCAAATAAATAATGATTTATTTAATTATTTATGGGTGATTTAGTCATATTTAACAAGGAATATTATTTAAGTAAGATTTAAATAACTATTCCTAGAAAATAATAAGACAAATAAAGATTTATCTAATTAATTTCTTTGTTTTTGTGTTAAACATGACTGGGAATAATAATTAAATTATGGTTTAATTAATTATTCCATGAGGAAAATTAAACAAAATAGGTTTGTTTAATGTTTCCTTTTGGGGTTTTTTGTTTAGACCATAAACAACCTAATAAATGTGGTTTATTAAGTTATTTAACATAGTGAAGGCAATTTTACTTAGGGTAAAATTGGTCTTACATGGTGTACTTGGGTCCATCTAATGATAATAGGTTAGATGACCAAAAAATGGTGTAACAGATTGCCCCCCAGCGTGCGAGTGTTAGGAGAAAATCGTATGACCAAAGTATGTTGTAAGAACTCAATCACCAGACATCAAAAGGGAAGTCAGAGAGAGAAATGTGAGGTAGACTAATGTGCTGAAGAACTAGACCCTGAGGAGACGAGACTTACAGGTGCAACAAGTCTCTTTTTATGAGAGGGTACCTATGCTAAAGGCGGCGGGGGAGGCATACCTATGCCCGCCGAGACAAAGTACAAAAGAATAGTGTGTCCAGTAAACAAGGGACCGAACTATAAAGTACAGCCGGCATAAACATGAGCCAAATAACAATACAATGAGGGATCCCATATACATGCTGTGCCTAGGATAACAGCCAGGACTTATACAATAATATCTGAGTACATGAGATACAAATACAACCCAAATGCCCCCTATAAGCGGGGAAGGGCTCACAAAATATGACTGATACATGCAAATCAAAGAGGCGCTGCAAGCGGCTAAGGCCGACATCATCAAATATATGGAGCTGCATCGAAGGCTGCAATGAAGAGGTCATCCAGGCATGTGGGGGGCTACCTGCAGGGCCACCCCCTCATGAGGGCCGAGACATCTCACACACACCCGGGAATCACCAAGAGCTGCTGCTGCATCGCTGAACCATCAAGCATACGGATCTCGATCATGCTGAAAGGAGCTGGAGTGGAGAAACAATCAAGTCAAAGGGAAATGAGAGATCCCTTTGCCTGATCTAAGGCACCGAACAAGAGTGGAAGCTGGAACCAAGGTACACCGCCCTCTAGACCTTTCTTCTGGAATGAAGGAGCTGATGTCGACAGAAGGAGGTCTGCCATAGGTGAGGCAATGAGAGATCCTCAACTAAGGCACGAGAGAAAATAGTAGAGCGACTGACAGACTAATACCAATGATGATGATGGAATGGAGGGGACTGAGTAGCAAATGGATGACTTCCCTTGCTAGAGCATAAAGGACATGAATGACATGGCAGCGACTGACACAGTATCATAAGGGATAGGGGACAGTGGGACTGACGGCCATAATGTGCGACACAAGAGAGAGACCAAGAAATGAAGGATGGAGGACTATAGTGGGGTACAAACGGTGTTATAGCATCATTTCTCACCTTCATATGATTCATGATTTCTTTTATGGCTTTGGGCACCCATTCCTACAGACTTGAACAAATTCACTAAAAAACAGTGTAAAAATCCCCATACGCGGTTATGCCCAGACTTTTCCGCGTGTATATGCGAGTCCACATGTACTTTTCCGAGTATGCCATTAAAAATCATTAAAAAATATATTAAAATTCCCTATTTTCGGGTTGGGTTGATGGTTACTCTGGTAGTTCAACCACCCCAGCACGTGGTCAACTATTTCCAACTGATGAAACTACTTTGAGGGAGTATAAAAACCCCTCATGTGTATGGCCTAAGGGGGAGAGAAATTTTATAGACATTATACTCTGTTGGAATCCCAGTTCAAGTCTGAATCCCTGTGCCTCCTGCACTTTCCCAGATTTATATCAGGAAACCCTTGTTTCCTGGAGATGTTCATCCATTTATATGCCATCTCGAGTGCACAAGTCTTGGAAGAATCTTAGCGAGGCAAGGGCAGGACGAATCCGAATGACGGTCTGTTCGAAGATCATGGAAGGATTCAGGTGATCTCTCCACTTTTTACTTCTGTACATGTTGTTCATAATAATGAAGAACCATCTTGTTCCTGAACTCGTGTGTTAATGTTTATCTATATGTGTGAAAAGATTATCATTTAAGCATTGATTATGGTTTATATAATATTTCACATGGATTGCACTAACGTTTAGGAGAAGTATATGTTGTACAACTAGGTTTCTGTGCACGTTCTTTCTTGTTTTCAGGTGGAAGGAGGAAGAAAGTTTGCTGGGGGTTTGAACCCCGCGGGGATCTACATCGAACGTAGGACTACAGGTGAGTTTTGCTATCGTTGTTACCTAGTTTTTTGCATTCAAGTATGGTTGTGTGTGAGTCCTTTTAAATATCATGCCCTGATCTGTGGAGGTTTCGACCCAACAAACCTCTAGGGTGATTTTCCCCGAAACAGAACTGGCGACTCCACTGGGGACCACATTCTTGTGATTCCCCTGTTGGATAGTTTCAGCTGTTTGATAGGTTTCCAACAGTTTTAAATTTTATTTCCAGTCCAGTTAACTCTTTCTCAGTCAGACTGAAGTCCTGGTTTCTTATCCAGGCTTGATCCTTTTTGTTTTTCATTTTTTACCTTTATATATGCTGGTTTGTCTGAACACAGTCGCGTATACACACATTTTTTGTTAAAGGGAGTCGCGTATACGCGTGTTTCCTTTAGCACAGTCGCGTATGCACGCTTGTTGCTAAACTGTAAAGTTGTGTATACCTAGGTAGATTTTGAAATTTTGGATTTCTTGGCTTTTTAGTCCTTTCTGTCTGTGGAGGCCTATTCCTGCAGTGTCTTTGTGTCCTCTGGATTGTGTAGAAAGTGGTCTTTGGTCTTTTCTCTCTCATGTTTGATTGAAAACTAGCTTGTTTGGAAAAGTTTGTTTCGTATGCTTGCATTCCTGGTTTGAGTACCAAGATCTCTTCCTGGGGATTCTTGGCTGTTCTGCTTCATCGGAATAGAGAGCTTATGCTCATTTACTCTTTCCAACCTTTGTGTCTTGCCTTGCATTTCGATTTTTTCCCATTTCTTGGTTGGTTTTCTTGAGTTCAGTTGACTAGGTCTTGTTGCAATTTTTGAAGAGTCTTTCTGGGTTCTTTGAAGTTTTTTGTTTGCTGCAAGATTATACTATTTTGCTAGGCTGAGTCATTGAGTTTCTTGTCTTCTTGTGCTCATATAAATCTTGCTACTAGCTAGCCCTATAAGATTTGGAGCATTTTTGAAGTTTTTGCTTGAAATTCAGAGTTGTTTGGCTTGGGATTTGGTAGTCTTCTTGGTCTTTTGGAGCTGTTCCTTTTTATAAAACTCAAAAGCTCAAAAACATTTTGTTTTGGCATTTGCTTTTGTTTTGCATTTTTGTTTTCGTTTCGTTATATCTGTTGAAGCTTTGTTGAGGTTTCTTGCCTTTAGTTTTTGACTTGATTTTGGAAAGGAATTGTCATTGGTTTCTTCCTCTTGTTTCAAGAATTTTGGTGTCTTATATTAAGAGTTTCTGATTTAGGGAACTAGCTTTCTGGACAACCAAAAAGAGATAAAACTGAAGGATCTTTGGGAAACTTCTCTCTGCTTTAGTAGATTTTTCATCTTAGAATTTGCATGCTCTTAGTGATTTGCATCAAGTGCACTTAAGCATTTAGTCATTTTCATAGTTTTTGTGAGTGTGGAGTTTGTTATTTGAAAAGAAAAATAAAATTTTTAGTCTCGTAGAACCCGTATATAAGTTACTTTTCATCGAAAGACAAATAACTGCATTTGCATGTAGTTTGGTTTTTATTAATTTCTTTTCTGCGTCAAAACACCACAAGTTTCATTTCCGTATCCCTTTGACTTAATACACAGCCGATTAAAATAAGTGATATAATTTAAAAGCAACTAGCAAGTTTTTTAAGTGTCATACACCAACTAGCTAGGTTGTAGGGCCTTGGATTAGGTGAGTGGAGAGTTAAATCTCCAAGGCCACTCAAAAAAAACATATAAGTTGATTAATTGAGCGAAATCCAACTCCGTTAGGTGGACCGGGAAAGCTCTCCTCCAGAGAGTCAAGCGCGAGGGGAAGTGAAGGCTGAGAAGAGAGATACCCCCTCTCTGATTTTCTGAATCTGATCTCAAGACCGTTCCGCCCGGCTTCTGACATGGATTGGTGCCCATAGGTGCCACTCCTAGGTTCCACATAGGTGACTGCGGGGGGGACTACCCGTGGTACCTGAGGCAGACGTCGCATCACTTTTAGCAGTACTTCTGGGGGGTGCCCTTGCGAAGCTTGGGTACTTGTGCCGGCAAAGGCTGTCGTTAGGAGGTCGACATAACTGTTTCTGATACCTTCGCTAGTATGCCTGGGCCGTAATCATCCCAGACTACTTTCGGGAGGTCCTATATTTCGCTTTCCTGTATTTTGGTATCCAGTCCTAATCACCCGGAACGGAAATACTTGAAGGCTGTTTGCTTGTTTGTATCTCAGGGATTTCTTTTTATAGTGAGTGCTCTTTGCTCCTAGCTTGCTTAGCTTTATATTTTTTGAGTCTAATTAAAATTTGTTAAAGTGGCTGATCAAGCGCCTCGTCGATCGAGGAGAATCTGGGGGTTATCTCTTGAGAGTCCAGAGCCTTCTTCAAGAAGGCGTAGGAGTGATTTAGCAGGTGGGTACCACCCTGTGACGTCTAACGCAGTGGAGAGAGATACTCCACAAGGGTCTAAAGGTTTCGTAGTTGATTCTGGTATTAGTTCCGAGAGGAGCGTTCTGCTCACCTCGCGAGTTTTATTTCCACAGGAAGAAGAAGTTCAAATAGAGGAAGTACCTGAACCATCAGTGTCACTTCCATCTCCTCTTCCTCCTGATTATCCGTTCGTTGTTGAATACATCGGACCTGAGTCAGAGAGACCGGAAGATCCTCCATATTATACATACCTTTCGATGGCCATGACTGGGAACGCGGCTTCTGCTGTGAGTGCTGCAGGCATTCAGACTCCTGCTTCTGTTGAAGGAGGGGGCACTATTGCTATATCTTCGATTGCTTCTAGTGCTGCTGTGTTTGGCTCTGGTTTCACCCAAGCACATGCTTCTCAATCTGGTCCCTTCTGTTTTGGAATGCCCACTAGTGGGATTCCTTCTTTTTCCTTTTCCGCTGCTGTAGCTGGATCTACGCCCATGTCTTCCATGGCTAGTGGATCAACTTCTTTTCAAGGGTTCCCCTTCGGAACTGGACATATTCCTAGTTCGAATCCTTCTTTAGGGTCCTTTATGTTTACTTCTTAGACTCAGAGTTTCAACCCTTGGTCTGTAGGTCAGAATTCGACTACTTTTATAGGTTGGAACCCATTATTCACTACAACGGGGGCGGGGAATCAGTTTTACGATGGTCACCAAGGGAATACTTCTTTCCCTTCATCGAGTGCTTATCAGACTTTTTCTCCTTTGTCTAATGCCTGGAACCCCTATCAGGGGCTTTCCTCTTCATTTCATACTTTATTGGGGGGAACTGGTCCGGTCTTTGGTAACTCTGTGTTGGGAGAAGGTTCCTCTCCTTTTTCTATGAGTCCTTTTTGGCAACCTAGTGCCTCATCAAATCCAGGGTATTCTTTTCAGAATGTCATGAATTCATCCTATCAAGGATGGAATCCTCAGGCTCCACCTCGTTTACCTTTTCTGGCAACGTTAAACTTGCCAGATCTCTCGAAATTAACTAATGATCCGATCCGTTATAGTCCGGGGTGGCCTCCGGTTCCCACCAAACTTCCTTCAAACATTCCAAAGTTTGAAGGCAAGAATGGAGAAGATCCGGCTGACCACATCACTACCTTCCATTTATGGTGTTCTTCGAACTCCCTGATCGATGATTCGATTAGGTTGAGATTGTTTCAACGCACCCTAACTGGAAACGCTGCCAAATGGTATATTGAGCTAACTGGGGGCAGTTTTGCTACATTTGGAGAACTGGCTGTTACATTTCTAAATCATTTCCAGTTGCCCGTCCGTTATGACGCCGGGACTGAACTCCTAGCTAATTTTAAGCAGGACGACGCAACCCACATTTCTGACCACATTCAGGAATGGCGGAGAAGGAAGAGGCTTATTAAAGCTCATATTCCAGGAGAATTCCTTTAGGAATGGTTTCTGAAATCTCTGTAGTCAGACATTTCTAAAGATGTATCCCCGTCTGGGGTATTTTCTGAGGAACGGGCCATTTTTAGGGCCCAGCAGTTGGAACTGATATATTCTCAGTCTGGGGTCCTCCATAAATATCTGCCCAATGCTCCTCGCTCCAAATTAGATTTATCCAAAACTAAGCCTGGTCCTCATGGTGATGGACTGATTGGATCGATCAATAGTGGTGCAGCCAGCCTGCTTACTCAATTGCAGCAGTTGTCTTTGCAATCTGCTCCTTCAAGTCAGGCTGTGTCTGCTGAGTCATCGCCTTCCCAATCTTTGTCCATAAATGCTGTCCAAGCTTCTGATCCCAAAGGAAATAAAAAATCCGAAGGGAAGAAGAAGGGACGAAATAATAAGAAAAAGGGCAAGAATGGGAAGGGTAATGCGAATAAAACCAATGAGCATGTTGGTGAGGGTCCAAAGGAGAAAAGGAAAGTGAAGTTTCCATGCAAGCTGTGTGCTGGAGACCATCTTACACACCTTTGCCCTAAAATTCAGGATGCGCAACGCTTGTTAGCCCAGCAGGGTTCTTCTAGTTCCCAGGCTTTGTTAACAAACCCTTTTCCCCAAGGGAAACAACTAGTTGTTGGCGCGAACCAAAATCCTGGGGCTTCCTCTGGGGGCGCCCAGGAAGGGAAAATTCCATCGAACATATTCATGATGAGTGCTCACGTGGATGTTGCTACGAGATCCTGTGATTATGGCGGAGAAGAGTCTTCGAAAGCTAAGGATGCTCCTGATGCTACTGAGCCGCTTCACATTACAAGGCCTACTATTGAGCCTATGCCTCGGATGCCCAAAACATCCACTAAGCGTTCGACGATTAATCCAAACGCTAGGGCTGCCCAGAACTACTCTATTGTGGAAGATCTGGCGCAGAGTCCTTGTGCTATGTCAGCTTTAGAGGTACTCCAGTCTTGTTCGGCTCAGCGCAATGCCTTGCTCACTGCCATTAGGGCTATTGATCCAAAAAATTCTCTTCTGATTACTTTTGATATGACTAATTTTAAGAAGAGACTCCCCCATCATATGGCTTTTCATATTAAATCATCGTACGGAAGTGCAATATCTTTCGAACGGTTGTTGATGAGGGTGCTTCCACGTGCGTGATGTCTCTCACATGTTGGAAGACAATTGGATCTCCCAAAGCTGTTCCGTCTACCACTCTTCTAACTGCGTTTGATGGTCATTCTCACAGACGCCATGGTATTGTCCCAGCTTTGCCTATCTGTGTTGGGGGCAAAACTGTGAATATAGAGGTTGAGGTAGTGGATGCAAGCTTGGACTACAACCTTCTGTTGGGGAGAAACTGGATTTACGCGATGGATGCCATTGAATCCTCATTGTTTCGAATTATTTGTTTCCATCACGAAGGGAGGATTGTTACATTGGATCAACAGGACTGTCCTCCTGTAGACCCGAATGCGTCTACTAACTCATCTGTTCCTAAGTTGGATAATACTAAGGTGCCTGTTGAGAATTTAGGAGTTGGAATGTATTCTTCCTTGATGGGTACTTTTGATATTCCTCCTCCTATGGTTCATATTAATGCTATTTCATCCTCCAAGGCTCCTCTTCGAAGAGAGTTCTTCAGAACTCATTATTTTTCGGACCCTTGGACCTTACCTTCCCCTACTGCCACATTAGCGGAAGGTCAAGTGGGTGGAATGGCATTTCCAATGTCTGCAGTTGAGATTTCTTATCAGTTTATTGTTGACTCTGCAGAATCCATCCTAGCTCCTCTCTCACCGGAAGAGTTGGATGGAGATGTGGCTCCAGCTTGGACACTTAGTTCTTCTTCGGCCCAGGATTGCCTTGATACCACTCTTCCATCTGAAGAGGCCATCCTGGAAGCCATGACTGGTATATATAGACCGTGGGATGATTTACATCATCGGTCTTACTTTTTACCTAACTTGAGCGAAGTTGAAACAAGTTTTCCAAGTCCTCCATCTCCTGGTCCTGTTCGCCCAGTCCTGAGCCCTTTAGCACCAACACAGGTTTATACTGAAGGGAACATGGCTGTGATTTCTCCTACTATCTTGGTGAACATTTCCAAGGATCCCAATATTATTGAGAATGTCTTCATCGGAGCTGAATGTTCCCGTGAAGAGATTCAAATTTACACCGAGCTCTTTAAAGAGTATAGGGATGTATTCGCTTGGTCTTATGAGGAAATGCCTAGTATAGACCCATCTATTGTCCAGCATGAGATCAAGACTTATGAAAATGCTAAGCCCGTGAGGCAAAAACTTCGTCCGATTAATCCTAGGAAGGCAGCAGCTATCAAAGCTGAGGTGGAGAAGCTGCTTAAGGTGGGATTCATTTTCCCTGTTCCATTGACTGAATGGGTTTCAAATCCTGTTCCTGTAGATAAAAAGAAAGGAACAATTCAAGTTTGCATCAATTTCAGAGACCTAAATAAAGCATGTCCTAAAGATAATTACCCCACACCATTTATCGATCAGATCATTGATGAGTGTGCCAGTAATGAGATTTTCTCCTTCATGGACGGTTTCTCTGGATATAATTAGATTACTATACGTCCTGAAGATCAACATAAGACTGCCTTTATTTGTCCCTGGGGTACTTTTGCATACAAGAAGATGCCTTTCGGTCTTAAAAATGCTGGGGCTACGTTTCAGTGGGCCATGTCATATGCCTTCCATGACATCAAAAAGATTATCGAGGCGTATTTGGATGATTTAGCTGCTCATTCTCGAAAGAGGATGGATCATCCTACTCACCTCCGTCAAATATTTGAAAGATGTCGTTTCTATAAGATTAGGTTGAATCCGAACAAGTGCGTTTTCGCGGTCACATCCGGTCGGTTATTGGGATTCATCGTGTCTAGGGAAGGGATTCGGGTAGATCCCTTCAAGGTTGAGGCAATACTTCAGTTGCCTCCCCCGTCCTCTATCTGTCAAATTCAAAGTCTACAAGGAAAGTCTAATTTTATTCGGAGATTTATCATAAATTATGCTGAAGTTACCAAGGGATTTATGAGACTGTTGAAGAAGGGAGTCCCATTTCTTTGGGATGACTTCGCTCAACGCTCGTTTGATGCTTTGAAAAAATCATTGACCTCTACTTCTTTATTGAGTCCACCTGATTATAGCAGGGATTTCCTTTTGTATCTGGCAGCAGCAGAATCTACTATTGGTATGGTTCTGGTTCAGGAGGATGATGCTCTTGCAGAGCATGTTATTTACTATCTTAGCCAAGGCTTGGTAGGACCTGAACTCCGGTACACTCCGATAGAAAAGTTAGCTTTAGTAGTAGTTCATGCTGTGCAGCGACTTCGGCATTACATTATTCTTCGAAAAACTTATGTTTTGGCAGCAGCCAATCCATTTTAGTTTGTCCTCAGTAGGCGAGTGATTGGGGGCAAATACAATAGATGGATTGTGATTTTGCAGGAATTTGATCTTGAGTTTATGTCTTCCAAGTCCAAGAAATCATTAGTTTTCGCGGAATTGATCACCGAGTTGCCCTGTGGGGAAGAAATGATTTATGATGAATCCTTTCCGGATGAACATTTGTTTCTTATTTCTTCACAGGATCCTTGGTATGGAGATATAATTGTGTATCTTCAGACTGCGAAGTTTCCCTCTGCTTTTTCGAAAGATGAGCGTCGTAAGTTGCGTCACTTGGCTAAGAATTACTTGATTATTGGTGATGATTTATACCGTCGAGGGGTTGATTCAATCCTGAGACGTTGCTTAACTCTCGAAGAAGCTGAGGCTGTGCTGAATGATTGCCACAGTGGAGCTTGTGGTGGTCATTTATCTAGGCTTGCTACAGCCCAAAAGATCTTGCGTGCTGGGTACTTTTGGCCATCGATTTTCAAAGATTGTATGGAGTCGGTCAAAAAGTGTCATCCGTGTCAAGTTTATACTCAAAAAATGCGCGCTCATCCAGCTCCGCTTTTTCCAGTCATTACTGTCGGTCCCTTTACAAAGTGGGGTATTGATTATACTACTTGTAACCCGCCTTCGGCTAAAGGTCACAAGTACATTATTGCAGCAGTAGACTACTTTACGAAGTGGGTCGAAGCTATGCCTACTTTTGGGAATGATGGTGAGACTGCAGCTCTTTTTCTTTTCAACCAGGTTATTGCTCGTTTTGGTATTCCTAGAGAGATTTTCACTGATCATGGCAGTCATTTTCAGAATAGCATGATGGCTGAGTTGGCTCTAAAATTGGGTTTCCGGCAGGAGCATTCATCTCCATATTATCCTCAAGCCAATGGGCAAGTGGAAGCCGTGAATAAATCCTTGAAGACAATTCTTCAAAGGAAAATTGATAAAGCTAGATCCAATTGGCATATTATGCTATATCCTTCACTTTGGGCATACAGGACGTCAGTGAAAACTTCACCTGGCTTTACTCCGTTTCAGCTAGTGCACGGTTTGGAATCCGTATTTCCCATTGAATGTGAGATTCCTTCTCTTAAATTAGTTGTTGAACTTCTTCCGGACACTTCTAGTCTTGAAGAACGGCTCCTTCATCTGGAACATCTCGATGAGCAGCATCGGGATGCTGCCACGATGAATGAAGCACATAAAAACTGAGTTAAATTTCAGTATGATAAGGCGGTCAAACCCAGGGTTTTTTCGGAAGGTGACCTTGTTTTGGTCTATGCCCAAGAAAAAGATGCCCTGGGGGCATGAAAGTTTTAATCTATGTGGTATGGCCCCTTCATCGTTAAAAAATTCCTTAAGAAAGGAGCATATTCCTTGGTTGATTTCGAAGGAAACGAGTTGCCGGAGCCCCGAAATGGGCTCTATTTGAAGAAGTATTATGCCTAGGCTTCGGTCTAGCATGTTGCCTTTGTATATAGTAGTTTTTCTTTGTACATATCTGGTTTATTTTCGATCTTTGATGGGTTGGTGATGTTTTTGATCTGCTTTGGCAGGTTGTGTTGGATGTCATGAGTCATTTTGGTTTCGCCGATGGTGCTAGTAGACACACCCGGAACTTAGCTTCCATGGCTTGGGTGCTTCATTATCCATCCGGTCAGCTCTTAGTATCAAGAGGGGTCTGCATTGGTCCTACTTCCAATAATATAGCAGAATACACTGCAGTTGTTTTTCTACTCTCGGAGGCAATATCTTTGGGTGTTGGTTCGTTGGTAGTTTTCTTGGACTCTTAGTTGGTGGTGTCGCAGTTGAACAATACTTATCGGGTTCGCGATCCATTTTTACTTCGGTTGTTCTTGAGGGTACGTTTGTTACAAATATCATTTCAATTTTTAACTTTCATTCATATTCCTCGAGTTGACAATTGGTTGGCAGACTCATTAGCTAATCAAGCAATTGATTGGAATATTAATCATTCCATTTAATCATCAAAAACATTATACATTTTGATAGATTTGTTACATCACATCAAACATCGCTGTATATATATCATCAGAGTGTTCAAACTATACAAAAATTTGGATCCATAAGTCATACAAAATTTGGGCTTATGCTCAATCATGTTCAGTCTCAAAAAATATACAGTCATCTGATACATCATATCTATCTACTCCTAAGGTCCCTGCCCAGAAGTTGTGTTCCTATAGAACACGATCGTAGTGGCTACATGGCGGAATAACCGTACCCAGTCACGGGGTACTCCTACCACCTGTCTCTGGATGGCTTCAGGTAGATCTTCCACTGCAGCCATAGGTACTTGGCGGGTTAATCCCTCCAAGTTCCTCTGTACAGCCTGGAGGGTTCTGTCTGGATCTACTGTATCTGCTTTGCCCCTGCGATGCTTATGTCTTGGGCATCCCTTAGGTCGAACTGGTCCAATATCTGTTTCATGATCATTTTTACATTGTAAGTCATTTGAATCCAAACAAAAACATGTTTGTTTTTCACATTTTTTCATACATATTGAAAAACTCCAAAAAAATTATATAAGTCAAAAATTGCAAACTTACCGACTGTTCCCCATGCTGCGCCTGGTGGCAAGAAAAGATCTGGATCGCCACGAAAGTCCATCCCAGCATAGGGATAGTCATCCACAGCGATGATTTGTTCTCTCCACCATTGGAAGAACTCATCATCCCAAGTGGTTCGGGGAACTTCACTTCCCCTAATCTTTTCATCATGTTTGCCCAGTGGGCAATTCTTGGGTCTCTCGGGCTGCTGATGGTAGAGATCACTCTGGGTCTCAATGCTGGTATCTTCTCGAAGAAGAATGTCATCAAAATTGTACCGTATCCAAAATGTTTTGTCTTTGCTTGACGGATAGAGGTCAATTGTTGCTTCATGTTCAGTAATAGGGCTGTGCACCAATCATCTAAATGAGTTAAGCATTCCACTGCTATGCTCATTTGCATCCTAGACGCCTGGTGTAGGGAGGCAGATCCTGCCACTCTGCCAATGGTGAAAAGGAGGATTTTCATGTGCAAATCCCTTAAATATTTGATTGCAATTTGAGTTCCCACTTTTTTGGAACCCTGTATGCAGTACACGTGGACGTAATCTTCCACAGTGAGCTCTCCCAAAGGCTTACCGTGCAAGTCTACTAGATCCCCCCTCCGAGAGAGTCTAGTAATAAAATATATGTCTTCCACTTCAATGCGTATAGGCATATGATCTATCATAAAGCAGTCCTCTTCCAGTTCCCAATAATTCACAAGCATTTCAAGCAACCAGACATTGCTTTTCATATTTGGCATTTTAAAAAACTTGAGTAATCCACAATTCCGAAGAATATTCAGTGATACTTGGTCCTGCATGACTTCATTGTCTATTGCACTGTGTTCATGCTCTCTCCATGATATGGTCATCCTGTCAAAATTCAAAAATCCATTCATTAGCTATGCATTTTTCATATTGGGTTGCGCATACGCGACTTTCTTTGTGCACAGTCGCGTGTATACGCGACTTTGTCATTACAAACCCGCGTATGCGCAAACCCGTGATTTTTAGCAAGAGATTCTACGGTGAAAATTCCTAAATTTTAACTTATGAATGGAAAAAATGAATAGCAAGGATGATTTATGAGCTTACCTGACAAATTCGGTGGATTTCGATGGTCGATTGCTCCTGATTTGACGAAAGAAGTTTTTTTGCTTCAAATATGAGGTAACAATGAACCAAATATGAGGTAATTTGTCTATTTGTGTCCAAAAAGTTGAAAGTTTTTGCAAAAATTTGTTATGCTTATTTTTTCAATATGTCTTAAGCTGCATAACCCGGATGCTTGGAAGTGCCCAGTTTGGTATATTTTCAGGTACATTTTGATGATTTTTGAAGTTTTTCTGGATTTTGATCCATGACTGCTGACCCGTCATGGCAGGTATATGATCTTCACTAGCATATAGGTTAGGGAATCCACTTTCCATTGCATTTTGCATACTAGCCTCCATTCTGATCACTTGCCATAGGGTCGATCCCATCAGGTCATGAGTATTACACCCATTTCACTCGCCAATTATTTAATCATGACTTGGTGGTAGAGCCTTCCTTTACATGGGCTTCCTAGTTAGTTTCTCGCTATCACTTGTTGCCCATGCTGCGTTTTATGTAGGCTCGGGAGTCCTCTTTAGTCCCGCCATGACTTATGTGTTGAAGCTTCATTCTTCTTCTTCCTCACTATCATTTTTCTGGCTATTACCCTAGAGGCTCCCTAGTGTCGTTAAGTTGTATTACTGCATTGCATATTGGCTACTTGTTTATCCTGGCCTTTAGCCGGCTTCATTTGGACTCAATGTTTAAGCCAACTTTTGACCTTGACTTTCTGTACAAGTTAACCATTGCATGCACTTAGCTATCACGACTTGACACCTTTATACCCATGGATGGAACGTTCCTCTGAGTATCACTGACCAGTTTTCACCACCTTGCATTGAGCATAGGATTGTTCCAATCCCAGGAACTAGTGCATCTGATTTCTTGATACTCATTCTATCCATTGTACCATAGCATTCTTTTATTCTTTTTCAGGCTTATTATATGAAAAAGACAAAAAAATCAAATATAACAAAAGAGCGGGAACGGGATGTATCTTCGTTGTTTTGATGGCAGTACAGAGTCAGTTTGTCGCCCTTGAACAAAGCACATATACTTATATATATTTCCTTCATTTGGGATGGTTTTAGTTTTGACCTAGGTTCAGCCTTTACCATGTTTCACTTGTCAGTTCTCCCCAAGTTGGTTATCTCTTCCAATCATATGGAGAGTTTGTTCTGCCTCCTGCATAACAGACTTATACAGTGTCACTTTTTACTGCCATGGTCATCATGAGTCGTGCTTTTGTTCAAGGGAAGTCTAACCAGAGTCGGCCATTCTGTGGTGTCTCTTGACTCATTATTCAGTCGGCCTTCCCGGTCTTGTCAGTATCTTGTTCTATCACATCAGATGTTTTGGTCCTCTGCTCGTGCTGGTTTGAGAAGGTCTCCATTGACTTCTTGCTGGCGGGTTTGTCTCTTATCAACTATGACACATTGCTCTGAGAGCAAACCTAGAGCCGCACCCTAGCCCTATTTCCATCATTGATAGGTGACCTTGTGCTCAGCATTTGATCATCATTATGGGTCTTTGACTGAGTGGTTTCCCCTGTGTTCGACGTCAGCACACATTATCACACTTGGGATTCGTGCAGTACCTTGATTTCCATTTGACCCTATCGATGGATATCTCGCCTCTGTGTCAGCTTTCATTATTGGTTGGTTCAGAGGGTTTCTTCCATGCGCTAGCTTCATCTTGTGCATGTCGGAAACGTACTTCGGTTTTGGTTCCGTCACTCTACTTCGTTCGATTCCTTCCAAATCTTGGCCTGCGGGTTACACTCGCGCTGGACTGATGTGGGATGCCTTAATGCCTTCCTTCCAGCAGATCTTTTCCCATCGACTCCGACTCATTGCTCTGGGAATAAGGTCTAGAGTCTTTTTGTCAGTACCTTAGGGTTTGCAGTCATCAGTGGCAGACTCTTCGCTATCGACATTGGGGATTCATCATTGCCTCCTGATTGGTAGATTCTTTCAAGTGTTCGACTTCAACTCATTCATTCGCACTTGTTAGATTGTATTGGGGCACCTTGAAACTCATTTTCATTATTGGTGGGTTGTCTCGCGTTGGTTAACGGTATACATCATTGACCGGTAATCCAACGATTTCTCACATGGTCGACTTCAGCTAATTTATGCCCATTGTGTAGAATTGTGCCGTCGAGATCGGTGAAGACCTCGGGTTGCATCAACATCTTTCATTTCACTTTTGACATTCCATTCAGTTTCTGCCAGTGATGTCGTCCACCCTTATATGTTGCAGTTCTGTACAGCAGCATCTTATATGTTGGCTCCCGAGTTGCGTGATTGTACCATGAGATCTACCCTTTATGATTTGGTACTTGGAGATTCAGTTACTTATATGATCAGACATCCAGTTGCAGCATCCTTGATCAGCTTTCTATTTGTGATACTTGGACATTGATTCAGACTTATGTTTCCGGGCCATGCTCAGATGATTCATTGTGTACTTTCAGTTCAGCTATACTTGTATACATATTGGATCTATTCAGTACTTTCCATATGATGTATTTTTGACTAAGCATGGGTATGCCCGCCTCAGCATGAGTTGACTCTCTATTTTCTTTCATTGGTTTTTGGCAGGCTGAAATCTGGTGAAGTCCTCTCTTGTCTTTGCAAAGTTCTTTCTATGTGCATAATACATTTCGTCCATCATGTACCCCTTCTAACCTCATATATTAGGGGGCATCTGTTATAGCATCATTTCTCACCTTCATATGATTCATGATTGCTTTTATGGCTTTGGGCACCCATTCCTACAGACTTGAACAAATTCACTAAAAAACAGTGTAAAAATCCCCATACGCGGTTATGCCCAGACTTTTCCGCGTGTATACGTGAGTCCACATGTACTTTTCTGCGTATGCCATTAAAAATAATTAAAAAATATATTAAAATTCCCTATTTTTGGGCTGGGTTGATGGTTACTCTGGTAGTTCAACCACCCCAGCACGTGGCCAACTGTTTCCAACTGATGAAACTACTTTGAGGGAGTATAAAAACCCCTCATGTGTATGGCCTAAGGGGGAGAGAAATTTTATAGACATTATACTCTGTTGGAATCCCAGTTCAAGTCTGAATCCCCATGCCTCCTGCACTTTCCAGATTTATATCAGGAAACCCTTGTTTCCTGGAGATGTTCATCCGTTTATATGCCATCTTGAGTGCACAAGTCTTGGAAGAATCTTAGCGAGGCAAGGGCGGGACGAATCCGGACGACAGTCTGTTCGAAGATCGTGGAAGGATTTAGGTGATCTCTCCAATTTTTACTTCTGTACATGCTGTTCATAATAATGAAGAACCATCTTGTTCCTGAACTCGTGCGTTAATGTTTATCTATATGTGTGAAAAGATTATCATTTAAGCATTCATTATGGTTTATATAATATTTCACATGGATTGCACTAACGTTTAGGAGAAGTATATGTTGTACAACTAGGTTTTCGTGCACGTTCTTTCTTGTTTTCAGGTGGAAGGAGGAAGAAAGGTTGCTGGGGGTTTGAATCCCGCGGGGATCTACATCGAACGTAGGACTACGGGTGAGTTCTGCTATCGTTGTTACCTAGTTTTTTGCATTCAAGTATGGTTGTGTGTGAGTCCTTCTGAATAGCATGCCCTAATCTGTGGAGGTTTCGACCCAACAAACCTCTAGGGTGATTTTCCCTGAAACAAAGGGACTTGAGATAGACTCCATGAATGTGATGATGACTCAACTTGGATGCTCTAAACAAGGGCGACTCGATGGTGCTGCCACATGGAAAAGGTCCCATGGGGGACCATAAAAACATGAGTACAAGATGGTATCTGATCATGACGAAAATTGACACGAACAAAGAAAAGTATGGAGGCAAAGTGGGGCCCCAAGTACAAGTGTTGTAAGTGAGGAAATTCAATTTTGAGGAGGGTTATGGTTGAGGGGCATAGGTGCCCCCAAGCATGGTGTGGTCATGCCAAAATGTATTTAGAAAAAGGGGAATCAAAAAACATTTTAATGATGTGGTGTGCCATTTGTTTTCGTTATGGTTATGCAGTTTGAGAAAGGAAATGGAGGATTACCAATCTATTTTAGTACTGCATATATGAAGCAAATGGAATTTAAGTTTTCGGGTTGGCATACCTAGTGTCACTATCCCAAAGAGAGGATTTGGAGATAATGAACTGATGCTCTCCTAGAAAACCCATAGGTTGGTCAACAACAATGTCTACGAGATTGGGTTGCTGATGGAAGATGAGGGGACGATAAGGGGTATCATCCCTAGAGTGATCTGAAGTGATATGGGACTCTAGAGGTTCTTCTAAATGTGGAAGAATAATGGTACTAAAGTCAACACGATCAGATACACTAGGAGATTTTTGGAGAATTTCTTCTCCGGGTCTCTCAAATATAGGTGCCCCCTTACCCAAATATTGGGTTTCAATGTAATGGCCACAAGGGGCATGTGGTTCGAACGCATGGGTTTGATGTAAGGGGGGATAGATAAAGTCAGGGGTGGGAATTTCATCCATAATGTTGTCATCGTGATAGAAGATGGGGTGACTGGTGGAAGAAAAACCACCTGACGTGGCAAATATACCTGACTCATCATCATGAGAAGAGAGGTTCACATGCGCATCGTCATAAGGAGTGATGGAAAAGTAAGCAGACAAAGGATCTACCGATGTTGAGCCCAGGGTGATCACTGAAGGAAGGTCAAGCGAAACAACAGGGGAGGATTAAGAGGGAATGTTCCCCGAGGGTCTCATGGATGATGATAGGTAGAAAATGGTGGATGAAGGCTCTGTCATCTCGACATCAGGAGGGGGAATGTCAATGGGAGCAGTCATGTCTGGTAGTTCTTCCAAAGAAAAACGTGCAAAGAGGGGAGAGGTGGACTCATTGCGCTTGGCCTCGAATTGGTGGACCGCGGCTAGAGAGGTGCGGAAGTCCTTGAGGCGGGGACAAAGATGGGTGTAATGGCCATGGAGATCACACAAAGCACAGGGGTGGTTGGTGTGAATAGTCTTAGGGTTCTTGATTGTGGTCGCAGAAGGAATAGAGGCTTCCGGGACTGTGGACTCAGGGAACGCGACATTAACCATGGGCTTGAGATGAGGCAAGTCATGACAGGAATGGGTGGTGTGACCGACAACATCACACAAAGCACACTGGATGGTATGCTTTGGAGGCCGATGAGGGGCAGGGTTTGTAGGGGCAGCCTTGTCCTTTGATGCCCCCTTGTGAGCTTTTCCCTTCTTACCCGAAGCGGTCACAATAGGAGGTGGTTCCTGTTGAGGTGACTAAGGCACTGTTGCAGCGGGAGAAGTCCTGGGGACCAGTTGAACCGGGGTCAAAGCAAGATAAGGTTTGGGTTGACCAGGCAAGGTTGGGGCTGGAGGATCAAGGTACCAGATGGGAATCCCAAGGGTCAAGTTAGGAAGAGAGAGGGTGACCATGACAGGTACCGTGTACACTCCTGGTGGTGGAGCTAGGAACGGTATCTAAACAGAGGGGTAATGGCCAGGTGGGATGGCTCCTAAATGGCTAATGCTTGGAGGAACCGTTCCAGGAGGATAAAGAGGCTCATGAATACTAGCTACAGGCAAAGGGCTAGAAGTAGGTTGCGGAGAGTGCGGTTGCTGACCAGCCGAACCAGGTTGCTTGAGAGCAGCTCGAGACGATTGCATCATGCAAAAATTCGATGAGTTGGGGTCAGAGACAGGAGGAGGAGGAAGACCATGGAAGGTTCCAAGCAAAGAGGAGTCTTTGTAGACGCCGGGAGAGACACTGATCAAAGAATCGACGGTTTTCTTATTGGCTACAGAAGAGATGGTCATCTCAGGGGAGGTCTGAGACTTTGGCTCATGATAAGTCAACTGGTCGATGGTGACTATCTTTCCATTGTGAGGAAAAGACATCTTGCAAAAAACCGCAGATGAGACAGCAGACATGGCATATGTGTAGCTTCGCCCCAATAGAATGTTGTAATCTAGAGGGGCGTCGATGACTTCGACGTCAACGCAAACAGTCTTGCCTGCAAGGGTGATAGGACAATTACGGAAATATTGGGTCATTCTAGATCTTGGTGCATGATTAAAATAACATTAACCAAATCTAGATCCACCTTTTATGGAATATTTTATTATATTTGTTGGAGGGAAAAAGTATTTGACTTGGGTCAAATCCCTTTTATTTGTGAATAATAAATAAATAAATGATTTATTTATCATTTTAAGGAAGTGGTTGAAAGATAATCAAATAAATAATGATTTATTTAATTATTTATGGGTGAAATAAGATTTAAATAATTATTCCTAGAAAATAATAAGATAAATAAATATTTATCTAATTAATTTCTTTGTTTTGGGTTAAACATGACCAGGAATAATAATTGAATTATTGTTTAATTAATTATTCCTTGAGGAAAATCAAACAAATATAGGTTTGTTTAATATTTTCTTTTGGGGTTTGTTGTTTGGACCATAAACAACCTAATAAATGTGTTTTATTAAGTTATTTTACATAGTGAAAGCAATTTTACTTAGGGTAAAATTGGTCTTACATGGTGTACTTGGGTCCATCTAATGATAGTAGGTTAGATGACCAAAAAATGGTGTAACAGCTGCCATTCTCTTCCTTATAAACAATGTAAGCATTCTCACCTTGGGTCCCACTCGTTAGAGTTTCCACCATCATGCAATCAATCTCCCTCCAAAACTGTGTTGTCCCTTCATTAATGCCACTCCTCCATAACAGGGTTGTTTGATTTGGTCAAAGTTGACCTATTCAACATGATTCAGCCCCTTATCACACCTAAGGGCCTTCCATCAAGCTTTTATATGAACTTTGTTCACTCTAGGAGTGTCTTTTATTCCTTCTAAGGAGATTTATGGGTCTCCATACCCTCTTATTCCTCTATCTAAGAGAAAAATAAAAAAATAATATTCCAACTAGCTGTCTGCTAATTTAGGGATATTAAAATCCTCCCCTCCCAAATGTTTCTTGTCCTCAAGAACTCATAAGGATAGAACTAAAGAGCCTCTCTTCTTCCTCCTATAGCATCTCCAAGTGATAAGTTCCCCAAAAGAACAAGATGCTCTCTCATCAATATATCCTCAAGTTGTTCCTCCCACGTGTATAAGTATGCCTTTGGTGAAAAATCCAAATGGCTCTCATCATGAAAAAGTGGGATATCCATGGAAGCAACTATATGTGGTCTAGAGGCTTTCTTGAGGCATGGAATCTGAAATATATTGGGAACCATCATCCCCATGCGAAGCCTCCATCCCCAAGCTATCATCCACAAAAAGTGAGTCACCCTCCAACATGGTAATTCCCGAAACATCTCCTCCATCTTAGGCTCTTGCAAAAAAGGTGGGTTGCATAGCTGAATATGATGGATCAAATTGTCCATCCCACACTGTCTCTCGCTCCACTTATGATAAGTGTAGATTTGATGCTAAATATGGGCTGCAATACTGTTGCCTTCATGGGGCAAAAGGGCAATAGGATCCTCAAAGATCCACTCTTTGTTTCCTGCCCAAATCATCCCATATAAAATTAATATGAAATTATCATCATATCGAACCCAAATGATAGAAATACTGAAGGTTTTACATAGTTCTGGAAGGTACCAACAGTTTCTCAAGTAGTCACAACATAGTTTTACCAACTGCAGTTTTAGAATATGATGGGGCAAGTTGTCTCCCAACAAATTGCTATTTGTGCATGTCATCATACTTACTAGTGAATAGTAAGTGGCACTGTATATTATCTCAACATGCAGGAAATAGTAAAACACTTACCCAAAGCCATACAAGAGATGGCTCTCTCCATCATAGATGTTCATCCCAAAATGACCATGAAGCCCAAATAGAGGCTTGCCCTCTTGTGGAGAAATGCATTGTATAGAGATGGTAAGAGAATGCAAATAATGTGTTAGATAATAAATAAGTGCAAAAACACAATTATGACCATGTATTGAGAGCAAGATGATAATAAGGTCTATGAATGAGTCTTCCATAGTGATATGACATATCTCCATGAGAAGGAATAAACCATGTGCTGCATGCAAAGCATTCTTCTTATGCTTGGAGATCCAATTCAAGAAGGTCATATCATGGTAATATACATCTCCAGCCACTGCTCCATCACTCTCATTTCCTACTTGTTTATCAAGTGCATCATATGGGAAGTGATCCTGAGAACACTCCACCAATAAAGCCAAGCTCCCAAGTGACAACATTGTTGGCCTTTGTGATAAGGCTCCTGTCACCTCATAGCTCCATCCTCTGACATTCCACATGTCAAAGCCATCAATCATAATGCTTCTATACATGGGAGACTTTTTCCAAAGTGGAAGTACCTCCTGATCCTCCAAGGATAAGGAGTAGCCCCTTTGCACCATGATAATGCCATCTCCAACTCCTGCAACATTATGAAAATTATGGGAGAAGATCAGCCCATACTCTCTCAAGAACAACCAAAGAAACAACAACTCTTGTTGCATCCCCACACCCTCACCATATAAAATATGGATAAACAACATGATAGTTGATATGAAAGATATCACATCACCCCAATACATCCAAACTCCTTGCTACCATATGATGCAAGTGCCATGACAAGGTTCAT
Source organism: Pinus albicaulis (assembly GCA_034641835.2). Taxonomy (NCBI): domain Eukaryota; kingdom Viridiplantae; phylum Streptophyta; class Pinopsida; order Pinales; family Pinaceae; genus Pinus; species Pinus albicaulis. The sequence continues at coordinate 243,322,157 of CM076580.1, read as the reverse complement.
CCACCAACCTACTCTTTGAAATAGAATGTGTCATATGATGACCAAACTCTTTCAATAGTAACCAATGTAGCCTTGCCTCCTGCTACCGTGTGTTATAGATATGCAAGTGGCTTCCCAGCCTCTTGCACATCAACATCACCTATCCAACCAATGGTGAGTGTCTATCATCATGCTCAAAATTTTCATCCCTCCAATGGAGAATACCACCCTCCCAAATCAGATTTCTATCTTTTCATTTCATGGGATTTTGAAATGAAATCATCTGGAGATCTCCAAATGAAGACGACTCCTCAATGACCAAGTTGATCCCATAAGGGTCCAAATATATTGAAGGAAAAATCTTCTCATTGAGCAATGAAGTGCCCATCAAGAAAGATCTATCATAACAATGGAAGATAATATGTCTCTCATCAACCATCTGTCTATCCTCTACTACGCATGTAGAAAGGTCATTGGAATGCTCCAACAATGGTTGGGCCCCTAATGCATCACTGCTACTCATTGACAGTGATGTTGATCTCCATAATGGTGCATATGTTGTCTCAAGATCATGCTCTATGCTAAACACATAGTTTTGTATTGCATTGTTCAAGACAATACTTATCCCATCCTCCAAGAATTTACACTCCGACCCCAAGAGTTGTGTGCAGCTCAGAAATAATGCACTAGGATGTCTGTATATCTTCTCCTAGAACAAATCAAGGTTTCTCAGCACAGTGATAGCCTGCTACTTCAAATCAGTAATGTATCTTGACCCTAGGTCATGCAGAAGTACATTTCCACCATCCTCCATATGTTGTGCTAGAATAATAGAAAGTGGAAACATGTGCATACCTTGGTAAAGCTTGGGAACATCTTGTAGTACTACAAGGGTTCCTCCTTCCTGATGCAGGAGCATCAAAGCTAAATTTTTATTATTTTTTTGTGTAATGGAGGGGGTGTGATATTTTAATTATTTTATAATTAATTTGCTCATTTTTTAATAAATTAGGAGAGAAAATATAAATGTGAGGGTTATTGTAAATATTCCTTAAAAAATTAAGGATATGAGTGGAGTGAATTAGGTAGATAATCTAGGGATGAGGAATTCCATAAACGAGACTTAGTTGAGTCCAAAAAAAAGATAAATCCAAATTAGATTTTAAGTTGAGATTTGTGTGGAGGAAATTATGGTGTGGAATAAATTCATATTTATGTATAAATAGGAGGATTGTGTTGTTGGGTGTGGAGCTTGATTATCTTGTTTACTTTGTATCACAACATTGGACCCATGTACCTTAAAAGGCGTAGCAACGCCGCCTGTAATTAATCGCTGCCATGGGGGGTCCAGGGGGGCGGCAACACTTTTCGGAACCCCCCCTGGTGGGGGTTTTCGAGGGCAACGCCCCCTAAGCTAAAAACAGATGTAAAATTTCCTTGTAAAAGTATAGTAATTTCTAGTCAATCCGGGCCGTTCATTAGACAAATGATCTGACGGTAGAAGTTATGTTTAGTTTAGGGTTTTTTTCCCTAGAAGGAAACCCCTCGCTTTTAGAGGGAATTGTATTGCGACTGTGCATTATATGTGTATTCTCGGAGCGAGAAACAGAGAGGGAGATTGTGAGAAAGAACAGAGGATATTATAGCAGATCAGAGGAATTCTATGCTGCATTATATTAATATCAAAAGTTTTTAGGTCCTGGTAGGACCATGCAAATACATCCTTGTATGACTAAAATAATTTCAAATATTTTTTTTTGTATTCCTCTGAAACCTTTTTGGATAATTTTACGATTTTGGGCTCAGCATCAGTGCCAAAATTCAAATCTTCTACTTGATTTTCTTCTATTATTTTACTGTGCTGCAATGGAACATCATTTTTTTCAAACAATCTTTCTAGAGGTACCAGACCTCTAGGTATAACATTTCCTTTCAGCTGCAGCACTTTATTACCTACTATTTTTTCTTCCCATCTGTTTTCTGCAATATTCTCAGTTTCCTCTTCCTCACAGTCATCAATCTCCATATTAGAGAATTCTCCCACTGTCTCCAAGAATCTCTTCATTTTTTCATCATCTTCAAATACCTACCAGTGCTTAATATTATCTAGTATGGATGGTCTATATCTTACCTCAAATTCATACCTCAAAAGTGGGTTCTGAGGAGGATGGAATGTACTAGCAGCTACAGCAAGAGAATCTGCCATTCGATTCTGCTCCCGGGGTATGAACTGTATATTAAATGTTGAGAAGAAATTCTCCACCATGTCCCATACTTCATTCCTGTAGGCTCTCAGCCGTGGATGCTTAGTTTGACATTGATTTCTGACCTACCTTACAACCAATTCAGAATTTCCCAGGACTTTTAAATTCTTTATATTCATATTATTAGCTGTTTGCAGTCCCAATAACAGTGCTTCATATTCGGCCACATTATTAGTAGCCTCATATTCCAATTTAAAGGACAGTGGGACCCATTTTCCTGTGGGAGAGATTAATAACACCCCAGCTCCATTGCCTTCTCTTGAATTTGCCCCATCAAAATGTAAATTCCAGATTCCAGCTTCATAATTTTCTGAAGGCTGCTCATCCTTAATTTTGAAGGAGGATTCATGCACATAATTTTGATCTTCTTCTAGCATAAAGCATGAAAAATCTCCTTCTTTAATATAGACTGGTGAATTTTCAGAGTTATCAGCCTTAGTAACTACCTTGACAAATTTAGTCTCTCTGTATAACCTCCTCTCCTATCCACCAAAAACTGGGATGGTAGCATATGTTAAATCCAGCTTAATTGACCCACCAATTTTTGTACCCCAGGACCTTGACAACAACATGCCAAAGCGGGCTGGGATATCAGCAACCACGATGTCCATTACTACACTTTTTGCAGGAATTTGGGACAAATTGACCACTAAGTCTTTAATCATCCCCAAGCATTTAACTCTTTTGGAATCAAATGAGTAAAGGTCTTTATATGGGCGTGTGATTTGCAGTCCTAGTTGTTCCATGACAGATAGAGGCATAAGATTATGGGAAGCCCCAGAATCTAACATACAATTGTGTAACAGTAGGTCATGAATAAATAGAGACACATAAAAAGGAGGAGTAGAAGGATCTACTTCCTCAACATGTGGGCCAAAGACTACCATGGGTCTTTCTTCTTGAAGGTTTAAACTATCAGGAAAAATTGATACTTCAGGAGGGAGCATAAAAGAAGTAACTTGAGACTGATATGCAGGTTGTTTTAGCAGCTCGGTCAAGGGGATTGGAATTTTAATTTTCTCAAGTTCTTTTTGCAAACTAAAAGCAGGAGGGGGCTTTTCTATCACAACTTCTTTTGACTCTTTATTTTCAGCTGAAAATTTAATTTCTTTTGACACAGATTCATCATTAGGAGGACTGACTACTTTTGAAGAAGAAGGAATCTGATCATTAGGTTGCAAGGGAGTATTTAGAGGACTCTTACCTTTTTCTATGTTTCTCTTTGTTGTTGATTCCTTATGAGCAGGTACCTCCTTCTGAGGTGGCTCCTCTTCTTGATCTTGAGTTCGGGTCCTCTTCCTTGAAGATCTGAGATCATATTTTCTATTGAAGTGTGCTTGCATGAAATCAGAAAATTGTTTACAATAATGATCAATCTCTGCTTCTTCTTCTTCTTTCAATGGGCATTCTATATCATCATTGTTTGAAAAAGCAAGATTTTAATCTTCTAGTTCATAAGCAGCATCTTCAATGGAGTCATCTGTTGGACCTTCCAGGTACAAGGGATGCGGTACCTGATCTTGCTGCTCCTTTGCTTCTCTTGGAAATATCTACAGTGGTGGTCTTTTATACTGAGGATTATATCCTTTGTTTGGAGCATTATAAAAAATCTTGGGGGCTGAACTCTTAGCCTCCAATTCATGTTTAACCATCTTCTTTATCATTTTGCTTATTTCCTCCATTTTATCTGATTCCTTATCCTGGTTGGAAGTGGATAATTCTTCTTTTCCCCTCCTTCTAACATCCTGTTCAGTCTTCCCTTTTAATTTTCCAGAGGAAGCAAAGTTCGCTTCCAATTCAAAAGCATCTGACTGAGCATCATCCAGGGTGGCAGGATTTCTCTCCCTGAGGGAGAAACCAAAATCTGAGTCAAAGGCTACAATGAAAA